>NW_010729240.1:481453-547181 GCF_000365185.1 Nelumbo nucifera | reverse complement strand
GAAGCGAAGTGGAGTGGCGAGCGAGATGTCTTGAGTTCGGTTTGGGGAGTGTTCCGAGCTGCCATGGGCCAGCTCGGGTCACAGCTTTGTGAGGCTTGGGGCCCAATATAGTTCGTGCTCCTTGTAAGGAGCTCGGGCTCCTTTTAGAGCGGTCTGGTAGAGTTCGGGCTCAGTAGTGAGCTTGGACTTGCTTTCGGTGCTCGCTCCGGACACTCTACTGTCCTGAGTTGCTTGTTTTTGCCATGTGTCGGATGATTGCGAGGTCGGGCCAAATTCCCCTTCATCACCATAGAATGTCAACTCCCGATCCACCAACCTGACTGAACCTATCCCTAGAGCTGGTTTTAGAACAAACACCCAAATTGGGTAGTCCAGTTTTGTCTTCTGTGTTGTTTGATCTCATCCCCACGTAAAGTCTGGGTTGGAAATTATTTAATCCCTGAAGGCTGAACCTGAACCCTTTTTCTCTTTATCTAACATGGGAAAAGGCGTTACGGAGCTGGCAAGAAGGAAACTAGATGAGCTGTAAAAACTTGACTGGGTTATGTTGTTATCCAAGTTTTGTGGGAAATTGACTGTCGGCTTTGCAGCCGATGACCCAGTAACTGCAGCTGAGATGGTCAGTCGGCGCCTCCTCCTGGGATGGAGGCGTGGGATATGGCAAGGTCCGTCGACGTCACGTGCACCCATAGAATAAAGAATTTCGACCATTTCAGCCTTCAGGTCAGACCTTAAACTTTATCCATAATAAAGTTCTCGTCGCACTGTCGTGAGCATCAGATGATGCTGTTCACTTCTGCAACTTGGGCGGTCGGGCCTGTTCAGAATTTCTAATGCACACGTAAGTTTGGAATTGGCATAAGCGGAACCAATGGAAACATGGCATGGCATACCCAAGATGTGAAAGCTTCGTTAGAGATTTGAATGGACTCGTGGACCTCTCTCTGGCCACAGCCCGTGTTAGAACTGTTAAGTCACCCCATGGTCATGGTGATGATCATCTGCAGCATATCGATACAGTCACTGTTAAGTCACCTGTCACAGTGTCACCTACGTTTTTTCCAAGAACAAAAAGAAAACTTTCATCCATGGCGCAGAGAAAGCTTCCCTCCTGAAAATGATAGAAGGGGGAAAAAGCCTGCGAAAATAGATGTTCCCTTTTTTTTTATTTCTAAATGGTTGCGGCCTTGCGGGTGTTTTTTGTTCAAACGGATGGATATGGCACTGAACAGAACGGAATGGTGGAATTGGGTTCATGTAGCCGACCCCTTATAGCTGGGACAATGCTTAGATGATGATGAATTGATGATGTTCCTGGTTCTAACCAATTTATACAGACATTAAATTTGTTCCAAGTTCAAAGCCATAGAGTATCATACTATCATCACAGTCCAAATTTCATCAACAGAACTAATATCTGCATGCATAGAAGCAACATTTACAATATAAATTTCACAGGGACGGAGAGGAGGATGCAGGAACGAACTTGATGGAGATACTGTTCACACAATGGCGTTCATCAGTAGGTGTTCGGAAACCCTCCCCTTTGAAAACATGACCTAAATGACCACCGCAAGCTGCGCATGTAATTTCAGTTCTCCTCCCATCTGGGTCGGGCTGGCAAAAATGCACCAAAAACAGACATACAAGATTAAAGAAAATAATTGAGCAAGAAGACCCACTTGTGCTAAGGTAATGAATCTTACAGTGCGATTTATAGCTCCAGGGAGGCCTTCATAGAAAGCTGGCCAGCCACAGCCGGAATTGAACTTTGTGGTGGATCTATAGAGTGGAGTCCCACAACCTGCACAGTTATAGATCCCTTCACCAAAAAACTTGTCGTATTCTCCAGTGCCCGGGTACCTGTGTATGATTTCAACTATAACAAGAAGCACCAAAACCATAACAAAAACTGTAACTTAAACTGACCCAAAAGGAAATACCGCACTTGCTCTTGCTGCTGCATCCAATGTATGAAGATCTCTCACTAAAGAAGAACAAATGATGCTAATTCAGTGTTAACTTGGTTTCTAAAGTTCAAACAACTCTTATGTGGACAGGAAAATTACATCAACAGCCTTGGTATTATTTCTTTCTCTTTTTTTTTATTTTTTTAGAGAGGGGGTACCATGGTATTGTGCTCCTGTTTTGTCTTCATGTAAGTGCCACATAGGTGATTTGACTTTTAACATTTTTTTTATCAATAACAACTTCATAAATTTCATTGAAATATGATAGGAATAGTTACATCAAGGAAGACAAACACTCTTGTCTTCCAAAGACAGCTTAAGTCCTCAAAGAAAGAAAAGAAAAAAGAAGTAAAATGATTACAACTTAGCCCAAAACATTACATCCCTTTCAGTCCCCTATTTAGCTAGCCATCAGCTATAGAGTTAGCTGATCTATTAACCCAACTCAACCTGATTTCCATTTCCCACACCAGCCACTTGAACTTTCTACTCATTGCTGTACTTCCATAGTCCGCAGTTGTCTTTCCTCAGCCACCCTATTACCACCTCCGAATCCCCTTCTATTATGAGTTTTCTGACGTCCATTTCCTTAGCTTTCTGAACACCTTCCATAACTGCCAAGATCTCAGCTCTAAGAGAATTCCCCACTCCAATTGGACCTGAGAACATGGCTGAAATGACTCCGTTCTCATCCCTAAAGGCACCCCCAATCCCCGACTGTCCAGGATTCCCCCTACAACTCCCATCAAAGTTCAGTTTTAGGAATCCAGCCAGTGGGGGTGTCCAAAACACCTTCACGACTGATTTGGACTTCATACAACTTGCAACCTCACCCCACTTCCTTAACAAGTCATCCACCGTGTAGTCTGTGAATAACTCTATTGATTTCAGCCACTGTACAGCCCTCAATTCCTCAGCCCCTCTCTCCTTATCCGAGAAAATTCTAAGATTTCTCTCTTCCCATAAGGACCAACAAATTGCAGCCCTCAAACCTCTCCACATTATCCTTCCCCTTTTCTCGTGCCACCTAAACAAAGAAGGAGAAAATAGGCTCTGCAAATCTGATGAAGGGTTCCCCCTGTGCCCAAAGAGAGAAAAAGCCCATTCCCAAATTGACTTTGCAAATTGGCACGACACCAGTAAGTGAAACCCAGTCTCCCCATCCGCTTTGCATAGAACACACCAGTGAGGTGATAAGCATGTATTGAGTCTCTTCTTTTGAAGCAAGTCACCAGTATTGAATCTTTCCAGATAGACTTCCCAACAAAAACACCCAACCCTAGGAGGGATTGCTTTGCACCAAACCTCATTAACCAGGAAAGGAGAGGTTGTGGGATTGGTGGACTAACACAAGACTCTGAAAAAGGAAGCACAAGAAAAAAGACACTGTGGAAGGCTCAAGACACTGTGGAAGTTAGAGTCCCTCACAGCCCTCCTCAATCCCAGGTTCCACCCAAACCCAGAATTGGAGGAAGAAAAGGATGAAAAAAAGAAATTGGCTTATTTTTAAACTCCAAGAGGGCATACAGGGAAGGAAACAGGTCCTTAAGAGGACTATTCCCCACCCATGATTTGACTTTAACATTCAAAGAACATATCAGGTTTTGTGAGAGGGGGATAGAAATACTAAATTCTTTCATGTTGTGGCAAATGGGAGAAGGAGAAAAAATTTCATCTCAAGTCTAGAAATTGAAGGGGCAACAATATCCAATCAAAGACAGATTGTTGGGGCTTTTGCAGATCATTTTAGGTCTATATTTAGAAGACCCCTAAATAATAGGGTGCGGCTTGAGGGGTTGGAATGGCCAACTTTGGGGTTAGAGGACAGGGAGTGGTTGGAGAGAAAATTAAACGTGGAAGAAATAAAGGAGGCAATGTTCTCTATGGATAGATCAAAGGCACCAAGCCCAGATGGATTTACTATGGCCTTTTTATCAGGACTGTTGGGAGATATTGAAAGATGATCTATTGATGGTGTTTGATGAATTTCATAATAGATGAGTGATTAACCCAGGATTGAACTCCACCTTCATTGCCTTGATGCCCGAGAAAAGAGAAGCAAACCATCCAAGGGATTACAGATCAATCAGCCTTGTTAATAGTTTGTATAAGATTATTACAAAGGTATGTCCATTAGAATCAAGAAGGTGCTCCCAACAATTATAGAAAATAACCAAGGAGCCTTCGTAAAGGAGAGGGATTAGACAAGGAGACCCCCTCTCTCCTTTTTTGTTTACCTTGGTTGCAGAAGTTTTGGGGAGGCTAATCTCTAGAGTAGATTCCAGAAATTTAATCAGGGGGTCGAGAGTGGGAAGGGAGAACATATCACTTACACGTTTGCAGTTTGCAGATGATACAATACTTTTTTGTGAAGGAGGAGACCCTGATAGGATAAAGAATATGAAGCTCACTGTACAACTCTGTGAGCAAATGTCAAATCTTAAAGTGAATTTCGAGAAAAGTTGTATAGTAGGAGTCAACTTGGGGGAGGGGGAGATTCTTGAGTATGTAGACATTTTGGAGTGTCTAATTGGCCTATAAACTACCTTGGTCTTCCTTTGGGAGATAATCCTTAGAAAGGAGAGTTCTGGATTCTGGTTGTATAAAGATTTGAAAAGAGGTTTGCCACTTGGAAGAAAAATTATCTTTCTCTTGGAGAGAGAATCACTCTAATTAGGTCTTCCTTAGCAAACCTGTCTGTTTACTTTCTGTCATTTTTCAAGGTGTCGGTAGGGGTGGCTGGTAAGCTAGAAAAGTTAATGAGAGATTTCCTTTGGGAATTGGGGGATGAGAAAAAGGACCATAGGGTTGGGTGGAAGATGGTGTGCAGGTGCAAGAAAGATGGAGGCCTAGGTATTGGGAAGATAAGGAAAAGATGGCATTATTGGGGAAATGGTTGTGGAGATTTTCATTGGAAAAAGAAAAGTGGTGGGCTAAGATAGTGGGTAGTACTCATGGGCTTGCAGACAATGGATAGGACTCTGGGATTCTAGCTAGGACTATAAGGGCATCTTCTTGGAAAGCCATTGAAGCTATTTTGCCTTTGTTCTCTCCTTGGATCAGGTATGATTTGCACTCAAGCAATTTCATTAAATTTTGGGAACATGTTTCGGTTGGGGGTTCTCCTTTGAAAGATCAATTTCCGGCTATTTTTGCTTTATCTACCCTTAAGAATGAACCGGTTTCCAAATTCCTTGTATCCTCTAACTTAACCTCTAGGTTTGGTTGGAACTTGGGTTTGAGAAGAGACATAAGGGACACAAAGTTAGACTGTACTTTATCCTTACTTTCCATGCTTGATGGGGTGTTCCTAGAACCATCAAAGATAGACAGTAGAATTTGGACAATCACTCCCTCAGGTTCCTTTGCTTGTGCTTCATTCTTTAAAGCCCTAACCCAGCCAGTTGTTTTTCTTAGGCTGTCCTTCCCGGTTAAAGAGGTGTGGTGTCAACCTATTCCTCCGAAGGTTGGGAATAGTTTACTTATTTGTTTGGGTGCAGGTGGACTCCCCCAATGAATGTGCAAAGCCTGTTTACTTCCACCCCTTCTATCTGGCCGACAAAAGGGGCTAAGGTTATGTGGAAATGTGTCAGGGCATCAATTTGCTGGACTATCTGGGAAGAAAGAAATTCAAGGATTTTTTTTTTCAGAAAAGGAGAGAAGTTTGGAAGTAATTTTGGAGGTAACTCATATAAGGGTGACACATTGGTTAAAAACTCTGGATATGTTTTCAGATTTCTCAATAGATGATTTGCTTAGGAAGTGGAGGGAAATTGCACAATCAACACCAGTTAAGATGGTCTCTAGTTCTTGCTGGAACCTTCCACCTCCTAGTTTTGCTAAACTGAATTTTGATGGCAGCAGCATGGGCAACCCAAGGCCCTCTGAAATAGGGGGAATTTTAAGGGATGAAAAAGGGAACCTACTAGCCATATTCTCTGGCCCAATTGGAGTGGGAGACTCATTGAGGGCTGAGATACTAGCAGCTCTAAAAGGGGTACAAAGAGCTAAAGATACGAATATCAGCAAACTGATCATAGAAGGAAACTCTGAAATTGTGGCGAGTTGGCTAAGTTGGCTAAAAGATGACAACTAGGATCTAGAACTACAGCAATGAAAAGAGGAAATTCAATTGGTTGTCTAAGGATACTGAGGTTCAACGCACTTGGGTAAGAAGTGCAAACTCATTTGTAGATGGTCTAGCTAGGCAAGGGGTGAATAGGAATTCTATCTTTTGGGCTCAGTTGTAATTACTATTATATTTTGGGTGTAAGTCAATAGACTCTGGGAGTTAAGTTATTTTAGCTCCCTTCCTTTGTAATTTTCTTAATCTATTAATGAGCATGGGAGGAAACATCAAAATGATGTTTATTGTATTTGGGAGGAATTCCCACTTTGTTCTACGTAGAACTTAATGGTGCCTTTGTTTTTGAAACTATAATAAAACTTCCTGCACTGTTACTTTCTCTATTTCCAATGTACTTTTTTATAAATAATACAGATTTTATTAAGGGAACAATAATGTACAACAAGTTGTGTCAATACAGCTCATTACAATTCTTGAGAGAATAGCACCTATTATCTCTCCCCACAACAGTTTCTTTTACATCTGAGTCCTAAATAACTCATGCATATTAGACCCTTCTTTGGCAAGAACATCAGCCAAACTTTTAGCTGATCTTTGTACCCATTGAAATGTTAACTGCATAGTCCTTGAATACCATCTAAAGCGTCTTATTTTGTTTCTATAAATCCATTAAAGTATTGCCATCCTTCATCAACCAACCAGTTACTACTTCGGAATCTCCTTCAACAACCAGTCTTTCAACTCCTATTCCTTAGACTTTTGCACCCTAGACACTGCCAGCATAAGTTGGGAACTGATTGAGTTTCCCTCACTTATTGGGCCAAAAAACATTGCAAGTATGACTCCATTGTCATCCCTTTTTTTGATTCGAAACGGTAACTTTCATTAAAGCAGCAGTTAAAAACATACAATGTCAACCACTCACAGCATGTGTTGACCCCATACAAGTATCACTCTATTATCATCGCTTATTACTCCCCCTAATCCAGATGGCCCTGGATTGCCAAGATTGCTTCCATCAAAATTCACCTTCAACAATCCCCTATTCTATGGTGTCCATTTTTATGAAGATCCTACTACTGATCCCTAATTTCCGAAGATTTCATCCATTATGAAGTAAAATAGATCTAATATCTTCATTTCAATGTGTCACATTCACTGTGATGTTTTCAAGTATTGCCTCCTTATGTCTTTTGTTCTCCTCGAAGGTCTGTGCATTCTGTTCCTACTAAATAGTCCAAATCACAGCAACTTGTACATCTCCACATTATTCTCTTTCTTCTCTTTAGCCATCTGAACGTATTTGCCCCAAACAATCTGTCCAAGCCAACAGGGAAAGTCAACCTTCTCTCAGAAAGAACAGAAACCAATCCCAAACACAGCAAACAAATTGACAATAAATTAGTAAATGGTAAGTGATCTCACCATTTATTTGCACATGAACATCAGTTAGGAGAAATATACCAGTTGGTTCTCTTCCTTTGCAACATGTCACAAATTTTAATTCCTCTGTGGAAGACAACCCAAACAAAATGCACTAATTTTAGGAGAAATGACAACACTCCATACTTCCTTCATAGGAAAAGACAGCAGAAGGGGATTGGACAAAGTTAAGAATGTGAAAAAGGAAGCACAAGAAAAGCCACCCATAGAATGGGAAGCCCAAAAGCAACCACCTACCTTACTAGGATTAAGAAACACCCCTTCCAAAACAATCATTCAAGCTGAAACATTCCAGCTTGAAACACCACAGCACCTAACACCTAACACCACATCAGTCAACACCATTGTTAAAAATTTTTATCCAATGAACTCCAAAGGTATCCATTCTCTATGGCTGTATTTAGTAAGAGTACAAATGATGAACCAAAGAAAATTTGCACTCCTATTCAGTTTTGTAGGTTTTTGCTAAGAATATATTTTTGTATTGAAAACGAAAGTAATTTATTTTCCTGACATTTTTGCATTCCAAATGGGAGCAAAGTACGTTTTGTAAGAATACAAAATTTGTTGATGCACAACCAAACCAAGTTTGCATTTTCATGAACTGAACATATTTGCATTTGCACTCTAATCAAATGCAGCCTATGAGTCATACATATGATTAAGATTCTTGTAATGATCCTACTGCCAAAAAAAAACCATAAAGCAATTTTAAGAGCTTATTGGTTCTCACACAGATGAGGGTGGGCCTTGGTGCAATGGTTGGGTTGCTCCATTGCAACCTGGGTGACCAGGGTTCAAATCTTGGAAACAGTCTCTCTGTATGTGCAGGAGAGTATAAGGAGGGAAAAAGAACCTTAAGAGGAGAGTTGCCCACCCAAATATCTTCCCCAAAGAGTACTTTGTCTCCAATATACATATCATACCTTATATGGCTTAAGAACTGAGGAAGAACACCATGACTAGCCTTAAAAGGTGATACCACGAGATACCAGCATCCCGCCCATTGCTATCATGTCCACATAAGCCCTCCACTACCCAATTCCATGGTCTTTCCCTTTCCAGAGGCCATATCCACAACCACTTACCCAACTATGCTATATTCTTCTTTGCTAAGCCCCATATCCTTCCTTTTACAAAGAGTTCCCACTTAACCGGTCAGTCCACCCAGTTCCCACAAGAAATCTCTCATAATCTTTTCTAACTTGCACACCTCCTTTTGAGGATTCATAAAAACAAAGAGATAATAAATTGACAGAATACCACAAAAGACACTTGCCATGCAAACTACTTACTACATATGGAACTTTCCACTATGAAAAAAGCCACTTACTTGGAACTCCCTTTGGGAAAAAAAGAGTTAACTTCATTTGCAAAAAGCAAAAGCAGATTATGGAATCAAGATGAGAACCATGGAAATGTGGGATTTCAACCTAGGTAGTGGGAAAAATCTACATTTTGTTATAGAGACATTAACGTAATTTGGACAATGAGCAAAAACAGAAAGCATGAATGGATGTGGGATTTGGAAGCAGGAGAGCCACCTTCGGTGGTACCTTCCTGCAAATAAGTGCATGCAAAGAGAGGCAACAATTGTTATGTACTTTGTCAACAGACGAATAACTTTCATTATAAATATTATTCACATGCATCTAATGAAAAAGAACCAAGAAATTCTGTCCCTTTTATTTTCAGAAAGATAAGTTGAGCTTCAACCCCAAGTCCCCAAACTCATGGATGCCTGCAAGATGTCAACCAACTCAACTCTTGGCTAAACATTTTATTGATGACGTGGCTCAGAGCAAAACATATCGTCATCCAGGAGATAATAAAAAACAAAGTAAAATACAACCAAGACTGCCAAGTCTGTAAAGTAATCTAGTGTTACTAAACTCACTACAAAATCTAAGAGAAATAACTAGTTAAAGCACAACAGGACTGTCGGTGGAAATATTCACTTATTCAGAAAAGATCAATCACAGGTAGTTGGTAATTTATCTATCCCAACTACATTTGCTTTCTATATAGGAGCATATGGCTATTTCATAATTGTCTTTAAAGGTCCATATGAAAGGAACTAGCTATTCTCTAATGGCATGATCTAGCCATGTTAAGATAACAAGTAAAAACACAACTAGACAAGGAAGCAAGCACAAAACAAGATGAACTAACAAATATCAATATAAAATGTAATTAGATTTGGGAATCATCAGGATGATATGACCAATAGTCAGTTGGAAATGATATATAAAATTTTATCTAAGTTAGATTTCTTATGACAAAACTTTGAGAATCTCCAGCACCGGTAAGGGAATTGGTCATAAGATAAGCGCTTGGCATTCACAAATGCAGGCTATCATGCAGAGTATATCAAAATTTAAAGCAACCAAATCTCAACGATTGGAAGGGGATATCAAAAGTCAATAATCTCGATCAAACGGACTAAAAGTACCAATGCGACTACCCAAACATTTGTCCAGAAGAAAGCAGAACAGAATCACGTACTTCGATAAGCGAATACGCATGTCAAAATCCAGAACACGATTAACAGCCAGACCCAAACCACAGAAACTCCATAAGGAAAACGTCTACACTTGAACTGGTAAAGGCTCAATTTTGTAAATCTTACTCGGTTCCTTTCTGCCGCAGAATCCGGAACTGCTCCGGGGTGAGAATTGCCTGCCACTCTTCTTCGGATTTCTGAACAGAACCAGGTGCAGCCATGGATACCACTCCACCTCTCAAGCTTCTCGTCTTCTGCTGAACGTACCTACCAAACCCAGTTGCGGAAATTGCAGGAGATATAGATTTTGACGAAGATTTGAACCCGGATTCGTGGAGACAACCAGAAATAGAGCCTCCGCGAGAATGAATGTGGCCGAGGAATCGGGTCAGGTGGGTGCTAGGAGTGGGAATTAATATTCTGGGAGATGAGAAAGGGGAAATCCTGAGAAGTTGGACGCCCATCTTTTTAATCGCGACTTGCTCTTTCTATCAGCTAAAATCCATTATCTTATTAAATACTAGCGGGTACCCGTGGAAAAACTTGCAGTTGGGGGCAACGGCCTAGAGAAAATTTTTGAAAATGCCACGTTACCTTGAATAGGTAAATTAGTAATTACATCTTAATTTATTTTGAGTAAAAACCAAAGCATGACTGGTGAGTTGCCCAACGTGCCCAATCTAGAAACTGTGTCAACAGTCTATGCTGTTGGGCCCCAACAGCCAAAGTTAACTCCGTACCCGTCCAATCTATGGGATTTGTTAAGCCCATGCAAAATAATAGAAATGGCCATTTATTAAAGGGAAAATTCTTAATCAATACCCGAACTTTCAAAATATGACAATCCAGTATCCAAACTTTCAAAATGTGGCAATCTAGTACTTATCGTTAACTAGTCCGTTAATCAGCCGTTAAGTGACATTTGAAAAGTCAAATGCCCTAAGAATGCCATCTAATTCTTTTTATCAACTATTCAAACATTGACAATAAAATGAACAGTCCCAAATTCTAGATTCTTCTAAACAATCACCAACTTTTTTGAATAGAAGAGGCTAGGATTTGGGACTGTTTAGTTTTTTGCCAATGTTTGGATGGTTGATAAAGAGAATTAGATGGCATTCGAAGGGCATTTTTTACTTTTCAAATGTCACTTAATGGTTGATTAACAGATTGGTTAATGGCAGGTAGTAGATTGTCATATTTTGAAAGTTTGGGTACTAGATTGTTACACTTTGAAAATTTGGGTACTAGATTGTTACACTTTGAAAGTTCGAGTACTAGATTGTTACATTTTGAAAGTTCGAGTATTGGATTGTCGCATTTTAAAGTTCGGGGACCAAATTGTCACTTGAGCCAAAGTACAAGGTACTGATTGGGAAATTTCCCTTTATTAAAATACCCCTTTCTATTCAATAACACCCCGCTAGTCAATATTTAACAAAACACCTCCTATAATATTTTATTTTTTAATGTTAAATTTTTATTATTTAAATAACATTCAAATTGAATAATTTGGAAGATTATAATCTATATTGTTAGTACATAATTTCATCATGAATTTGTAAAAATATAAAATTATTAATAATATGAATATTATTAAATTTATTATAATTATTTTTTGTGTTTCTAATAAATATTTTAAATTTATTATATAATTTTATTAGAATATTTACATAATTCTTAAAATTTTTAATTCAAACTTTCATTAGATAGGTATAAATAAAAAGTGGGGGAGAGGATAAATAGGAATTAAAGATAATTTAAGAGATAAATAGGAGTTAGAGATACTTTAGAAGATAAATAATAATTAGAGATAATTTAGGAGAAATTTTTAAATAATTATTTTAAAAAATAATTATTGCACAGGCCCCCTCCATCTTCAATTTAAATAGTTGTGTGTAATTATTTATTTTAAATAACAAAACTATAAATTATTCAAAATAATAATTAAAAACAAAAAATAAAATTATTATTATTAAGTAACCGTGTGTAACATGGCAAATCCGACAAGCGTGTATAACACGGTAATTAAAACAAATTGGTCGGAAACGGGTTGATACTGACCCGTACTTGTTAGCGAAAGTGGGTTGTGTTGGCCCATTTATCTTCGTCTTCTTTGCCCAATTAGTAAAAAGCGGACTTTTTGCAAAACATACAGATCACACCTAGTCTCCTTCCACCCTTGCTTTTAGTATAAAACGTCTCTTTTTAGTCAAAAACAATGCACCTGTTTTTAGTCAAAAACAATGAATTTGAAACTGGGTTCAAAATAGAGGAAAAAGAATGGAGACGGGGAAGGAGTTTTACCTATTTGGGTGATGAATCAGAGTAGTTCCACCCCTTTTATTTTGTCTAAAATAGAGTAGCTTTCGTCCAAAATAGCACCTTTCCACCCCCCTGATTTTAGTGAGAAAAACAACAAAATTTAAATTAGATTCGGAATAGAAAAAGGAAGAAAGGAAACGGTGAAACGATTTACCTGGTTGATGTCCTTCCGCCTCTATTTTTCTCTCTCAAAAATAGAATTACTTCCACCACTGTGAAAGGTATAACATGAAGAAAACATAATGAAAATAAGAAATATAGGTATTGATTGTGAGAAGAGAATGAAGAAAAAGAATGTAAAATACTTGACTTGAAAAGTAGAAGAAGAACAAAGTTTTTGTGTTTGAGTTAGACACAATGTAGGAGTGGTTTTGGACGTGATAAACAATCCTAGAATCGTGACAAAACATGACTCTTTGAAAGCCATCGGACGTGGCAAAAAATGGTTCAAGTGTAAGTATTTAATTGGTTAAATTCATAAAAGCGTGGAATAAAAAAATAAAATTTCAAAAAATGGAGAAAATTTCTTCTACCTTGTTTATATATAATGGGAAAATTCTTGATTAGTACCTTGTACTTTGGGCCTAGTGCCACATTGGTCTCGGAATTTTAAAATGCGACAATTTAGTACCTAAACTTTCGAAACGTGACAATCCAGTACTTACCGTTAACTAGTTGTTAACCAGTCATTAAGTGGCACTTGAAAAGGACACAAATGCCCTTCGAGTGTTATCTAATTTTCTTTACCAACCATCCAAACACTGACAAAAAATTAATAGTCCCAAATCCTTGCCTCTTCCATTCAAGAAAGTTGGGGTCACATTTGAGTGGGCATTCTAGTAACCCCAACTTTCTTGAATAAAAGAGGAAAGGATTTGGGATTGTTAATTTTTTGTCAATGTTTGGATGGTTGATAAAGAAAATTAGGTGACACTCACAGGGCATATCTATCTTTTTCAAATGCCACTTAATGGTTGGTTATCAGTAAGTTAATGGTAGGCACTGGACTGTCACGCTTTGAAAGTTCGGGTACTGAATTGTCGCATTTTAAAGTTTGGGGACCAAAGTGGCACTAGGCCCAAAGTACAGGGTACTCCTCGCTTTATTAAAACAATTTCAGGCAATAGAGCTAGGGGTGTACCCAATTTAAGTCCAATCCAATTCAATCAAAGCTTTTTGAATAGGTTGGGTTTGAGTTTTTTAACTTTAAGATGGGCTTGAGCATAAAAAAGTCGGGTCTAAATTAAACTAAGATTGGGCTTAGGTTGAGGCTTTGGGTACTGATTCAATGGATTTTAAGTTTGTCCAACATTTTATGATCTACAAAGCTCAATATGCCCAAGCCCAAGCCTAACCTGAGCAGGGATGGTAGCAAAGTGGGTTCGGGGAGGGTTTTGTAAATTGTAGACTCTACCCGCCAAGCCCCCCTCCCCCCCCCCCATGCACATGGAAATGCAAAACCTTCCACGTATTCAATTGTAGGGTTAGGAGTGATCATTTCAGCCCAGGCTGGAAAATCCGGGCTTAGGCCTAGGTTTTTTGTTAAGGCCCTGGGCCCGGGCTCACATCAGGACCACAAAATTTAGGGCCGAACTTGGGCCTAATTTTTTTAGGCCCAACCCAGCCTAGATATTTAAAAATAATATATATATATATATGTTATTTTAAAATATTTGATAATTGATGTTTTATATATAAAATAGAGATTTGTAGGAGATTAAAGATTTTAATCCTACGGTTTTAGATCTTACCAAATTCTAATATAGTATTTAATGAAATATAGAAATTACTAAACCCTAATATTCTCGTCTCTCTCTCTCTCTCTCAAGTCTCACCAATTTCACAAAACCATTGTCGCGTCCAATCTCTCTCTCACAAAAAGACAAATCTTCTAGTGATGAAGATTCCATTGATGAAGATAAATATGAAGTTTAGAGTCGTTGCAAGTTTTGGGTAAAATTGAAAGCATTTTCAATATTTTATTACTTTTTTATTTACATTAATTTAAATTATTTTTTCTTAGTTTGCTAATATCTTTTTTATTTCACTTTTTATTTGTAGGAGCTTAATGGAAGATGGAGCCCCTTATAGAGATGTTTAAAGTTGTTTTGTGGATATCACATGACAATGGATGATTATTTTTGATAGATATTATAGGTTCTAGGTTGATTTTTTATTGATAGAAGAATTGGTTTGTTAAAATTATCAATTTTAGCATACTAATGACCAATTGAAACTTATAAATTACAAGGTATAATTATTTAATTACTTTTATGTTAGAAGCTTTTATCTTGATATTAAGTTTAAAGTTTCTTACAAGTTACTATAGTTTCCATGACAATAAGTGAAAAAAAGTACAATTGTTTAATTTTGGAACTGAAATACAATAATTAGGCCCGAAATCTTGGCCTGGCCCGGGCCCATGTAGGGTCGGGTCCGGGCTTATATTTTTAGGCCCATAATGCAGGTCGGGTCGGGTCGGGCCTGGGCCTGGCCTAAGACCATTGTTATGAAGGCAAAGCCAGGCCCAAGCCCGGCCCGACTCGACCCATGATCGCCCCTAGTAGGGGTGAGTTGGGTTTAAAATCTCATCTAATTTCTTATTATTTTTTGTTATTTAAAAGCAATAAATAAGTAACATGACATATATAAACAACAAAATTTCCAATTATTTGATTGAGATGTAAAATAACACATAAACTATCAATTATCCTTTACATCTAATTCAAAATATTATTAAATTCAACACCTAGTACATATTCCAACAATATGCAGGTTGAGGGGGTTGGGTTTAGGCTAATATCATACCCTACCCGCAAAGTACGGGTTTTAGAATCCCAAAATCCATCCTTCAAACAAAAAAAACAAGCCCTACCAAGGTGGGTATGGGTGATACCCATCGACTATGGTAGAAATTGCCATCCCTAAGCTTGAGATGCTTAGTTAAGGTTGAGTTAGGCCTAGGTTCTTAAACTTAGTCTTAACCTTGAATCGAACCAAGCTTGAGTTTGAAGCTTGAGACTTAGGATTGGATTGACCATCAACCTGACCTAACCCACTTAAATTGCACCTAGCAAGGACCCGTGCGATGCACAGGCTTTGTTAAGCGAAATCTAAGCATATAAAAGTAGACAATTGTTTTATATTTTAACATTTTAAATAATTAACAATTAGTTATATTTTATATACTACTTTTAATATTTTTTTATAATACAAAAATAACAATAATTAATTTCACCTACGTTGGTCATCAAACCAGTGAAACCGACCATCACGACCCAACTCAACTCAATTTGGTCAGTTTTCTAGTATTTCTAGTGGGCTTTAGTTCAGCAATTTTCCAACCTAACCAAATCGGGTCAATTTCGGTTTGGCCATTTGTAAATCGAAAAAACAAACCAACCCAACCATATATATATATATATATATATATATATATATATATATATATATTCTTATTATCAAATATTATTAAATCTATTATATTTTTTTGTGTTGTTGATAAATTTTTTAAGGTTATTATGTAATTTCTTTATTTAATCTATTTTATTTTTAAATAATATTTAAAATACTATTTAGTTACGATTTTTTTAATATTTAAAATTAGTTATTTAAAATATTATTTATCTATTTAAATAATATCATTATTTAGTTATTTTAATATTACTTATTTATTGAATTTCATAATCCATAAAAAAGTTATGCTATTATTACATAATTTTGTTATTAATTTTGTAAAATATAAAATTATTATTAATTCAAATATTATGAAATCTATTATAATGATTTTCTACTTTTAATAAAATTTTTAAGCTTATTACATAATTTTGTTATTTTGACTATTTAAACTTAGTTATTTAAATATTTAATGAAATGTAAAATATTTAAAAGTTTTCATTATTTAAATTTTATTTATTTTAAAGTTATTACATAATATTAAATATTTCGTTATGTAATATTTATCTATTTTAATATTTTTTATTTATAATATTTAGTTATTAAATTTTTTAAATAATATTTTTAATTTTTATTATTTAAATAATTCATAAGATTATAATTTATATTGTTAGTACATAATTTTGTTATGAATTTCGTAAAAGTATAAAATTATTAATAATATGAATATTATTAAATCTATGATTTTTTGTGTTTTTAATAAATATTTTAAAGTTATTACATAATTTCATTATAATATTTAAATAATTCTTAAATTTTTTAATTCAAACTTTCTTTTGATAGATATAGATGAAAAGTGGGGGATAGGATAAACATGAATTAGAAATAATTTAGGAGAGAACCTCTATACTAAATTAGAGATAATTAAGACTTATATAATTTAGGAGATAAATAGGAATTATAGATAATTTAAGAGAAAGCGAGGGATAGTGGTGCCACATGGCTAGATTATATTAGATTTTGGTATTGAGATTTTAGGAATAGTTTTAGGAAGGGATATCCAAAGGGATAAACATAGAGGAAAGTGGGATGGGCCAGGCGTGCTAAGATGTCACAATGAGAGAGGGAGAAGGGAGTGATGAGGTGGCTTCATGAGGGAGTAAGGAAGGCTAAAATGAAGAGGGGTGAGAGTTCTTAGTTAGGGTAAGTGAGAAAGCTCATACCATGACGTGGCATGTTTCTACTTTAGTATACATATAGATCCCCCACGCTTCACTAGAGCGGGGAGTGATCATGAACCAGTCTAGGCCGGAATCGAGGCATGCTTAGCACATGTGATAAGGGCTATAGCCGAGGCCAGGGCCAATTATGAGCCCGGTTGGACCTGAATTCTGTGGGCCTTAAAGAGGCCTGGGTTGGTCCTGGGCTAAACATAAAACCTAGCCCATACGTGGAGTTTCTGGGCCAGGCTGAAAATGATCACCATGTCACTCCTCTCGCGCAGAATATGTGATAATGCTAGGGTAAATTTTGCCTTTAATATCAAAAAGAGATGATGATTTTATATAATAACTAAAATAGGGTAATTTAAAAAAAATATATCAAGAAAGGGCACTGCTCATCTTCCTCCTCTCGCTCTGTATTCGTGAGAGGTTAAAGTCACCAACGATAACTATGCCCGCGCCGAAACGACAGAAAACAAAAACCCAGAAGCAAAGACTCTTGATATTTTGATGGGCCTGTAGTATGCACCCATTAAGCGTTTGATTAATTTTTAGGCAACACTAGTGAGGATCGGTGTCATGTACAGACTTTTGTTAAGCGAAAGCTAAACAATGTAAATGCATAATAATAGATAATTGTTGTATATTTTAATTTTTTAAGTAATTAATAATTATTTATATTTTATATATTATTTTTAATATTTTTTGTTATACAATAATAATAATAATTAATTTCAATTAGGGTTATTCATAAAAAAGATGAAACTGACCAACCCAACTCAATTTGACCCGAGTTGGTCACTTTCTAATATTTCCAATCGGTTTTGGTTCAGCAATTTCCCAATTGGCTAGGTCGGGTTAGTTTTGGTTTGGTCATTTGTAAACCGACCCAACCATAGATATATATTAATATTTTATATTTCAAATATAATTTTTAATACAGGAAAATGGGAAAATCTTCATATTTTTTAGTCTAAAATATTTTATATTATAAATTTAAATATTTTAATTTATTTTTAAACGATATAATTGTAATTTCTTTAAATTTAAATTTAATTTTAAATAATATCATTGTAATTTGTTTAAATTTACATTTGACTTTTAAATTTAATTTTTTAAGTTTAAATCTTTTGAACTGATTGACCAAATCGATACCAATGTTTTTAACCCACCATTGACCTAGCTAGTTGAACTGTTCGAACTGGCATCTAGCCTTGATTCTGGGTCCGATAGTTATCTCATCTCATATTATCTCACATGTGACTTTAGTGCATCTCCGTTTTGAATGTTATCTCAAAATATAGGGAAAATTCCCGATTTGTACCCTATACTTTGGGCTTAGTGTCACTTTGGTCCTTGAACTTTAAAATGCGACAATTCAGTACCCAAACATTCAAAACATGCCAATCCAATACTTACCGTTAACTAGACGTTAAGTGACATTTGAAAAGACACAAATACCCTTCGAGTGTCATCTGATTCTTTTTATCAACAATCCAAATGTTGACAAAAAATAAACTCCCAAATCCTTACTTCTTCTATTCAAGAAAGTTGGGGTCATGTCTCAATGGGCATTCTAGTGACCCCAACTTTCTTGAATGCAAGGATTTCGAATTGTTCATTTTTTATCAACATTTGGATGGTTGTTAAAGAAAATTAGATGACACTCAAAAGGCATTTGTGTCTTGTCAAATACCACTTAATGACTTGTTAACGGTAGGTACTAAGTTGACATGTTTTTAACACTAATTAGGAACCAAATTGGCACTAGACTTAACACTAATTAGGAACCAAATTGGCACTAGACTTAACACTAATTAGGAAATTTCCCCAAAATATATAGTTCTCTAATGTGGAATCACATGGGTGAGAGCAAAGTGCACATCTAAAGTGCTTCATTGTGCTGCACCCATGTGCATATGCACTAAAATGGTTGCAAGTCTTTATACTCTCTTCTCCATACTTTTAAAGAGTGTAAGTAATAAGTTCATACTTAAACAAGTTTGGTGAATTTCCAATGCGGTACAAAGTATATAAGAGAGAAAATAAGAGACAAACAAGAGTTTTGTTGGGAATTTTGAAAACTACTTTTCGAAGTCCATGTGTAAATGTACTCAACTATGTAATTAAATAATCAAATATCCATGAAACTTGATCTATAATGAGATTAAAATCAACATCAAGTACGCCAAAGCAAGTCCAGGGCTAAGAATAAAAAATTCAAAAAATTGAAAAAAAGAGGTTTGGGTAGGTATGTGGCTCAAACTTAAAAATGCCATGTAGTTATTTGTCTTGCAGTGCTTGTGCTTTGTAGTTGCTATCTACTTCTTGTGGATAAAGCAAAATGAGAGGTTCTTCTGAAATTCCGTCCCTCCTCTTGAGTCATCTCTTGAAGTATGCAAAAAATAGAATCTTATCCATTTATAAAAAATGAAGAAACGGATGACCCGTCAACACACCCTGATTTTGTATTTTCAGGATTACCCTCCTAAAATGGCTAAAATTGTCAAGACATCTTGATCTTATATTTTCAGGTTTGCCCTTTTTGAAAATGCCCCTCACATGCCTTGTCAAGTACCCTTTGTATTGGGAAGTGTGTACCATTATATTTTCAGTTTCGAGTCCAGTTATATTTCGACATGTTACCGGGTGCTGAGTTGGAGTAAACCTGCAACCTGTTAAAATGAAAATTCTCTAAAAATTTTTTCTAAGGTAAAGCTTTCAACCTAGAGTTCGAAAACCTTTTGGCTTCCGTCTCAACCCTTTCCTCAAATCTGAACTCTCTTTGTAGAAATTGTCACCAAGAATTTGTTAGGATGGACAAATGACCCAATGGCCATGGTTTTCTGAGGAAAATACAGTAGAAACTTCCCTTGAAAATGGTGTTTAAACATTGAAGTGCTAACGACAAAGAACACTCAATGCTCTTTACAAATATCGTTAGGTTCTGCAATAATGAAGCTCATATGTTGGTTCTTTTTGGTTAAGTTTATCATTCCTGTGTAGGTGTCAATGAAGTTATACAAAGTTTGAGGGTAATTTAACTTTTATTTTCATGTTTTGTTTTCTCTTTTTTTTTTAAATTTTTATTTTTTGTTAAAGATAAAGCTGAAATGCATTAATCACTTCAAGGACATAATCAGAGATATTAACCAAAGGGGGAATTGAAGCTATTAGCTAGACTTATTAAAAAGGAAAAGGTTCGCTTTCGTTTTGCATGCCACCTCATGAGTTGTGCTGTTGAATCTTATTGGAATGAAGGAAAGTCGAGTCTTTGAAATGGCAAATTTATTGTGAAAATCTGGTTCAGTCAAACACTTCATGTCGATAACAAAGAAAGGGATGAACAGTGTCTGTTCCATGTGGAAAATGGTTCCAATGGCAAGTTTGGCATAAGATTTCACCCAAGTTCATGTTGTGGTCACTCACCATATTGACCAACTTCTTGTTGTGGTCACAACTCAAGAATGACCCAAGCCATGGCAAGAGCTCTAATGTATTACTGTAGCACGAATTGTAGTTGGCCTTAAGCCACAGGGAAGGAGGAGGAATCCAACTCCAATTACCCTCATTATGATCACTCTAGAATCTTGGATGAGGATGGTGTACTACATTGTTGCTCCAAAGTAGCAATGTTGAGGTTGCTCTGGCTGCCCTCGTTCTATTTGTTTTTTCTTCTTTTGAATATATATTTTTTCATAGAAAATGGGTTTTCATTCAGCCGGTTGCAAGTTTGCTCCAACTCAACACCTAATGATGTGTCGAAATGTGACTGGACTCAAAGAGAAAATCCCTTCGAGTCCAAATGCACTGGATCCAGAGTGGAATCTAGTTTTCTTAAACATGGGGACTATTAAACTCCCTGATAGCATATCTCTTGTGGCAAATAGGTACATTTGAACCTCCTATTGTAATTCAGCCCTTGTGATGTAGTTTTAGAGCCATCCACATTAAGATCTTGCATTTGTGACTATTGTCAAATAGAGCCTAAAGTTCATTTTGGAAAGAGTACAAATACATACAAAATACAAGGTTTTATACTCTACATATTTGTATTTGTACTCTACAAATATGCAAGGTACATATTTGCATTTGCATTGGAAACAAATGTAGCCTAAAGAAAAAACAACTATAAGGGTAAAAGACTTAAAACATACCCCGAGTTTTCATTAATTGACTTATATATACCTTGAATTTTTCAAATTCATGTGGGTGGTGGGTAAGGAGGCATGCTAAACTGCTCCCCTCTCTCTATCTCCACATGGCCACATCCAAACAACAAACCATAGAAGATTGTAGATAGAGATGGAGGATTGTAAACCCATACAATACATGTCTTAATTAATTCTCAATTTCACACTGACATTAATGAGGCACTTAAAAATATATGCATATCAAGCTTCTCAAAGTAATATATTAAAGCAAATATCATTCATAGGGATGGCAGTTTTTCCCATAAAATCGGGGCCTGCCCCGAATGAGACAGATTTTCCCTGATCTAATATGGGGATAGGGTTTGCATATAATTCCTTGAACCAACCCCAAACCCAATGGTAATTTAGTAAAATATTCATAGATTTAATATTAATTTTTAAGATATCTCTAAGTTTTTCCCAAATTCTTAAAATCTTAGGATCTCATAATTCCATTTCTAAAGTACGCATAAATTGTCATAACCAATTCTTAAAATACCCTTGAATTCTCATAATCCTACTTGTAAAATATCCACAAATTATATTATTTTTATGTGGTTGCCTCTAGGCGGGGAAATTTTGGGGATTCCCCCGTCCCCAATGAGGACTGGGCTTCATCCAGGAAGTCCATCTCTCTCTCAACCTAGCATGTTTAAGTCTTTTACCCTAATTGTAATTTGGTTTTATTAAAAGGTAAAGTCTAAGGCTGCGTTTGACGAGGCTCCTAATAAGTGATTTTTGATTTTATTAAGTTTATGAAGAAAAAAAAATGCAATATATATATATATATACACACACTTGGTAAAATAGCTGCAAACATTTTTTTTCCTGGATCAACGCCAAAATATGATGACTTCTAACTTTTTTATATTTATAAAAAGCACATTTTAAAGAAGAAAAATCTATTGCCACCAAACAGTAAAACATTTATGAGAAACACTTTTAAAAAAGTGCTTATTAAAAAGTCCCCTAAAAGCCCCTAAAGCTATTGTTCAAGTTGGAGGGTTAGGTTTGGAGGTTAAGACAAAAATAAAATGTGTGCAGGTTAAACTTGAGTTAAGACAGCTTTTTCTTTCTATAAAAAGAGTAAAATGTTTAAACTATCCCTAAGTTTTATGAAATGGACTAAATTTACCCTAATGTTTGGAAAATCATTTAAAACACCCTTAATTTTTCTGAAAATTGACAAAATCTTCCCGTACCGTTAGCATGTCATTACAATTAATCTACTCACATGTTATGCCATGTGACTTATATAACATTTTTAAACATCAAAACTACCCATTTTATGATTGAAAATACTCATTGGCCTTGGCTGAAATATCGATTTTTCTCTTCAATGTTCTTAACCTGATTAAAATTTTCAATAGGTGAAACTGGTGTGTGACAGAGGGCCTAAGCAAGCAGCTGTTGGATGTGATCTCAAAGTAGATTGTATTGATGGGACTCTACTGTTTTAAATTTACGTGGTGATTGATCTTGGTAATTAACAATTCCTTGGGCTCAGTTTAGAAGGAGTTTGTAGAATGCAAAATCATACATTTTGTATTATTTTGTATGTATTTATATCGTACATATTTGTATTTGTACTCCTTCCAAAGTGAGCCTTGGGCTCGATTAACGTTTGACAGTAGTTCAAGTGCCTTGGCCTTATTGAATCAATTGTTGGCATTGAATCGACAATTCTGTAGTTGATCTCCCTCTTATTCAAGCTTAATATTACTGATGATTGTATTGCTCTATATGTGAATCAATGAACATGTTAAAGTTGTACGTGTAAGATGAGAAAGATTATTATTGCGGAGCGTTATTTTGATGCTAGAGATTGATGCAGTCCACTATCCCTAAGCTCAGTTTGAAAAGAATACAAATGCAAATTTGTATTGTACAAATACATACAAATAACAAGGTTTTGCACTTTACAAATTTGTAATTGAATTCCTTCCAAACTGAGCTTAAATGAAAAAAAAAAAAAATCAATGAATAAATTGATGATCCTCTTGATCAAATCATCTCTTTAGAACTTCATTTCCATTGGGCTTGGTTTACTTATTAGAAGTTCCTTTTCAGTGGGCTTGGTTCCTAAAATACTTTAAGTACCCCTACATGTTATAGGTGATGGATTTAGAGGAAGCTGGTTCCTCTTGTATATTTGAGAAAAGCTCAGGTTAAAGTGAAAATATACTAAATTATAGAATCAGTGGGTTCTTTTATTTCCTAAGTAAATAGGACAATAACTGTTTTAGTTGTAAAAAAATTAAGAATGCATTATTAAAAAGGGCCATTTTGTCCCATCCAATATGAGAAAATTAGTATCCACTTGGAAGATCCTGGGTAAGTGATACCCGTGAAAAATAAAATTTTCATGAACCTTACATATATCTAAAAGAAGAACATGAATATCTTAATTAATGGGAACCAAAGTCCCATTGACCAACTTTCCTTCATCAAAATCCAAAAAAGCAAACAAGTTAAGAGGCTTTTTAATTAATAGGGTAAATTAGTCTATTCCCGAAGGCTATGTTTGGTTTGAAGGAAAAGGTAAGGAAAGGAAGGGAAACCTATATAAGTTTTGTAAAAGTTTCCCTACCTTTCCTTTCCTTCCCCTACTTTTTCCTTCAAACCAAACACAACCTAAAACTATTTAGAGGTAGTTTACTTATTTTACTAAAAAAAATATGTACAACATACAAAATGATATAAACGGTAAATTACACGGACCCTTAGTTGCATGAGGTTAGTGAATAGTGACAAAGACCCTTGAACTTTGGCCGTTAGAAAAAGACCACCCTCCTTTGGGGTTCCCTTTTAGTTAACTTCGAAAAATTCTCCTCTCACCATTTAATTTTTTAAATATCCAAATTACCCTTTTCTAATTTAATTTTATTTTACCTTAGAAATCAATTTTTAACACTTCTTAATGTTGATACTTGAATGCTTGTTTAGATGTGTAAAACGGGCCATGTTGGGCTGACAATGCACGACCCGTGGGCGGTCTATGCAAAGTGCGGGCTATGTCGGGCTGCCGCCCTCCCTTGGGATAATTTGGGGGGTTGGTTCGGCACAGACCACGGCCCAGGCCCGTGCGGGCCCATGTCGTGCTGTGGGCCGAACCTTGGGCCAGGTCAGGCCAAAGCTATTTATTTAAAAAAATAGACAAAAAGCTTAAAATTTTAATTTTATATAAATTTGATATATACAATTGCTTATATATATAATAATTAAATAAATTAATATAATAAAATTAAAAAAATATTTATTTTATTAATATATTATATATTATTATATAATTATAATATTATATAAATATATATAAAATATATATAAATAATTTATATGTGCCACACCAACCCAGCCCGTGGACCTAAAACCCCATACTCAACACAGCATGCACGATTATGCCAGGCTGACACGACGAGCAAACCATCGTACCGAGCCGATCTAAATTCGTGCCGGACAGCGGGCGGCATGGCCCGGTATTCCTTTCTAGGCAATTCATTTTTGGGCGATGGAACTTCCTTTGTCGTCTAAATCGCATCACGATTTTTTGATTCTTCAGTCAAGGGCTTAAATTCTAAGATGTATTTACTCGGTTTATTTAACTTCGATTGGAGCGGTTTCGAAGATGATACAACTACAATAGCTTGAGAGGATTCCAAATAAAAAAAAAAAAAACCACCATTTTTCAGTAGATCCTTTCATTTTCTCTAATTTTGGAGAGGAAATATTATTCATTTTCAACTTTAGTAGCAAGTTAGCAACGGACGAAGTCGGCGAAGTGCTAGAATTCTGAGGCAACGTCGACGACTAAGTTGCCACAGTAACTGAGACTGAGGTCAGAGCAGAAACTCTCGACTTTGCCTCGTTACTTGATCCATTGGTCTCTTTTGAATCTACCTTCTGTGATGCGTTTATTGTAATTTCTTGGTTTGACGGGCACTGTGGTTGTCTTTTCAATCCATACAGATGCCACATCTGACCTCGTCAGAGAAGAAGATTTTAGTACTCAAACCGAGGTTACTTATTGCGTAAATCCGTTACTCGGAAATCCTTTTCTGTCTGGTCGAGAGGAAGAATTGCGGACAAATCTCTACACTATGCATTAATGGCTTTTCAGGGGTTTGGCAAGAACTCTGGCCCTTCTGTTCCTCCTAAAGCACAGACACCTTTTGGGACTTTACCTCGTTCTCCCTCTCCAACAATCTCTCCCCACAACTCAACCCTTGCCCAACAATCTCGAGGGTAATATTCCGCCTTATTTGTATCTCTTTTATTTCTTAAGTTGTATCTTTTTTAATACCTCCCGGATTGATTTTTTCACCCGTGCATTTGTCTGTCTAAATCTGTCATGGTTGTTACCAGTGCGAGGATTTGCTCAAGAAGTTATACTACTTTTTTCTTTTTCTTTCTTTGTAATGTCTTAAAGAATTTGGGAACTAGACGCACCCTAAATCTGCAGCCAAGTGTCCACATTAAGGCTCTTCAATTTGTTTCAAGATGTTGCAATCGATAATGTACAACTAAGTAATTTTCCTTAGTTTAGACTTTCTTGTATTTATTTTAGCAGTTTGGCTATGGGCAACCCGCAGAAGCAACACAATTCATATCAGTGTATTAGTTTGAAGAATCGCTATAATGGATTGAGTTAGACTGTAGTAAAGCATATCGGGAAACCCTAATTTATAGGGTGTTACGCCTGCTCCAGTTCTTATAAAGCTTTGCACTTTACTTGGTCCAGGTCGTTGCTAGTTCTCTTAGGTTTTTGCTCAGAATCATATTGCAGTAGATGCTTCATCCGTCAAGTTATTAAACGTGAAGATGCTGAAGAGGACATCACCCCTATAATTAGGGTTAGGGGTGAGGGTGAATAAAGTGTCAGATGGGTGCTGGCCTGTCGGGAGTGCAATGTGATCCTTGTACTATTAAAATTGAAGAGGAAACGTTTTAGGGCCAATGGTGCTTTACTTATGGTCCTAGGATCATCTGGATTAGGTGGGCTGTTTAGAGGAGCAAATGGGAAAATTGCTGGTCTACTCAGGTTCAGGTTCAATTTGGGAGGGGTCTCTATAAGGGATTATATGCTTTCATCACCACAGATTTTACAGCTTGATTCCTTGCCTTAGAAGACCTCTTGGCAGAGGTTGGAATGAATGCTAATGCACTCAGATGGCCATTGGGCAGTGGGCACTGAGATATAATATTAGAAAGGCATGATATTTTGTAGAGAAACGACTTGCCACATGACAATTTCCTGTCTGTTTGTGGTGGGAATTTGGTCCTGGTTCTTTTCTCTCTCTGGGTGTAGGTAGCTTCTTCCATCAGATTTGGGAACTCTTTTCAAATCCTCATTCACTCTACCAAGGCAAAGTGGCATGATTATGTAGAGAAGTAAAAGAGGGGTGCTTGGAACAATTTGGAAAGAGAGAAGTGAAATAATTTTTAATGGTAAGACTCGGTTTAGGTGTGCAATAATTTAAGGCATCACAATGAAGGTGGTATGGAAGAAGATATGTAGTGAAGAAAAAAGGGAGATGAGGACTTAGGGGGCTGTTTCTAGCTTAAGCTGGAGGAAGCTTGGCATCTTTGTATATGATCCATTTTGTATTCTTTTTTCATAATCAATAAGATCACAGTTACCAATAAAAAAGTATTCCATTGTACTTTTTTTTTGTGGAAATATAACTATTACTTTGATCAAAAGAAGGGGAGGGATGCACATGAGAAGATGCACAAAAGCAAAGGCCTTGAGAACAAAAAAAGAGCAAGGCCAACTTTAAGTACTTGGCATTGTATTATCCCTTCCCAACCTAGAATTTTCAATGTCATCTCCCACCTGATTCAATTTTCTGGGATCCATTTGAAGTTGCAATTGATAGAGGAGACTAAAGGTTAGCCCAGTGCATGAGGCTCCTGCCAATGCAATCTCAGACCACCAATCACTGGGAAGTCTTTAGGGGACAGCAAACAAATCTTGACTAGTGGGTTTGGTTTGTTTGGTCAGAGCTCAAATATGTCACATCTCTGTGGACTCAGATTAGTAGTTTTATGGATTTGAAACATTGCCATTGAGGAAGATAATCTAATAATAGATTTGGGTGAGGATCTCCATGGAGGTTAAGTCACCAACTTTGATAGGTGAAGTCTTTGATTTCTAGATCGATTGCTTGTTCATTTGCGCTCAAGAACCATCAATTCCTTAGATAGTCTGTTAACTAGAGGAGGGGTTATGAACAATGATTTCATTGCTTGACTTTCCCTTGTTTTCATTTGTACAAGGGAGCCCACTGGGGCTTGGGCTGCCCCTATTAGCTTTACAATTCCAGGGTGTTATATGTTGTATATGGACACACCTTTGATTACTTAGTAGACTTAATGTTACTGATAAAAATTTTAAAATCTAAAATATCACATGCGCATATTTGTATTCATATGAATGCTAAACCAAAAAGTTTCTCTTAGATGTACTTTGCATTCATATAGTGTTGATGATATGCATCTCAGTAAATCCCATATGGTGATTCTCTTGTCCAGATCCACTATATCTCCTCCTCAATGGAATAGTCGGCCAGAACCACTTGTCAATGGCTCAAACTCACAAACTTTTCCAAGACCATATGCAAGTAAGCCATATGTTGGTCCAGGTACTGGAAGCAATGTTCCAGCCAAGCCTGCCAACTTTCAATACCCAAAAGGAACTGGATTGCCCCCTTTTCTGTCAGCTGATGAAGATTTCTTGGGAAACTCAAGCCAGAATGTCTCTAAAAGGTAAATCTACATGATAATTTATCTACTTTATTGATTGTGTTTAAACTCTTTGCTGTTTTTCTTTTTGATGGATGTCCAAGCCATAAATTTCAATTCGTAATATATTATAGGATGTATTAACAAACATAGTAATGAGATATAACTAGCAATTAGCCATTTATATTACAGTAAGGCAGTTGCCTTGTGAATTTTGTCACCTAGTTGCTTGGTTGGGTGCCTTTCTTACACAAGCATGGCATTCAGGTGAGGCACCTAGCCAAGGGCTCCTAGTATATGCCTTGACAACTATGGTTAGTTCCTGCTGTCATCTTAAATGCCCTTGTTCAAGGAACAGACTACATCATTTATAGAGGCCAATCTTGTGCCAAAGTCATCTATTTGTGATCACTGGGTGGTTGGGGGGATGAATTATTTTGAGAAGGAGATCATATTTCAAAGCCAGTCATTGAAGAGGCACTGATAGAAAACACAATAGTAAGGTGGTGCATTAGGTAAAATCTTTGAGGATCTTTGATCCATTCTCAATAGGTGATTTATTCATTGATTGGCAGACAGTGGCATCTTCTTCATTGGCTAGAATATTCATATATTTCTCCTTGGACTATAACAGCACCTGGCCACATTTAATTAAACTTTGATGGCTGTTGTTTGGGCAATCCTGGGCCATCTGGCATAGGCAGAGTCTTCAGGAATTGCCAAGCGAATACCGTGGCTATTTTTTTCCGGTCTCATGGGTTATGGTATTAGTAAGGGCGGGACTATAGGTAGTATTAAAGGGCTGCTGCTAGCATACTTGCACATGTATAATATATCATTATTTTCACATATTAATAAAACCTCTCATTACCAATAAAAAAATCATTCCATCAAGAGGGGGAGATGGCAAGATCATTTGAGAGGGAGATTATATACCAAAGGAATGCCAGGAGCATTTTGTAATTCTTTGACAACCTAATTTTAATGGATTTTAACACTCAATGCTTGTAAAAGAATAAGGAAATCTATGATATGGGAAAGACATGGTGCCAGAAAAGCTTTGACCAATCAAAGCCACCCCCATGAATTTTGATTAGTACCACACCTGATTGGTCACCTCTTTTATGATACCAGTTGATTGGCTGTAAGCTTTTCTGATGTTACATCTTTCTGGTATCATAATCGAACCCAAAAGAATAATATTCTTTCCCAGGACATTTGAGTCTCGTCGCCCTATTTATTTCTTTTTGTCTCAGTGAACCTCATATAATAAATGTGCAGGCCTGTTTTATCTCCTTCCAGCTGGGATAATCAATCAAGATCTCCAGTAACCTACACTGATTCACAGATTCATCAAGGTCCATCCCTGGTTCCAACTTATGTAGATGCTCATGATGTTGGAACACAGTTGCGGACCAAGGTTTCCAACAGTCAAGTTCCAACCAGAACCAGATCTCCTCCTGGTCCATATGGGAATGAAATCTTCCGAGCAAACCCTCATCCAGATTCTACTGGAAGGTAAAGTTTTCCAAATACTGATACTTGTCATTATTATTAGGTAAATACTGGGTGAAGTGAATGTTGCCACAATGGCTACATCCCACATTTCCTGTAATAACTTGCATGGTGTCTCTTGCCCTGCCATACAGTTCCCACCTGGATAATTAATCTGTATGTTGTGGCAAGGTCTATGTTGCCTAAGTGCTCCCCCGCCTTATTATTAAGGTTTGTTTGGTTCAGATAGGAATTGGAATCAGCTGGAATGGGATTTCATTCCCAAGGGAGGGGGAGGGAATGGCCATTCCACTAGGATTGGGAATGGGATTCAGATTCCACCCAAGCAAACAGTTGGAATTGATAACCCATTCTGATTCTGATTCCAGACCTGTATTCCTACGAACCAAATGGGGCCTAAGATCTCCTAGTTACTTATGCAGTTAAGATCGTCTTGTAATTTTCTTTTCCAGGCCTACTAATTCCCAAACTCACCAGAAGTCCTCTGTTGCTCGTAATATTAATGTTGAAGGTGCGGGAACCAAGTCCACCTCCTTTCTAATTCCCAAAAGGATGAGGTCACCTCCTTTACCTCCTACTGATGAGAATTCTATGGGAAGTTTATACTCCACCCAAGATGATAATGAACGGTAAGACATCATGCCACTCAGGCTGTGCTTGGTACGAGTGCAACTGCAAATATGTTCAATGCATATGCAAACATGTTCAGTACATGAAAATGCAAACTTGGTTTGGTTTTGCATTGATAAATTTTGTACTGGTTTTTACATTGAACAACTTAGAGTGAAAATGTTTGCTGCCATTTTGAATGCAAAAGTGTCAGAAAAACAAATTTACTTTCATTTTCAGTACAAAATATATTCTTACCAAATGTCTGCAAAACTGAACCAGAGTGCAAATTCACTTTAGTTCAGCATTTGCACCCATACAAAATGCAGCTTCAGTTTGACATTTATTCTCTATAGGTTTCTTTCCAAAACTTCCCTTTTGTTCTATTTTTACACCATGTATATTGCAGAGAAGCGCAAGCAAAGGCAAGGCGTTTGGCTCGATTCAGTAATGATCTAAGGCAAACTGAGCAAAGCATGCATGATCTAACAAAGCACAAATTGTCAATGTATGGACAAGATGAATCTCTGGTGGGGAGGCGGGAGTTTGTTGCAGAGCACCCAGTTGAAGCAGGGGGTGATTTTCCTAATGGCAGCACTTCTGATTTTGAAGGCTTAGAATCATCCCATGTCATAATTGGGTTATGTCCTGATATGTGTCCAGGTATGATTTTGAGCATCAAAATATGGATCTGTTTCTAGGTATTCCTAAAAGAAAAGATTTTGATCCCTAGGATCAATTGGATTGTGTTTAGATATTTTGGGTCTGTGGAATTGGTTCCTTCTCATTTGTTAAGGTAGCCATGAATTTTGCTTTGTTTTTCAGAATCTGAAAGGGAGGAACGTGAGAGGAAGGGGGATCTCGACAAGTATGAACGCCTGGATGGAGATAGAAATCAAACTAGCAAATTCCTTGCTGTTAAGAAGGTTTAACATGATCCCTTCCAGAACTGTTGTCATCCTTTATTACTCGTAATCGAGAGCATAATAAAAGTGTTTTTCCTTTTATGCAGTATAATAGGACAGCTGAGAGGGAAGCAGATTTGATAAGACCTATGCCAGTTTTGCAGAAGACGGTTGATTATCTTCTGGCATTGCTAGATCAACATTATGATGATCGATTTCTGGGCATGTATAACTTTTTGTGGGACAGGATGAGGGCAATTCGAATGGACCTGAGGATGCAACATATTTTTAACAGAGGCGCTATAACCATGCTGGAGCAAATGGTCTCTCCACTACTAGATGTCCTTTAGTTCTCTTGTGTTGTATATGCATAGGCTATTCTTTCTCATGTTAGAAAACTTCTCCTGAAGAATATATGTAATATCCCGATGCATATTGAGTTTTGGACTTGTGATAAAGAACTTTTTCTTCTCAATAGCTATAACTACATGCAATGTTAAGAGGAATCCTTGTATAAGGGAGGTAAAGAGGCTGTCCTTACTGAGTGGTCCAATTGCAAAATGGGCTGGATCCTGCCAACTAGTAAGTCCCACTTAGGAAGTCTCTTTTGCCAAAACACAACAGATTGGATGGCCTAGCAAGTTGATCTTGTACAATCTTTAGACAGTGGGAAAAAACCTTGGAACATACCAGGAGAAGAGGTTCATGGATAGGACAATTGCAATCATGTTGTCAGCTCAAACTTTATACTCAAGTGGGACCCGAGAAGAATATTCATTTCCATTGCATGCATGTCACATGTACAAATGTTGGGACTGGGGACTCAAAATCTTCCTTTTTTAGGGCCATTTCGGTTTTGAAAAAATGAATTAATGAGTTTCTCTCCATCAGTTTTACTACTTTTTTTACCCTCCTTCCAGAAAATTGAAAGTTCACAAGTGCCATTTGCTTTTACATTTTACGTATTGCATTTGAAATATGCATTAATTGGCTGGTATATGCCTTGTCATACAGATTGTCTAAATAGTCTTCTTGCTTTATTTTGCCAGATAAGACTCCATATCATAGCCATGCATGAATTGTGTGAATACACAAAGGGAGAAGGCTTCTCAGAGGGATTTGATGCACACCTAAACATTGAGCAGATGAACAAAACATCAGTTGAATTGTTCCAAATGTATGATGATCACAGGAAGAAGGGAATTAATATACCAACAGAGAAAGAGTTTCGAGGATATTATGCACTTCTTAAGCTGGACAAGCATCCTGGATACAAAGTAAGTTGTATGTGGTGGTGACCAACCTTGTTAGCTAATTTAATTTGAAGTAACCTATGAACATAAATGGCTTGTCTAGGTTGAACCTGCAGAGTTCTCACTTGATCTTTCAAAAATGACTCCAGAGATAAGACAAACCCAAGAAGTTCTTTTTGCCCGTGAAGTAGCAAGGTATTTGAAGTTTTGAATCTCTTCTATTTGTTAGTTTCAGCTTGTTTCTATCAAGCATATTCTGATAATGGAAATGATTTTCCTTTCCAGAGCCTGTAGAACTAGTAATTTTATTGCCTTCTTTCGGCTTGCAAGGAAAGCAACTTATCTTCAAGCATGTCTGATGCATGCCCACTTTGCGAAGGTATCTGTTACTCATATTATTATTGAAACTGGATTCAGTCAGTGCAAGGTCTGTTCCAACAACCTTTATAGCCTTGCATTGGGAACATCTCCCCATGAAATAAAACACAGAAGTACGGAGATGTTCCCAATGCAAGGCTGTAAAGGCTGTTCGAACGGGTCTTGCACTGACTGAAGCCGATCTCATTTTTATTAGTTTTAATCTCATCCCACATATTTGTGCCTTCAGTGCAATGCATCAAGTGTATATTTTTATGGGTGCATGTTGGGTATCAGTCTTGTAGAATTTACACAGTATTGGGCCAAGGTCCTTTGCCCAAGTTGCAGCCCTAATCTTTGGCCTTATGAGCCCAGATTCACCTTCATTCTTTTCTGCTGCCAGTTTTGTGCTTATCCAGAAAATGTTATTCTTTTCTTTTTATTGATGATTATAACCTTATTAATAGAAAATAAATATGTCAAAGAGGAACAAACAAAATTCTATTATAGTTATTCAGAATGCTGTTCAAGGAGTAAGCATTTGGATTCTGGATTTTTTTTTTTTTTTTTTTTTTKTTTTGTGCTGGTTGATTACCATTTTTTACATGTAAGGTTGGTTTCCTCTTGGGTTCCTTTCTATAAGTTGTTGGCTTGACTTATGTTTTTTCTTCCTTAACCTCTTTCCCTATTGTGTTACCTGGCATCCTTCTTGTTAACTTGTATTCTTTCTTTTTCCTTCTTGTTATTCAATATTTCTGTTACTAATAAAAGAAAAAGGAAAAAAGAATTGTTATGTCATCTACTAGTAAGAGTTGAACATACTCACAAATGTGAGTCTGTCCTTCAAATCTGATATAAAACTGATAAAAGAAATAGGAAAAGGTGAGAGAGAAAGAAAGGTTACAGCAGAATAGAAGAAGAAGATGGAGAAGAAGAGAAAGAAGAAGAGAGTTCGATGGTTCTCTTTCTCCCTTAACTAATCTTCATAGTTTTCAAGGTGCCAAGGCGAGGCTAGGCGACAGGGGGGGTGCCTGATTTTTTTAAGTAAAAACATGTATCTTATGGTAGTTCCCTAGGTTCCATAATCATATTTCCTTAATAAATATCCATAATTTTCATAAGAAAAGTATAAACTTYATGTTAAAGTWTAKAAAATCAACATATTCCAACATATTCATGAGAAGAAAAAGAAAGAAAAGAAAATTAAAAAAATATAGGGGCTGAACCCCTATTTCTGCTATAGGAAAAGAAGAAGAAGAAGAAGAAGAAGAAGAAGAAGAAGAAGAATAAATTAGTATATAAACACACAAAATTAGTTAAGAAAATGTGTTGATTGGACACCATTTTATGTTCTTCCTTGCTTATTGGTTCATGTTTTGAAGTGTTTGAGGGTTCAATACAACATTTAGCAATGTTCGTGTTGATTAAACCCTAACTAATGAGAAAATAATAAAAGAAATTAGTATATAAACACAAAATGAATATTTTAGTTTAAAAATGTCTATTTTATAATTATAACCGGAAAAAATTAAGAATATAAAAGTTTTTTATAACACACTATAGAAAACTACTTGGCGATTAGGCGAGGCGAGCCTCCAAGGGCGCCTTGTCGCCTAGGCGTCGTCTTGACAACTATGCTATAATCATGCGGATTACAAGTCTGCCCTTTAAGTGGGCGGCCAACAAAGCAATAACTTAAAAGAACTTAAAAAGAGGTTAATAGGCCCATTAAGAAAAGACCTATTAACACATAAACCAGATATAACATTACTTAAACATAAAAGAAATATTAGGGCCCATTCGGCCCAATCTCTCTACACTCCCCCTCAAGTTGAGCTTAGATGTTAATCATGCCCAGCTTGCTTATATAGTGTGTTAGCTTTCCTTTTGGAACACCTTTGGTCAAAACGTAAGCCAATTGCTCTTCTGAAGCAATAAATGGCAAGTAGACTTCCCTTGAAGCAACTTTTTCCCTTATGAAATGTCTATCAACCTCTATGTGCTTAATTCTGTCATGCTAAACAAGATTATGTGCAATGTTGATAACTGCCTGGTCGTTACAGTAGAACATCATTGGCTTTTCATAGTCAATACCCAACTCTCCCAAAAGTGATATCAACTACAATAATTTTGACACTCCATGTGCCATTGCCCTATACTCTGCTTCAGCTAAGGATTTGACAACTACAAATTGTTTCTTATTTTTCCATGAGATAATGTTCCTTGCCACCAAGGCACAATATCTTGAGGTGGATCTTCTATCATCAATAAATCTGGCCCAATCAACATCAGTGTATGCCTCTAGCTTCATGTGTCCATGCTTGGCAAACAAAATACTTCCCTGGAGTGCCTTTCAAGTAGTACAAAATTCTTTCTATAACTGCTAAATGTGTATATCTGGGAGAATGCATAAATTGACTAACACTTACTTCATAGGAAATATCTGGCTGAGTCATACAGAGATATAACAACTTCTCGAGCAGTCTCTGGAACACTCCCCTATCAGTTAACAATTCACCATCAATAGCAGAAAGCTTATGGTTTAGATCTATAGGGGTAGAAGCCGGTTTAGCACCAAGTTTACTAGTCTCTGCAAGGAGATCAAGAACATACTTGCATTGAGAAATGAAGATACCATCCTTAGATCTAGCAACTTCAATTCCCAAGAAGTATCTTAGATCTTCCAAACCTTTTATCTCAAATTCAGTGTTAAGAAATCTTTTGAGCTTAATCACTTCCCGAGTGTCATTACCCGTAACCACAATGCCATTAACATAAACAATCAGAAAAGCCACCAAAGAGTTATTTCTCTTCACAAACAAAGTATGGTCAGATTGAGTCTGTGTATAACCAAAAGAAATAAGGGCAGCTCTGAATCTCTCAAACTAGGCTCTAGGGGACTATTTGAGACCATAGAGAGATTTCTTCAATTTACATACCTTCCCTTGCATTTCCTTTCCATACACCCCTTGAGGTAAAGACATATAGACCTCTTCATGTAGGTCTCCATTCAAGAAGGCATTTTTAACATCAAACTGCCCCTGGAGGCAAAGACATATAGACCTCTTCATGTAGGTCTCCATTCAAGAAGGCATTTTTAACATCAAACCGGTGAAGGGGCCAATCAAAAGTAGTAGCTAGAGACAACAAAGCTCGAATTGAAGTCATTTTAGCCACAGGAACAAAAGTCTCAAGGTAATCAATATCATACATCTGAGTGTAACCCTTAGCAACCAATCGAGCCTTAAATCTCTCAATAGTGCCATCAAAATGATATTTGATAATGAATACCCATTTACAACCCACTGGATCCTTCCCTTCAGGCAAGTCCACAATATCCCAGGTATGGTTCTTATGCAAAGTATCTAGCTCAGTCATCATAGCATCCCTCCATTCAGGTTTGGACAATGTTTCTGGTATAGACTTGAGAATCACGTGGGTAGAAACATAGGCAAGAAAAGAATAATAGGTAGGGGATAGAAAGCTGTAGGAAAAATGTTTAGAGATATAATGTGCTGTACACTTCCACTTGCCTTTGTGAAGGGCAATAGGAAGGTCAAGGTTTGGGAAGGTAGTAGGTGGGTCAGAGGAAGGCTGACTTGTTACCTCAGTAGTGATGGGAGGTGCAAGAGGCTTTGATGAAGGAGTGAAAACAACTTGCCCATGCATGAATCTTTGTCTTTGGTACCACCTTTAGAGAACAGGATGTGAGAAAAATATAGGAGAATGAGATGGGGGAGGGGGAGTATGAACATGTGTGGTAGATATAGTGGAAAGAGAGGCAACAGAAGAAGATGACTCAACAGAAGACTCAAAAGGAACTGGAAGAGGAATAGCTAGAGACATAGCAAATGGTTCCTTAGAATGCTCCCCCTCAGGAGGAATACCAAAGAAAGGAATAGACTTAGCAAAAGTGACATCCCTAAAGACAAAGCGGGTGCCACGAACCGGATCAAACAACAATGTCCTTTTTGTGTGGAGGCATATCCTAGAAAAATGCACTTATGTGACTTAGGCTCAAATTTGTGTCTCTGATGATTATGAACATGGACATAGCAGGTGCACCCAAAAACTTGGAGAGGAAGAAAAAAGAGATCCTCATCTGGAAAGAGAAGGCTAAACATGGTCTTGAAACCCAAAACCCGGGAAGGCATACAATTAATAAAAAAAGTGGCAGTAAGGACCATCGTTCAAAGTATCGACACGTATCGGCCGATACGTATCGTTCTGGGACCCCTTCGATACGCCCCTACAGTGGGTGTATCGGAGATCTGACCGGTTCAGGGGGTAGAGAAGACCTAAACCGGCCCCCCTGAACCGGTTGCGAAAAAAATAAAAAAAGCCTGAAACACTATCTATTCGCCCGATACGTCCGATACCGACGTATCGGGCGTATCGATATTTTGAACCTTGGTAAGGACAACATCCCCCCAAAATTTAATAGGAACATGAGATGCAAAACGAAGGCATCTAGCAACCTCAACCACATGGCGATTCTTCCTTTTTGCTACTCCATTTTGTTGTGGGGTGTAGGAACAAGAACTTTGATGAATAACCCTAAAGGTCTCAAAGTAGGATGAGAAGTTCTTCTCAAAATATTCCTTAGCATTATCAGATCGGAATATTTTGATCTAGGTGTTAAATTGGGTAAGGATAAGTTTATGAAATTTTTGCACAATAGTTGGTACTTCATCCCGAGATCTCATGAGATAAATCTAGGTATAGCAAGAATAATCATCAATAAAGTGAATAAAATATTTGTAACCCCCAATAGTAGGCAAATGATATGGTCCCCACACATCAGAGTGCACAATATGAAACGGAGAGTTAGATCTTTTATTGCTTACTGAATAAGAATGTCTACAATGCTTCGCAAGTTCATAAGACTCACAATGAAGACTCGATAAAGACACTTCCTTAAACATATCGGGAAACAAATGACTCAAAGCAGAAAAAGGTAAATGACCAAACCATAGATGACATAACATGACTCTTATCATTAAACTGACAAAATAGACTCCAAAGCAACTCCATTAGGTGGTCCAAGACTCCTATCGGGTGTGCCTAATAAGTATATTCCATTCTCCTTATGGCCACTCCCAATCGTTCTCTGGGATTTTAGGTCTTGAAAAACACAATGGGTAGGAAAAAAGGTTATGATACAGTTCATGGATTTAGTCAAGCTACTAACAGATAAAATGTTGGTATTAAGCTTGGGAACATGAAGAACCGAGGATAAAATAAGGGTGTTAGAGGCCTTGGTATCTCCTTCGCTAGAGATGGGAGCAAAAGACCCATAAGCAAGGGATATCTTCTCTCTACTAGAGAGGAGCTGATATGAACAAAAGAGATTAGATAAACTAGTCATATGGTCTGATGCACCAAAATCAATAATCCAAGGGATTTTATGATTACCTGAAATCGTAGCATGATTTGTAGCATGCGTACCTGAGTGAGCAAATACGGATGATGAGGTGTTGCCTGAAGGGTTGGATGGTTAAATAGTGGTCTCCAAGTGATTAAGTAACCTCCCGTACCTTTCAAACTCTTCCTTTACTGCTGCTAGTTGCTCCATAGCTGATCTTTCTTCACTTGTTTCCACCCTTAGGCATTGTGGCAACATTAGCATTCTTAGGCTTCCCAATAGGGGTGAGCAAAAAAAAAAACCGAAAATCGAACCGACCAAAGAAACTGAACCAAAAAATCAGTTAACCGAACCGGTCGGTTCGGTGTTTTTAAAAAACCGAAGGTACCGGTTTGGTTTCTGTTAACCAATATAAAAAACATGCGGTTAACCGAACTGACCGGTATACATATATTCTATATATTTTACATTTATTTATGTATATTTTATATATATATTTATATATTATAAATTAATATATATGCATTATATATAAATATATATTTTTAATATATGATATATTATTTATTAATTAAAATATAATATTTTATATTTATAATTTTTATTATATATTTATAATATATATTATAAAAATTGAATAACTGAAAAACCGACGAACCGAACCGGTCAACCGGTTAACCAATCGGTTTCGGTTCAGTTTTGGTTACTAGTTTTCCAAAAACCGGTAGTACTAGTTCGGTCTTAAAAAAAGCCCCATGGTTAACCGAACCGTGAGCACCCCTACTTCCCAGTCTAATCATTCTTCTTAAAGTTGTTCTGAAACCTATCCAGGAGAAGATTTGGATGAAGTTACCAACAAGTGTCCTTACTATGCTTCGACTTCTTGCAGTTAGATGTGTATAACGGGCTGTGCCGGTTCGGCACGACATGGCCTGCGGGCCGTCCTGGGCTGTGCCGCCCTCCCCAAGGATAATTTGGGGGGTTGGCCAGGTACGACCCATGGCCCAAGCTCGTGCCATGCCATGTTGTGGCACGGGCTTGGGCCGGGCTGGCTATAGGCCGTGCTGGGCTAGGCCATTTGGGCCTTGGGCGTGGGCCAAACCAGGCCAAACTGGTTTTTTTTTGACATTTTTGATTTTTTTTTTATTTCTTTGCTAAGTAAAACTAGAATATTTAACTTTCCCTTGGGAACTATTTGAAAAAATAAGAAATCTAACAAAGAAATGAAAAAATACTTAACCAAATCAGAAGTCAAAGAAACAAAGACTCAAAGTGAATAACAATTTCGAAGAAAAATAGTAATTTTATTTCGTTTAAATTTGAGTGATACAAAGCATACAATGGTTGGATGAGTGAAATATGAAAATTGGATAATGGAATAAATTAATAAAATATAAAAAATACAATATAGTTACAAAATTGAAAATAAGAAATTATGTTAATAAAAATATCAAATAAATTAAATAAAATAAAAACAAAATTTACAATAATTTGAAAAAATGCTATACAACTTTTGAGTATACAAAAAATATTGACTTCATCATTTTCTCCTATTGTTCTTGACTCTGATCATCTACTTCAGGTGAAACATCAGGTGTAATGTCATGTTCTCCTTTGTCTTGTAATATATTTTTAGCTTTCAGCCAATCTTTAAAGCAGATGCACATCTCTAGACTTTCATCATTTATACAACTTCTCTTGTCGTCCAACACCCTAGTACATGCACTAAAACAAGACTCCGGTGAAACTGTATACACCGGAGGGGTTAGTAGATCAAAATTATTTGTTCCTTTCGAGGTGAAGAAAGAATTACCTATAATAGAAAAATTTGCTTGTAAATAAAAATTAAGTTTAGTAAATGAACTTGTTGCTAAGGCAGTGGATTTCTGCCTCATACTTATTAAATAAACAAGTTTTTATCATCCATTATTGGACTCAAAAGTGGAAGATGTAGCTGTACAAGTTGTAGAATTTTTATTATTTCTTGTTACTTAGATTCATATAAACTATACATTTCAAATAATAAACTATTAATTTCTTCTTTTTTATCTCCAATTTCAATATTCATATTTTCACAATATGTTTCAAGTAAAATATCTAAACCATCTTTCCTATTCCTAAGATCTAATATTGTAGCTAAGCAATAAAGAGGAGAAATGTTCTCCCAATTTTTTTTTTAAATTTATTTTCCATTATTTCAATAATACTTTTAAATTATGGATTCTTTCTATATTTTGCAAAACAATCACTAATCATTATCAATTGATAAGCTAAATTACAACTAGTTGGATAATAAATACCCAATAATTCATTAGTTGCATCATAAAAATGTTTTAAAAAATCTATTATACAAATTGCCATTTCCCAGTATTACTCGAGTATAATATTAGTTGGCATTTTTGCATTATAGAAATCACTAAGAATTTGTTTGTGAGATACAATTTTCTAACATAGCATAGGTAGAATTCCATCTATGTTTGACATCTAATATAAAATATTTATATTTTAAACCATAATTTTGACATTAATATTTAAATTCTTGTTTTCTTGCTTCAGAACTTTTAATATATATATGTGTATATATATATATATATATATATACAATATCTAATTTTAGAAGTATGAGTAGAAATAATATTTAAAGCATCCTGAATACATAAATTTAAGATGTGACATGCACATTTGATATGAAATAATTTACCATTTAAACATGGTTTTAATTGAGATTTTAAAAATTTTATTGCCGAATGATCATTATTAGCATTATCAAAACTAATAGAAAATAATTTGTTGTCAAATTCATAAGCATGTAATGCATTTAAAATACTTGCAACAATAGCTGGGCTAGTATGTGGCTATTCAAGCCTTGAAATTCTTTTATTTAAAAGCTAATTTTCTTCAATAAAATGACTGGTAGCACAAATATAACTTATATTAAATTTAGAAGTCTAATATCAGAAGTAATTGCAACTTTATAATTAAGATTTGATAACATATAAATTAAATTTTGTTTATATGAATAAAAAAATTTTAAAGCATATGATTTATTAGTATTCCTAGAACTTTTTTAAATTGTGGGTTCACAGAATTACATAACCATTTTTCAAGTTTAGTATCTTCAGTTAACAAAAATGGTTATTCAGCATGTACAATGTATTTTGCTAATTATTGCATCATTTTTTCTTAAGAATATTTAAAAGTACCAAACTCCCTGCCCAATTGTCTGCTTGTGTTGTTTCTCTCCTTTTTTTTCTTCTAGGTGAGCAAACGTCTACCCAAATGGCCAGTACCACCTTGCTACAATAGCTGAAGTCTTTCCTACATTTTTGGCAAACAGTTCTTTTTCCCTTTCCTCTATTTCAAATATTTTCCAAACCAGGCTACTCAACTTAGTGACCTTTTTCTTTCCCCTAGTATCAGTACTAGGGGTGGAAGCTCCGTCAATATCAATCGAATCCATATCGGTGCTAATACTACCATGCTGCAACTGAATATCGTTAACATTGAACATATTGGGGAATTGGTTTCTGAAGGAGCTAACCATTTTTTTAAATTCTAAAAAAAAATAATTTAATTGCACTTACCCGCATTGCCGGTTCAGAATCCCAACTTGATTTCAATGGTTGAAGCTTTTCAACTCCAAGAGTCCAAGCCTCCCAAATTGTTAACTTGAGATACTTGAGCTGTTGAGCAAGCCTTATTCTTGTTGAAACTTCAATAAAGTTGAGAATTGGAGAATCAGAGACTGTATGAGAGATTGAGACTTGAGAGAGTATGAGAACTAGAGAAGAGATTAAGAGAATTGTTGAATTGGTGTGATGAGAATTGTGGAGGATATAGTTATTTATAGGAATTGAAAATAATTCAATTGTCCAAAATGCCTTAAAAACTAGCCGTTTTTTAGTTGTTGGGAGCGTTTGTTTTGGTCATTGTAAAGTTATTTATCACTTTACCCAAAATGCCCCCCAAACTAGCTATTATATAGTTGTTGGGGGGCATTTGTGTCATTTTCTCTCCCCCCAAAACCAAAATACATAAATACCCCCTATATAACTGTTTATAGCTGTTGGGGGTTATTTTTGTAAAAAAACCCCCAAAAAACTGAAACTAGCCGTTGGGGCAGGGGGGGGGAGCGCGGCCCACTACGGGCCTGCGGGCTGTGCTAGCACATGGGTTATGGGCGGCACGGCATGCATAGTCGTGCTGTGTTGTGCCGACCCATGGACTTGGAACCCTAGGCCTAGCATGGCCCGTACCATCGTGCTGGGCCTAGCACGACCTGTGTGCCGGTATGGCCTGATTTACACCTCTACTTGTACTATTCACATATTACTTCTTCTTAGTCGGCCCCTTTGGCTTTATTTCAGCATGCACAAAGTGTTTTGTAGATGGTCCCTGTAACTGTACTTGCCGCCTACTCTCTTCACTACTTACCATGGCATATTCTTGAGCCAAAGTGACCTCATCTTTGGCTAGGATGTTTTTTCTAGTATTGTTGAAGTCAGGGTTGAGTCATGTGAGAAATTCAAACACCTTGTTTTGTTTCGCCAGTTTTCTAAATGTTACCTTCATAGCATTGATCCCAAAGAAATCTGGAGCTTGCCATCCCAAGGATTTTAGGCCAATCAGTTTGATAACAAGCCAATATAAGATCCTTGCCAAGGTCCTCTCCTTGAGGCTAAAAAGGGTCCTCCCAGCAATTATCTCTCAGTCTCAAGGGGCTTTCATCCAAGAAAGGAAAATCTCCGATCAAATCCTAATAGCTAGTGAATGTGTGGAGGAGGATTTCAGGAAGATTGGAAAGAAAGGCATTGTGTGTAAATTAGATTTATAGAAAGCCTATGACTTTGTGGATTGGGAGTTCTTGTTGGAGGCTCTTAGGAATTGTGGATTTGGAGCAAGATGGTGTAGGTGGATGAAAGGCTGTCTACAGTCTTGTCATTTCTCAGTACTAGTCAATGGAGTAGTAAAGGACTTCTTTAATGCTAAAAGAGGAGTTAGACAAGGAGATCCCCTTTCCCTTCCTCTTCGCGATCCTAACAAAAGTGCTTAGCAGACTGATTTCGAAGGCGGATGCAACATGTATTTTAAAGGGTTGGAGAGTAGGAAGGGAGAGTGTTGTAGTTACTCATCTTCAATTTGTGGATGACGTCATCATTTTTTGTGAAAATGGAGATGAGTTAGCAGCAAGGAACCTTAGGTTGGTGGTTAACCTTTTTGAAAAAGTGACAAATTTGAAAGTGAACCTCAATGAGAGTGTGATAGCTGAGATTAACCTAAACCAAGAAGAGATCAATATTTGGGCAGAGGAATTAGGTTGCCTGTGGAGTGAGTGGCCTTTGAAATATCTAGGACTCCCTCTAGGTGCAAACCCAAAAAACTTAGGTTTTTGGGAACCGGTAATGGAGAGGTTTGAAAAGAAGTTGGCAGCATGGGAGAGAAATTATGTCTCATTGGGGGGAAGGATTACTCTTAACAGAGCCACCTTAACAAATCTCCCAGTTTACTTTCTCTCAGTGTTTAGTATGCCTCAAGCTATTGGGAAGAAATTAGAGAAGATAATGAGGGATTTTCTGTGGGAACCTGATGAGAAGAAGAGAGATCATCTAGTTAGATGGGAAGTAGTGACTAGAAGGAAGGATTTGGGAGGGTTGGGCATTGGAAGACTTAAGGAGAGGAAAGAAGCTCTCTTGGGCAAGTGGTTATGGAGATTCCCAGGTGAGACAGATAGGCTTTGGCACAAAGTTGTAACCATTATACATGGGCTCTCAAAGAATGGATGGGATGCTGGAGTTTCCAGCAGGGCATCGAGCTATTCACCATGGAAGGCAATTCACAGACTTCTCCCTTCATTTCTTAGTCATATCAGATTTGGTCTTAATTCAGGTAACAAAATCAAATTCTGGGAAGATATTTGGGTGGGGAGTCTTTTTTAAAAACCCTCTTTCCCTCGAATTGTGCTCTTTCATCCCTCAAAGGTAGACTGATTGCTGATTTTCTTGCCCCCTCCCCACCCTTGTTTGGTCCGACTTGGAACCTGGGACTTCGCGGAAATGTCAGGGACTCAGAACTTGATTCTTTGTCTTCTCTACTTCAGGTGCTTGATGGGGTGTGACTTGACACTTCTAAACAAGACACTGGACTTTGGTCTCCCCATCCTTCAGGTGTTTTTAGTTGTGCCTCTTTTTTCAAGTCTTTGTCTTCTCCTGCCCAACCCGGGGAACCCTTTCCTTTACAATAAGTTTGGTGTCGACCTGTCCCTCACAAAGTGGGTGCTTTTTGTTGGGAAGTATATCATAGTGCAATTAACAGTAGTGATCTGTTGCAGAGGAAAAGACCTGGTTGGTGCCTTTCACCAAATTGGTGCTATTTATGTAAGTCAAATGGTGAGAATGCTTTTCATATTCTTGTTTCTTGTCCTCTTGCTAGTAGCATTTGGGATTAGTTCTTTTACCTATTTGGATGCAGGTGGGACACCCTGATGAGCTTAGAAAGATTGTTTGTGCCATCTACTTTTAGATGGCCAAAGCGAAGAGGGAGAATGATGTGGAGATGCACAAGGGCAGCAGTACAATGGGTACTATGGGAGGAAAGAAATCGGAGATTGTTTGAAGATAAGGAAAGATGCAAGGCAGAAATGATTGAAAGTATTATGATGAAGGTGATCTCATAGGTGAAAATACTGAACTTATTTTCAAATTTTACAGTGGATGATATGATTAGGAATTGGAGGCTAGTTGCTTGCTCTTCCTTGGCAAAAAAGAAGATCCTGAAGGAGTGGGTGCCCCTTGAACCAGGCTTTGTCAAATTGAACTTTGATGGCAGCAGTTTCGGAAACCTAGGAAGATCTAGAATCGAAGGGGTTATAAGAAATGAAAGAGGAAATGTGCTGGGGCTGTATTTGGGTCCCATTGGAATTGGAAATTCCATTACAGCTGAACTGAAGGCAATGGTATATGGGATACAAAAAGCTAAGGAGATGGGGGTGGAAAGGTTGGTTGTGGAAGGGGATTCAAAAGTTATCATCAGTTGGCTAAAACAACATGACAGTACACCCTGGATATTCAGAAATGACATCAAGAAGATTAAAAGTCTATCCAAGGACATGCCGCTTTCAATTCAGTGGACCCATAGAGCAGCAAATGGACTTGCAGACTAGCTAGCCAAACAAGGGGTGAATAGGGATCGATGTTTCTGGGCTCAACTGTAAAACTGAAAAGTAAATTTACTAGTGGATGCATTGTAGTGGGGTAGCCGAGGCTACTCATAAACTATGCCCCTTGTAATTTCTTTACATTAATGAAACTTCTTTTTACTGATAAAAAAACATGTCTCTGCATCTTTAGTACTCTCCCTCACAACTGTCTCCATAACATCAATTTCCTGCCATAGTGATTTCAACATGGAGTAGTAAACATCTAACTCTTCTCCCCCTATCTCAGATTATTCAAATCACTCTTCAACTATAGGCTCTTGCAACATTTAACTTATGTGAATAAGTTTCTGTAACACTGTCCCAAATCTCCTTGGCTGAGGTCATCCAAAGGTAATGCTGACTTATATAGGTCTCTGCATAGAGTTGACCAACCACCCAATTGCTATGTAGTTCTCTTGCATCCATTTCTCATATGCAGGGTCTGTCTCTGTAGGTTTCACCTTACTACCTGTGAGATACCCTAGTTTATCTCTACTGCAAACATAAATCTGTATGGATTGTGCCTAGGCTAGATAATTGGTTCCATCTAGTTTAATTGTGGCCACACCAGTAAAAAAGGAATCTATTGGACGAACCCCGGATACCGACATTTGTTTCATTTCACTTCCAGATTTCTCATTGATCAAACGAAAATAAAAAAACCAGTTTTTCAGTCTTTATGGACCTAACTGAGGTCAGTACAATACATGGAGATTAAAAAACTAGGGTTTCACTACACCTGGCTATTGGGGAGGAAGAGAGAAGAAGCAACTGCTCCTACCAGAGCTTCCCAACCTCCTTCAAATCTCAAGCGCACACTTCTAGGGATCAAAATACACCTCCCAAGCCCTTAGTGTCACATCCAATCTAGTGATTTAAAAGGCGCGCCTAGGCGCACAAGTGAGGCACATTTTGGGGTATGTGCCTCGCCCAGGTCCTAGGCGCACCCCTTTCAAAAGGCGCGTGCTTGGTGTGCCTAGGCGTGCACCTAATGCGCCTTGCGCCAGGCGTGCGCCTTATTAAAATATCTTCTTAAAAGGCAATGAAAGTTATAAAATCATTATTTTTTATGTGAGAAATAAGAATTTCAGATCCTAACATAGACTTGTTCGGGCTTGCCTCGAGGGGCGTGGTACAAAGGTGACTCATAGAATCAAGAATGCAATATGTTTTACATCACATTAACTACTTGAAGCAATGCAATTAAGGAAAAAAAGAGATTGTGGGTTTTACATGCTTGAAAATGCTTTATATGTTTGCTTTTATTTTTAAATTTTCATTTGAATACACTTTACATGTTATGTTTATGTATTTTAATTTTAGATAATAGGTTTTTTAAATCATTTATTTAAAAATTTAAGTTTATATTTTTTATTAACATTATGTTTAATATTTTTTGAATTTTTTGCATTTTAAAAAAAATTGGCATTTTTTTTTGAATTTTATGACTTTTTTTTTTTGATTTTTTAGCTTTTTTTTTTTGGTAATTTTGTGCCTCGCCTCAGGTACAAATTGGCCCTTGCGCTTTTTTTGTGCCTTGCACTTTTAAAACACTGACCCAGTCCTTCTTAACTTGTAATTTGAAATCTCTATAGTCGGCTAGGGTTTTGGGCAGAAAAAATACAGCTTCAATTCTTGGCAATTTTCAGCTAGATTCTAACTCTCCAAACCCTCTACCAACTAGGCAAATAGTCCTCTAACTGATCAGCAACTTACCTCTCCATACACTTCTAATCGAAGGGTGTATGGAAAAAAAAAGAAAAAGAAAAGTGGATGAAGAACTGCTCTGATACCAAGATGTGAGTCTGTCCTTCAAATCTGATATAAAACTGATAAAAGAAATAAGAAAAAATGAGAGAGAAAGAAAGGTTATAGCAGAATGGAAGAAGAAGAGAGTTCGATGGTTCTCTCTCTCTCTCTCTCTCTATTTCCCTTCACTAATCTTTTATTAAATTTAATTGTGCTAATTACAAGTCTTCCCTTTAAGTGGGCAGCCAGCAAAGCAGTAACTTAAAATTACTTAAAAAGAGGTTAACAGGCCCATTAACACATAAAACAGATATAACATTACTTAAACATAAAAGAAATATTAAGGCCCATTTGGCCCAGTCTCTCTACACTCACCCATGCATCTTTCCGAGAAATTGGTTTTCTTGGTTCACCGATATTTTTATTGCACAGTTCCTGATGCATTTTATCTTTATCATATTATTTTTGTATCAATGTATGGCGGCTATCATACATTAGTTGTCCAAAGAAAACCTATTTGAGAGGTCTTGTAATCTCTGAAACCAACCCACAACTAATGTTGAGATGCCACAGTTGCATAGCCTACAGATTTTGATCTGGTCTTACCATCAATTTTGGCTCTTGCATAGGACAGGGGGATATATCTTTTAGTGTTATACTACCTTTGAAGAATGTGCATGTTGGACTATAGGTGATCTTGTTACACTTTTTGTGGTAAACATATTATTAAGCTGGTTATAGTCAGTGATTCAAAAGGTGCGCCTAGGCACACAGGCGCTAGGTGCCTTGCCTAGGCCCTTGGCACAGTCCTTTCAAAAGGCGCATGCCTGGTGTGCCTGATGCGCCTTGTGCCTCAGCCCAGGCGTGCGCCTTTTGAAAATTTGCTGCTTTTTTTGCCTTTTTTGAACATAATGGCTGGGATGGGGGCTCTGCCCCCGGACCCCCGTGCTGTGCCCCTTGAGACAAGCCTAATCAAGTCCACGTTAGGTCTTAAATTCTTAGCTTTCACACAAAATAATGATTTTATAGTTTTACTTGCTTTTTAAGAAGACATTTTATTAGGACAAATGAATGAACAACATTACCAAATTGGGGGGTTCTCGGAGCTTCGGTGAGCGAGCGAACGAGAACCCCCAATTTGGTAATGTTGTTCATTCATTCATCCTAATAAAATGTTTTATTAAAAAGCAAGTAAAACTATAAAATCATTATTTTTTGTGTGAAAACTAGGAATTTAAGACCTAACGTGGACTTGTTTAGGCTTGCCTTGAGGGGCGTGGCACAAAGGCGGCTCGTAGAATCAGGAATGTAATATGTTTTACATTACATTAGCTACGTGAAGTAATGCAATTGAGTGAAAAAAAGAGATTAGAGGTTTTAAATGCTTGAAAATGTCTTATATGTTTGATTTTATTTTTAAATTCTCATTTGTATATGCTTTACATAATTACATCTTATGTTTATGTATTTTAATTTTAGATAATAGGTTTTTTAAAACATTATTTTAAAATTTAAGTTTATATTTTTTTATTAATATTATGTTTAGTATTTTTTTATTTTTTTGAATTTTTTGGCATTTTTTTTGATTTTTCTTACATTTTTTTTTTGATTTTTTTTTTTTATAATTTTGCGCCTTGCTTCAAAAAGGCGCGCACCTTGCTTTGCGCCTTGCACTTTTAAGACACTGGTTATAGTATTAAAGTGAGCTTCAATAATTTGCATGCTGGGTCACATGTCATTTTGTTATTTAGATTTATTGGTTAAGTGTCTTTTGGAACTGGTTACAGTATTAAAGTAAGCTTGAATATAATCTATACTTTTGGAGCTACTGTTTCAGTTTTTGGAAGCTCTTTTATATGGACCATATAAGCTTTATGCAGTAATGAAGGTGTCCCTCATAATTGATGGAAGTTAAATGTGGCCTAATGATGGCTTGCTCTTTTAACCAGTTACGAACCCAGGCACTTGCTTCTCTACACAGTGGTCTCCAGACTAACCAGGGACTCCCTGTTGCCCATGTTACGAAGTGGCTGGGGATGGAGGTATGTTTTGTTGGTCTAATTTGGATATATTGCATATTTTCTTACACGGGCAACTTCATATCCCTTGCATTTTTTTGATGGACCAGGAAGAAGACATGGAAAACCTTCTACAATATCATGGGTTCTTGATAAAGGAATTTGAAGAGCCATATATGGTCAAGGAAGGTCTATTTCTCAATGCTGACAAGGATTATCCAACCAAGCGTTCAAGACTTGTTCACCAGAAAAAATCTCAGAGGATTATTGGTGATGTTGTCCCATCTGATAATTTAATATGTCGGCCTGTTCAAGAAGCCAAACAGATTATCTTGGATGACGGAGACAAATTTGAGCCTGAAACTTTACGATCTGTTAAAAGAAAAGCTCCGGTTGATGTTGTTGAAGAAGAAATTTCCAAATTTGAACCTATTTCTAGTCCTAGAAATAGCTCAAAGGTAGAGCCAATGTTTGATGCATCATTGTCTAGTCATGATAATGAAGATGATCACCACATAGTAGATGTGCATTTTAGGCCTCGGAATGCCCCTTTGGTTCATCATTCTCCAGAATCTCCTCCATCTAAGGTTGGAAAGGTGGACAAACCGGATTTAGGTGCCATATTTCCTGACTTTTTGGATAGAAATCTGCATTCTGAGGGGAAAGGAATGCCACTACAGAGCATGCCAGGAAAGTCCCCACATGTTGAAGAAGGATCCATGGGGTTTCAATCTGGTCCTCTGCTAGAGGATTCAATATCCGAGAGAGTAATAGTTGAAGACTTAGAAAATGAAGTAGTAATGGCTATTCCTCAGGAAGTAGAAAGTGAAGAAGCTAAAGCAATTCAGCAGGAAGATGAAGCTTTCAGAGCAAAACTTAAGTTGATCCTAAGGTGTGTAGACTGTCCAACTTGTTTGGTTGTAAATTGTGATGTATTTTTAACTGCATACCATTAATTCCTTGTACGTTTTGATCAGAATATGGAAGCGCTGTTCATTGAGGAGGAGGGAGGTACGTAAACAACGAGAGTTGGCAGCAACTGCTGCATTAAATGCACTCTCAATGGGTCCACCAATTCAACAAAAGAAAACAGTACGTCTTCATATATTCCTCCTATATTGTTCAAGTAGTTTTTTTATTGTTTCTCATTGATGATTGGAAAACTCTGTGAGTTGATCTCAGATGCCAATTCAAGGATTTCCATTCTTTTTTCCCTTTCTCTTTTCTTCTTCAAAGACCTACTGGGACAAAAAGGGAACCTGACTTGACTAGGTTTAATGGGTGGCTTGTGGAGTCATAGACTTGATCTCTTACCCACCATTACTGTTTTTTTGATCAATAACAATAATCGGCTGTATCTTTTTTATTTTTTTTTTCGTGGAGCTACACATTACACAATTGGGGGGGGGGGGGAGGAGCCCATCCCTCATCCCCTTAACCATCAAAGCCCATTGGCATTTGGCAGCGAGATTTGATCCCAGGTCTCTGCTACAACGAGTTAGAGATCCTACCAACTGAGCCACCATCAGTTGGTCCTCTTTCCCATTACTGTTGTTTAACTTAGTTGGACTAGCAACCCAAACAAGTCACCAAAGTTCTCCATATAGATGGGATCATGGGAATATGATAACCGGCATATCTCAATTTAACTCAGATTTAATGCCAACTATTTGGTGTTGGCTCTCTTGTGGATGGTCACTAAAACTATAATTCTCGTTTTGCATTTTTTTTTGAATATTTTCATGCAGTTGTGCTCCATCTTAGATGTTTTTTTTTGAACTTTTGATGTTTTTTTTGAGTTTTCTGTTCCTTTCCTTTGTTCTCATTTGTTTTTTTTTTTCCACTTTGTTGAAGCAACCAAGATTTGTTGGTGAGCTTAACATCGATAACATAGCGAGGGAGAGACATGAAAAGCACAGGAGATTTTGGTCAAGGGTGAATGTTTCTGAAGTGGTTGAGAGGACATTGAGTGAAAGAAATCCGGATGCAAAGTGCCTTTGCTGGAAGCTTATTTTCTGTTCGCAGATGAATGACACAAGGAGGGAAGGTTTACAGCAGAGAAGCCCTGTTGACGATTTAACTGGCCAGTGGTTACTCTCAAAACTAATGGGTGTTAGAAAGGATGATAATGATGGCGATGAAGAACTGTTGGTTTCCTCCCCTGGGCTGTCAATATGGAAGAAGTGGGTTACCAGGGCATCTGGTTCCCCTCCAACCTGTACTTTATCTGTTATCAGAGATATAGGAGTTGATGAGTTGGATGTTGAGATAGCTGGTGGAAGTGCTGTTCTTTTTCTGGTATTAGAAAGCATTCCGTGGAAGCTCCAAAAAGATCAACTCCATAACCTTCTAAAATCCTTACCTTATGGCTCCTGCTTACCACTGCTGATTGTAAGTGGCTCATTTTCTGAAGATGTTCCTGATCCTTCATCGACAATAGTTAATGGACTTGGCCTTCATGAATTAGATAAAACAAGGATAAAAAGCTTCTCGATTGTTTTCCTTGCTGGAAATCGGCCATTGAAACACTTTGATGGGGTCTACAGTGATGAACAGCTAAGGGAGGGACTTCAATGGCTGGCTAGACATTCTCCACAGCATCCGGTTCTTCAGTGTGTAAAGACACGTGAACTGGTTATGAGTCATTTGAATAGTTTGTTGGAGGTACTTGACAAGATGAGTATCTCTGAGGTAGGTCCCAACCATTGTATCTCAGTCTTCAACAGAGCATTGGATCAATCAGAAGAGGAGATTGTTGCCACAGCCGATATGAATCCTGTTTGTTGGCCCTGTCCTGAGATTGATGTGCTAAAGGATTCTTCTGATGAGCACAGAGTTATAAGTTGGTTTTTACCAAGAAGAGGATGGAACTCAGATGCGAGCATTAAGCTTATTGTAGATGCATTTGAAGGTTGCAGACTTCCATCCTTTCCTGATGATTTATCCTGGTTGAATCAAGGTTCAAACATGGCCACAGAGATACAAAACCACAAATCTGAACTTGAAAAATGCTTGATCAAATATCTCACCCAGTCAAGTAAGATGATGGGGTGGGCTCTGGCAGAAAGAGAGGCCTGTGTAATGCTCCAAAAAGGTGCTCGACTTGAGCTTCTTGATTCAAGTTACTGTATAGTTCCAAGGTGGGTGGTGATATTCCGACGAATTTTTAATTGGCAGTTGATGAATTTAAGCAGTGGGGACTCCTCGGTAGCCTATGTTTTGAAGAACCAAAAGAAGTGCTATATGAAGGCAAGCAATGTAACTGATCGCTTGGAACATGATCTAAGAAAGTTTGACATGGATGTAGTGTCTCCTGATGATCCTCATAACTCGAGTTTTGTTCAGGATAAAACCCAACCTTATACTTTGACACAACCGTCTCTTGATGAAATGGTTGAAATTGGCTGCAATTCAGTCACTTCTGGAAGGGAGGAGCAGGTTCGGTCTGAGTACATTGCACCTCTAGCAGAGATGGCAAATCACAGAACTGCGTCTCTGGAGGCTACTGCTGCCAATGATTTAGTAGAAGGCGGTGAGAACCCTAGACAGGATAATTTGAGTACTTATTTATCTTGTGAGTCCAACAATACTATCTGTAAATTAATCATAGCTACACAAGAGAGGAAAGAGGCTGACAGGTTGAGCAAGTTGTTGGAGCAGTGTAATATATTACAGAACGAGATAGATGAAAAGCTCTCTATATATTTCTCCTAGTCCAAGTACATCAAAATTTTGTTTGTTGTAATTATTCCTTGTACAATGAGAACAAGTTTATGGGTTAGGTTTAGGTGGAGTGCATATGCTAGGAATTGCAAGTTGCAATTGCTGATACCCAGTTGTGCGGCTTGTGCTATTGCATGAGTTGTATTGTACGTTCATTATGATGATGCTTGCTTGCCAACTTTATCCATTTCTGACTACTTAGTGATGTTTACATTCTCAAACATTTGTTGCTCCTTCTCCTTGGTCTATGCTGCTACTCTTTTTGATAATGGCCCTTGATTCGACACGCCTTGCTGTTAGGATAGTTCAGACTTCAGAGTAGTGCTGATCCAAAGGTAATATAGTCCTGTATTTAGCTTATACAGGGGGAAGCCTAGGCCCTAGATTAGTGTTGGCCACTGGGTCACGGGTCAAATGGTCTGACAGTCCACTTCAAATGCTTTAGAGGTTAGACTTAGACCTTACCGTAGTCGAATAGAAGAATTCAAGATGATGGTATTGGGTTATCGATACAAGCCAAAGATATAGAAACACTTGGATGCATTAGGTAAATGCATACAAATTACATAATTATATTAATTGCTAAATTACTTATTAGGTATAAATACATGAGAAATGCATACTTAAGAGTCTCTATGAAGAGAAACATTATAGCCTAGAACATGTACACATCATATAATAATTATCACTCTATTTCAGTTTTTATAATTCTAATTTTCAAATTTTATCAATTTTTTTTTTGTGAAAACTTATTTATTTAGTATTTTTGTATAAATAATAACTCTACTTTTTTAAATAATAGATATGCTTTTATTTTTAACATATAATTTATATGTGAAATAAAACATATATATCATCTAAGGTATATGAAACAAATTATTTTTAGTTTTTAATTTTTATTAAATTTTTGTGGAAAATTAAATTGTAAACTATTTATTTCAGTTTTATAATTATAATTTTTAATTTTTATTAAAGTTTAAAAACCATACAAAAGCGGTTGGTATAGATATTCATTAAACCATGCATTGATATGCTTCTGTAGTGTCATGGAGTTCAGATTGGCTCCCCATGGTTCAAAGTATCGATACACCTTTTATTTTTTCTTTTTAGTTTTTTCATTTTCAAATTTTAATTTTAAGTATAAAAGAATTTGTAAAAACACCTGTAAACAGGTGTATGGGAGCCCAAAGATCATATTGATACTTTGAACCTTGGGCTTCCACAGAATGCACTCCACAACACATCTCAACTGAGCATTGGGAACATCTCAAACACGGACCACAAAAAGCTAACCGTTTTACTCCGCAATTTCCATCACTAAACCTTTTTTAAAAACAGTCATCCCAAACGAAATCTACACCACCAAAAGCAAGCTTAACTTGTTTTCAATCTCATCTCAAGGGTAGAAAAACACAACCTAAAGCGGAGGAATGAAGCCTTGTGTAAAATGACGACCTTGTAAGTTGTACCAGAGCCTTTTATTTTGATAGTAAATTAAAACTGTCTATGAAAAGGATGCAACATTGCAAGAGAAAACCATCAATTTAGAGTAACAATTACATTTCAGCACATTTCTCACTGCAAATGGCGGCAGTGGAAGTAGGAGTTCCCAACAGAAGTTTGAACAAGTGAGAGAAGAAAAAGACTTGAGCTTTACAGATAATTGGCTTGTGGAATTTATTCTTCCTAGTTCCTAAGCTTCCTGTGAAGGGGAAGCATGCCATAACTCTCACCTTACTATCCATGAGACCATGACTCTTAACTTCTTCTCCGTACAAGCTTCGTGACATCTTCCAGTCTGTACTTATCCAATTTCCCCCATTCCTTTCCATTGCATTAACCAGTACATAGAGTTGGATTAAACAATCGGACGCTTTCTTACTCTTTGAATAACAGGAAGGCCAACTAAGCAGCCATGACATCCATCTGGTCTACAAGGTAACAGGAGCTCGCTAGCCTCAAGCAAATGGATAGGACTTGGATGGTAAACCACAACGGCATCAAGTCATGTTTTCCATCAATATTCCATATCAATATCCTGTTCTGCAAGATCTGCCATCCAATAAGTCAGTCAGTATCCGTGAAAAGATACAACTCCCCTGTAGATTAAAGTGGCAAAACATTTTACTTTTTTTTTTTTTTTGCAGTAAAAGTGAGACAATCAGCAACTCTAGAGTTGTAATGAAAAGCAACTTCTAATTGAGCTACAGGGTGAATGACGGAAAGCAAGGTGACCCCCATGCTCTCAATATAGGAAAAATGACCAAATACACAGATGATTTGACTTTTTTTTTTTTATCAATAAAAGTGAATTTTATTAAAGTATTGAAAATTACTACACAGATGATTTGACTTGAAACACATTCATTTTATTATTCATAGAACCTGTTGCTCTCACCTTGCTTCTTTTCACACATACACACGTGAACCAAATTCACATTTGTAATTTACTTGTAAATCCTTTTCTTTTTGATCCCCTTCAATTGATCTAAATAGAAGTTAAGATTTCTGGGAACAGATTAGATTCATACCCTTTCAGCGCACATTAAACAGGGTGGTGAGAGGCAAGCTTCTAAAATCCCTCTAGCTTGATCACTGCCAATGAAATAGAAATTGCACTTAGTTTAGAGGGAAAAGGATAAAACAATGTACTGAATACAGCACAAGTTACAAACCGTTTCTAAGCAACTGGATTGCATTGGAGACGGAACAATGCATGCAGGACTTCGTTCTGTGGGGATATTAAACTGACGAGGCTGCAATTCTGAGAAATTGCTTTTTACTGAATGATATACTTCTGACCCCGTGGAAACAGATATGTCAGCAGATCCTTTTCCCATCATCAATGGAGCTGGTTTGATAGTAACCCTACTAATTCCACCAGGAACATTGCCACCTGTCTAATTGAACGAAAGAAAAAAGAGTTGCCAGACAATAACTTATCAGCAGAGTTATTGCAATAAAACTGTCTCCAGCAGGTAGAGTGTTGTAGTCTGCCCATGGCACAGATAGAGCAAGTGTGACAGGCACATAAGGGGCATAATGTCCTGTTATGCCAAACAACTTTAATCCCACCATATTCTTCTAGATAGTCAGACAACAGTGAGCAAAGCCATCCAACAAGAAATCACATACACCACGCGAATTAAAATTATCCAACTGAATTAAGTATGGCAAAGAACTCCAAAGTAGGACCTATTGAAAGGTAGGTCATCCCTTTGGAATCCTATACATGCATAACCATGCCATTGATTGGGCAGATTTACATTCTGTCTACCTAATGGGGACCTCTGGTTTCACTTAAAAATGTAATGTATCTGCATTGGGAGGAATACTTGTCGCATTCATACATTAGACAGATCCTTGATATTTACAATGATGATTGTGATATCGTCTGTCCGATTTTCATTCTCTAACCATAACCTATATGATTCTCCAGCGATGGCAGCACATGCATCCCGAGGATCTTTGTATCTCACCACCTACATAAAAAATAGAGGAGTTTGTCATAGGATCAACAGGAATAGGAAAGCCAGAAGAGAATAGCTATAATGGGGTTGTCAACAGAGTCCAAAAGTCTGAGACCTGATCTGAGATCCAATCTGATTATTTTGGATTCGGATGATCTGTTGACATAAACAAATCAGACATGGATCCATCCCTGTTCAATCCAAGTAATATCTGTCTCATATATATATAAATATATATTTATTCACATGTATTCAGATACATATGCATGTATTTTTTCACAGCCTAATTTGGATTAGCTAAACGCGTTGGCTGTGTAGTGGGCTGTGGAGCCTATGATAACGTCCCGCACCAGTGATAAAATACGTAGGGTCCACAGTGAGAGGTTGAATGGTTGTGGGTCCCATGTATTATAACTGGTGCGGGACATTATTATTGGTTCCACAGCCTGCTGAGCAGCTACTGCGTTCAGCTAATCCTATCTCTTCACATCATAAATTCCTATTATTTGTTAAGAGGGTTGGTAGCCCACTCACAGGTAGTATGCTAAGTGCATCTACATTGGGTAAATGTGATGTAGATTACAGTTTGACACATGTCTGGTGCCCCCAATATATGCATAATTTACCAACCACCAAGCAGACATTCACTATGGGAACATTTTACTGATAAAACTATGGGAGCATTGTACTGATAAAAAATTATGGGAGCATTTTTCCATGATATAATAGTCTCTCTCACTACTCACCAGCTTCTGCCATTGGATATAAAGTTACTGGTAGACTATAGACAAGCTTTTGCAGAAAAAAAGAACACTAAAAGTGAAGCACAAAGTGTTTTGCCCTAAAAAGATTTGGATTGATGATATAGGGAGAATGCAAGAAACTATAGGTAGGACTACTATCATGCACAAGGCTGCCGCCTATTGAGTATGGCAATAGTGGAAATACATTTGTCTCCAAAATCTAACAAAAAGAAAAGAGGACATTTTTGTAGACGACTGTGGATGAAGCCAATGAGTTCTAACACCTTGGCATTTGCGTTTTGGATTTTGAATCTTGAGAAGAGAAATTAACAAGTAATTAATGAAGATGATACTTTGTTTTGGTACTCAATGAGGATGATACTGAAGGATAGCTACCTTGACACATTAAATCATGCAATCTAATGGAGAAATTTGTACTTGTACATACCATGATTCATAGAAGAATGAGTGCTGAGGAGCTGAAGGCAATCCTAAAAATAACTATGTAAATGGTCCAATTGGAAGTCCAGGCGTCACGCTAATACCACACTATGGCTGCATGGAGTAATGCAATAAATTTTTTGGTTGATATCTTTTATGGACCACCATCTACCTTATGCTGACATGAGTTAATACCAGAGTTCAGCCATCTCCTATCATGCTTAGTGACAAGGACAGAGTTCATCAGAGGAAGTGGAGAAGAAAAATAAGATAACAGGAATAACAGGCCAATGACCCCAACCCAGACACACAAAAAAGAAAAAAGAGAAATGCATATAATCAAAACATAAGATGTTGACTCGTCGAGGGAAAAAAAGAGAATCTGAACCAAAACAATAACCAAATACAAAAGGAGAAGTGTAGTGGTTTCGAGGACGAAAATAGCATTTGGATGTGAAGAAAGATATAAGCAAAACAAACTAAAAAGAAGGCTCGGTTTCATCTGTTCGGGCAACTGATAACGGGGCTTACCATATTGACGACGGCTTGGCTGGAGAGGAATTCGAATACACCATCACTTGCAATAACAAAGAATAAGTGATTAGGTGTGAGCTGAACCGTGGTTACTTCAGGAACAGCAATCACTCCAATCTTCTCAGCTATACTATCACCCACACTCCTTGTAAATGCAGTCCCAGGATACATCGCATTCTGCACCCACAGCCTTGGGGGATCACTACCCTCACTTTCTTCATCACCCCAGGTCTGAATATCTGGATCCTTGAGCCCTTCCACCTGATCAACACTCAAAACCCTTGCCCCACAAAGCTTCACCCTCTCATATTCATCCCTCCTGAATGGTGTCTGATCGTGTGATAGGTCTTCTGCAAGAACACGATTCCCACTCTTGACAGCAATTATTGCTCTTGAGTCACCCACATTTGCCACGAAAAGTTTGTCCCCACTGACCAGGACGGTAATTGCAGTCGTACCGCTCATTGAATCGTCTATCTCGCTATCATTAAGTTCAGAATTTGTGGCCAGAAAAGCAGAATTATATGCTTTTACAGGATCCTCTGTCAATGAGGGATCGACTGAGAGGATTTCTATCAGCCTATCCCGAACAAAATTCGAACACCGGGCGCCAAACTGGCCGTGCCCATCAAAGACCCCAAAGAAATGGAGGTTTGGGTTACCTTGGACCTGGGTCTTGATGCAGAAACTATCCTGATTTTCTTTATCAGGCGAGTCGGGGTAGTAGCCCCGCTGAGTGAGGGCCGAATACTCTAATTGGAACTTGTGGGAAGGCACAGAGGCGAAATCCAACAACCTCCCAGTGAGTATGTGACCTTGATTTCCATGAACATGGAAGTTGTTGCTACAATACGGCCCAACTTCTCGCATGTCTGCGCTATCTTCATCAGAGGTGGCTGGATACCGACTACAGCACTTCCCGTGTACGCACCCCATGATCTGAGAACCGAAGAACAAAGACCGAAAGACTACGTTTTGAAAGAACGCCTCGCAGACGAATGCAAGGGGACGGAACCGTGTATGTAACTGCTTCAGGCTGAGGTAGGAGAGGCAAAATGGGTTTTCATGAAAAGCAACATTTTGGGGTTCACAAGAATTTTTTGTACATAGAACATGGGTTCTGGAAACAGAATTAAGAACGAAATCCAGAACAAGCGAATGTCCTGCGATAAACCCTAGAAAGAAGCAGTAGATCTCTCTTAAAGGAAGAGAATTTCGGTTTCCAGAGAAAATTGTGATCTGGGTTTTCGGTGAACTAAGGCGTTATGCAGAAATTAGACTAATTAGTGAAACCGAGAAGAAGCTTTTCTCCTTCTAACAAAGAATTTAATTTCGGATGACGATGCAGAGAAATGTACCGACTACCGACTATTTATGTGAGTTCCTGCACAGAACCTTTATCGATACAGGGCCAGGGGAAAATCTAAGAAAACATAAAAGGAAGAATCTGAGACAATTTTCTCCAATCCTGAAAAAGTTGAACACAGAGACGACGTGTATCGGGCGTTAAAAGGTTCTTACAAACAAGAGGTCTTGTCAAAGTAACAGAACATTAGCTCAGGGGGAAAAACAGAACAAAACCCTAAAATAACCAACGCACCCAACAGGATCTGATGAAGAAGAAATGAGGGTTTCCTTCAAGCACAGAGGTTGGATAGGTCTTATACAGTATGGGGTTCTTCTCTACAGAAAGCCCATATTCCAAGAAAAAACAGGACATGGGAAGATCAGAAACCCTAAGAAAGGGACAAGATTTGACGACCCAACAAGCAAATAATCTCAGTCTGTGAGGGTTTGAAGGTTTTGCTCTGACACAGTGTGAGATGGACTTATCTTTGAGGGAGGTCTTTCTACCCTCCAAGTCATGTCTTTGTTTGGACAGTTTTTCCGTTGGCTTTCTATTTGGTGAGTTTTAGCCCCATAATCATCCATCAACTTGCTCATCACTTCCACTAAATGACAGTTTTGTTTTGGTTGTGTGCTCAAATGAGATACACGAGGCCAGAGCCATTTTGATTCTATTCCTTTCTTGAGAGATGTTTGCACAAAAAGTTGGCATTTGTATATAGGTTTTTTCTTTCTTTCTATTAAAAAATTCAGACCAGTCTGGTCCCAGACCTCTTAATTGCCATTAGGGTTCTTGTCTTTCTGCCTCAAAACTGTAAATTATGGATTGGAATCAAATGTCTTTAGCTTTTGTTAGATCATCCAGTGGTTCTAAGTTTTCATGGCGTGGACCATCTGAAAAGGAACAACATTGATTTGATTGCTAGATGGGCAGCAAGGTAAAAGATAATGTAAAGTGGGGACCTAATACATATAGTAATTTTGATTAGTGACTCTTTCTTGGACAATCTTTCTTCAATTCCTGAGGAATCCTGATGGGTAATCTGTGTGACACACAGAAGGGCCTACATGTTCAACACATGGGTCTGATTCTTCTGAATGGTGTTAATAGGGGGAAGGAAGCAAAGAACCCTTTCCAACCTGTGTAAAGCGATTGCAGTGTAACTTGTGTAATAGCTTCCATGTGGGAAGTTGTTGATTCAACATCATGTGTCATCATCTATCATGAGATCTTTGATGGGATTGTACTGAATGAAATCTTTGTTACAATCAATGATAACCCATTGAGGAGTAATTTATGTTACAGTAGTTATTTCATGTATGTGAGTATGTGAGTATGTGGAACCGGAGATATAACACATACTAGAAACCATTTTCAACCATTGTTGATCAACAGTTTGAACCGTCATTTAGTTATATTTAAGGGCTTTTTATTAAAAAAAAAAAACTTGGGATTTGACAAAAAACCATTGACTAGGGAAAATATAGTTGAATCATTGATCCGTTCTCAATCACCAATGTCACGAGTTACACACTATATATGTATATACAAACTTCGCACTTTATTGTTTAATTGGGGTGATCTTTATTTTAATTTTGGATAATTTTTTGGGATATATAAGCGCTCCTCCAAGGGTTAAAGGCACATTGCCCCACTATTTTTACCATAAAAACTACTTTTTGAAACGATAACCCATGATCTTTATGTCAACTTCGAATAATATCCATTTGACTTAGATGATTGAATTGATGACCCATGATCCAAAAACAAAAATGATTCAGTCTCTAAATCAATTTTTAAAACATTAATACAAACTATGGATTTCATGTATAGAAATATTCCAAAAGCAAACTGTTCTCAGAAATGTTCCCAAAATGATATTCTAGTCACAAATTGAAACATCAAGCTTCAAGATAATGAGATATCGTTGTTTATCGGTGCTAACAACATCATCTTCGTAGTCATTCATCGTCACTATTATCCCTGTCGTCATTGTGGACATCGTTGTAGTTAGCGGAGAGTCAATTAAGAGGTGGCTCTTAGGGGTCGTCTTCTAAATGAGACGTTAGTTGATATTCCTTTTATTTTTTTTTTATTTTTTGTCGCAGAAAAAGAAAGATGTGAGACGTCGACATACATAGCTTTCCGTCCTGTGTGGTTCATGGTTGCGCTGGAAATTTGATTTAAAAAGTTGACACAAAAGAAACTGGAGCTAAGTTATTAGTTAGCGTCATGGCTTGTGATTGCTACATAATTGCATAAAGAATTACATATTAGAAATCTTAAGAACCAAGCTCTTATCCATCAGAAAAAGTTCAAAACCTCATTTTTGTGACAGTGAAGCTATATTTTCTATTCTGCAAATTGATTCTCATTTTTTCAAAAAAAAAAGAAAAGAAAAGAAAATCTTTTTGAACCTAAACAATGAGAATCAAAATCAATCCTACCCAGAAAAGATTGATTCTCAATTTTCTTTTCAAAAATATAGTCTTTTAGAGCCTAAACAATGAAAATCGATCAATCCAACCCAGAAAAGATTGATTCTTATTTTTCWTTTCAAAAATATAGTCTTTTAGAGCCTAAACAATGAAAATCAATCCAACCTAGAAAAGATTGTTCTTATTTTTCTTTTAAAAAATATAGTCTTTTAGAGCCTAAACAATGAAAATCAATCCAACCAGATAAGAAAAAGGTAAGAAAAGGAAAAAGACTATCCATTCTTGCAAGGCTGCAACTTAATTTTGGATTATGAAATGGTCCATGATTAAAAGTAAGAGAACAAGAGCTGCTTTTTTTTTTATTTAAAATTATCATGTTTAAAGGATTCCTTGATTTGGATTAAAAAGGAAAGAAGTCCTTCCATCATTTCACTCAAACTTGTCCCTCTTAGGGGGGTGTTTGTTTTTGGGATTTTGAGAAGGGGGAAAATTGGTCAGTGGAAATTTTGGTTCTCATTGACCAAGAATCCTATGTTCTTTTTTCAGATTTATGTTGGGACTAGGGAAAGTTTGTTTTCCTGGGTATCACTTATACTAAGTGGATAAACAATTTTCCCACCTAGAGGGAAAGTTGCCAGCATTTTAATGGAACAAAAATACCCTTTTTAATAATGGATTTTATGACTAAAATAACCATTAGTCATTACCTTATTTACCTGGAAAATAAAAGAACATGGGTAAATACACTTAGTCGAATAAGTTTTTCTTGAGAAACACTTACCTAGATAATTACATTTACTAGAATAAATAATTTACCGAAAAACGAAAGGACCTAACTGCCTAAGAACATTATTTTTCTTCCTCTTTTCCCTTTGCTATTTTATAGATAAAATAAGAGTAAAGAAATAATACCTATTGAAATCCTTAATTATAAGACTCATATATATATGAGTTCATAGACTTACATTTAGGTATTGACAAAATAATATCATGAACACTCTCATATATATATAAATACAATGAAGTTGTCATGTCTAGCAGCTAGAGAAGGTGGCCCATCACCTGCAGGAGTTGTCCAAGGGACCTGTATGTGATATGTACTCCCACATACTGCATTAATGCTTTCTGTCTTGGACCCATCGTCTATTTCTGAACGTATGGTCCCTTCTTGGACTCAGTTGGGTTAACAACGCAACGATAATTATTACTCTCCAACCATTACTTTTAACACACAAATAATATAGATAAAAATCTCAAAATCATATCTCTCTCTCTTTCTCTCTTGTGTGTGTTTTTGTGATGGAAGAAGAAATGGATAATATACATATTTGTATGCAATGGTGAAGGAAAAGCATGTTTTACGTGAATAAAGACCACAAAGATGCTTAAAAGAGTTCCCCATCAATGAATAAAAGAGGTTTCAATTGCTCATACATTTGGTTTTTCTTTTCTTTTTGCAATTGTTAATATATCTTGTTTAATTGATAATGAAGCACAAAGCAATCTAGGGTCTGGACCTCTATCTTCTCGAGGCTCGAGCCATCCATAACTTGGACAAGCTGCGTAAGTTGATTGAATGGGGTGGAAGTTGGGCCGGATTAGGTTGAGTTGAAATTAAGTCCAGTCCAATCTGAGGTTCTGAACCCTCAACCCTAATTCTAACCCAATCAGAAGTTGACTTCGGGTTGAGTTGGACTCTTATCCTCTTAAAATCTCATAAGATCTCTCAAAATCTTTTAATCTTTGACTAGGAGACCTAAACTCAACTTTTATGACCATTGTTTTGTTGGTATTTACTTGTTTGATTTATATTGGATTTTTAGTATAAAAATAAAAAAGAAATGTTTCAAATGATTAGATTATCATGAATTATGATAGATCTTCTACTGAAAATTTAAAATCATGAGATCAGTAATAGCAAAATATAAAATTATGGAATGAAAATCACTGATAACAATTTGTCATTAGGGTTACCACCTAAAAATCAAGACAAATGGATTATGATAATATGTAGGGGGACTATAATACATATATACATTTTTTTTTTTGATATTTTTGATGATACACCCAAATCCCCCAAGCGCAACACCACACTAATAACCCTCATCCCCAAAGTTGGTGGTTGCGAGAATTGGATCCGTATTCGTACTGCAATAAAACCAGTCAACGTACCAATTGAGTCACCTTTCAGTTGACATATATGTATAATTGCAATGGCAATAATAGAGTTGGGTTCAATTGGATCAGATTGTCGAAGGGGTCAATCCTAACCGAACCCAAAGTTAAATTGAATTAACAAAAATCAATCCTAACCCTTCATGGGATTGGATTTGAACTAACCTTGTCCAAATTGCAACCCTAATTGAACCCATACCGCCTGAGCTAGTATGGTACTTGTCCATCAGCCTGAATGGCCGGACCCAATGAGCAGATGATGGGCCAAGCATATAATCTTTGTACATTTGCATGTTTGGGGCGGTGGGTAGGGGACCATGAGCCGTGAACCTTAATATGGTGGGCCAATTCAAGCAAGGAACTAATGTACGTGTGGCTTCTTTAACCAAATTTCGTTTATTCTCCAGAGGCTGCATGCTGGCTTTTACTTATTTGCTTGTGCATACGGCATGGCTCCTGACTCATGCATGCAATGGATAATATCATTCATCAATTGACGGATTATTTCTGGTTAGTAATTAGAATAAATTATATATTATCATCCTGTACTTTGGGGGTAGTGACACTTAGTCTTTTTGAATGTTTCCATTTGCATTAAAGGCCCTTCGTTCCTAAACTACGTTGTTCTCTTCATTGGCATTCTGTCAATTAACTTCGAAAAAGATTATTTCATTTGGCTGTTACACACTTTTTAAACATTTCTAAATCCTCAAATTACTATTTTTCTTTAATTTGTTGAACCATTTTGCCCTTTCTCTTACATGTATAAACTCTTTACAAATGTTTCTTTCTTCCAGTCAAAGGAGATGAATATCGAAAGGTCATTCCGGTAATTCAGTGTCTTCCGTTAATCCAATTAACAAGGAGGGAAAATGTATTAGAACCTAAAAGTTTAAGGGAGTGCTTAAGTATCACTACCCTAAAGTATAGGGTGGTAATATATAATTTACCCTAATGAGGTAATAACTATTTGTTCATGAAGAGCTAATTAACCTATATATTATTATATTGGGACCGTGTCTTCAGCTTCTTGTCTTCATATCTTATTGGTGTCTAGTGGCTTGAGCTGGTCTGTCCAGATGTACTTGTTGTCTCTTTAGCTACCCTTACACACATCTAGTTATAGGTTGATCAATTGGCTATCAAGAGAGAGAGAGGTAATTGATTAAAAGGGGTAGTGATTATATATCAGATTCCAGGCGATCAGCTTGACATGAAATTGCTTCTAATGATCGCTGAACTGTATTGGAATTGGTATATATTTGTTGTCTTTTTTTGTTTGTTTATTTTCTCAGTTATATTCCATTCATTGTGTTCAAGCACCACCTTACCCTTGGTTCCTTCATTTCACAGTTCACACCAAGAAACCGACTGTTCTGATCATATTCATTCATACTGTAGACCCAAATGCTTCTCTTATTGCTTAGATTTCAGCCAAAGTACATTTGTGATGTATCCATAATAAGCACTTGAGTTGGCTAAATTCTACAAGATTGAAACACTTGGCTAATCGAGTGGGTCCCCTTTGTGGTTGACGGTTTGGGTTGGCCAATTAGTCTCTGGTAGAAATAGTGTGAGTTGTGTTGGGGATCTTCCTACTTGATCCAATTCAAAATCCTTTTTTTTTTTGGTTTCTAATTTTAAAGTAATAAATCAGAATTTTCAATAAAAAGACAAAAGAAGTATGAAATAAGCACCCCATGCAGGAACATTGGGCTTAGTCAGAGAGTGTGGCCCATTTCAAATAATTCACCATTCATATGATGCAAGCATTCTATGCTCTGTTGTTAATTAATTAAAACATTAAAAGGGAGAAAAAAAGAATAAGTATCAATTACTTTCATGATTCTCTTTTAAAATAAACAAACCCAATGGAAATTATTCTACCTTTTTCTTTTTAATATTTAAAATTTCATTTTTCAAAATTTTCTCTATTGTTATGCCAATTTCATTTCTAATGTTTTTGTAGATATCAATTTCTCTAACATTTTTATTCCTTCCCCCATCCC
>NW_010729240.1:430636-481438 GCF_000365185.1 Nelumbo nucifera | reverse complement strand
ACCCATTCTCTAACATTTGTTCTCAGGCCTCTGCTACAACGAGTCAAAGATCCTATTAACTGAGCTACCATCAGCTGGTTCCATACATTTAAGTTTTTTCTAAGAATGTTATATTAATTCTTCCCCTCTTCATTATTTATATTAATTCCATACCTCTTGTTTCTTAGCCTGTGTTTGGGAGTGCTTATTATAAGCTAAAAGCCCAGTTTGGTGTTTGGTAAAAAAATCCCCCCACCCCCAAAAAAAAAAAAACATTTTTTTTCACTAAAAAAACCTATTTGAAAAAGATGAAAATTATGGGTTATTGCTAGCTTTTTACGTTTTAGATAAGCCCTTTCTAAAAGGAAAGCCCATTTTATAGCACCAAAAAGCCTTCTTAAAAAGAAGCTCATTTACATTATTGAAAAACCCTTTTTAAAAAGCTACACCAAATGCTCAATTGTCAAATGTGAAAGTTCTTCTTAAAAGGCTCTTTAAAAACAAAAAGCACTCCCAAACACTGCCTTAAACCTCTTATGTTTCAAGCAACTAAAATCTTGTCTGATGGATTAATTTCTTTACCCACCATCATCCCAAGATGGTGCAGGAACCCTTTCTGCTTCTCACCGAAATCAAGAATTATTGTAGTATATAGTTTCTCGAGAACACCTCAGCATACTTCTTGTTCATTTCTCATGCACCATGCACGCCCTGGTTAAAATGCAACACCCTAACACAATCCTCCTTTATTTGGACTTTCTTTTCATATATAGTTCACTTTGGTTATAATCAGTCACTCATGAGCAGAACTTAGTATTTTTAAGGGAAAACCTATGATACCAGAAAGGCAAGGTACCAGAAGAGCTTTGATCATCAACCAAAGCACCCCGTAAACTTTGACGATCAAATACCACCTGAGTGATTACCTTTTTTATGATACCGCCGGTTGATTAAATAAGTTTTTCTGGTATTATGTCTCTCCGGTATCATAGTCAAACTTTTTTTTTCTAAGTTAAAATATGAATAAGAGTTGGGACTTTGTATATGTTATAGCTACTCAGGTACAACACGAGTTATATATATGCTCTCTCTCTCCCACACACACAATCTAGATCATGAATGCAAGGTTTAAAGTATCAATACACCCTATAAGGTGCAACTTTTGAATCATGATCCACCTATTTTTTTTAGTTTTTTTTTTTTTAAAAAGGGGTTTTTATAGTTCAGTCCACCCCTAGGGTGGACCTAAGATTTCTAGGGGTGGACTGAATCCTGCCTGTGGTCAGGGGTAGGTTTTAGGCTTGTCTAAATCAAGCCCCCAAAGCTCCCTTAGCGTGTCAATGACCCACTGATATGATATGTTTCGGTTGATGTGGGCTGATATGTGATGAAATTTTGAACTTTGCATGAATGCCGTTGTTTATATGATTAGGTCCTTAGGTGAAATTCCGTTTAGGTGGACAAGAAGTTTTCATCTTCTAGTTTCTTCTCCTCCTTTGGCAATTGATTAACTAATCTCATGTCATCTAGTACTGGCTGTAGTTTTTGTTTCCTTTTCAAGATTGTTCTATTATAATAACATGTTCTTGAAATGCTTTTGTAATGGTATTTGTATTTTTTATTGATAGAAAGCAAGATACAAAAGAAGGACCACACAAGCCTGGGGTAGCCCGTCCTCAGAAATTATTCGTATAGATAAAACTAAAAAAACCCAACTAGAATTAATGGAAGATGGAGATGGATCCTCATGTCCAATGTTATCCAACCAATCAATACATCCCCAGAAATCACTCATATAGGTGAAGCTAAAAAACCAAATAGAATTAAGGGTCATTTATTAGAACACCTCTTATAATTTCACAGAATTATGTAAATCTACCCTATAGTTTGCATTTTTCTTAAACATCCCTTATAGTTTGCAACCTATTTATTTAATCAAACTTTCATTAAGAACTATTTGTTTTGCCATATGAAAAGAGTAATATTATCACCTAAATTAAGTGAAAAATGTTTAAGGGCATGGACCCATGATTGTTTATTCCAAAAATAACACTAAACAAAGTGAAAAATGTTCAAAGATATGGATCCATGGTTGTTTATTCTAATAGTATCCCTAACACATTTTTTTTTGTATAGAAAACACAATCGACCAAATACAGAAAAATAAGAAAAATAGAGTGGTTGTTTGTGTTTTAAGGGGCAAAAATGGCATTTTTTGTTTTTAGTTTCTTTTGATAAAATTTATTTGAATGGATGTTAGTGTTAAAACTGTCATTTTCACTTTTATCTAATGGAAGGTCGATTAAGTAAATTGATTGCAAACTATAGGGGATGTTTTATTAAAACACAAATTATAGAGTAAGTTTTAGCAGATTCATGAAACAATAGGGGGTGTTTTAATAAATAACCCTAGAATTAAGGGAAGAAGAAGGAGGATCCTTGTATCGAATGTTATCCAACCAATCCATTGCCGCATTTTCTTCACTTAAGGCATGAGAATTGATGATGCGCGACCTGGTCACTCCTAGCTGGAAGTGGCTGCGCTCCTAGCTGGTGGTGGACGAAGCACCTGTGAAGAAGAAGATGAAGGGATCTCGGGGAGCTCACCCGGCGGTAGACCTGTTCATGGGCCGGGATGGGCTGGGCTCAGGCCGGGCTTTGACTCTTTATTAACAGAAAAATGTTAGGCCCGAGCCCGAGCCCGGCCCGACCAACGGGCCTACAACTTGGGCCTGAGCCCGGCCTTGATAAAAAGCCCGACCTAATAAAAGAAATTCAAAATTTTCCCTATTCAAATAGACATTATCTATTTTTTCCCCTATTTAAATGAACAATGGGCCTACAAGTGAATCAACAACCTTCTCAAATCAAAAAAATTATTCAAATGGACATCACATAGGGTTTTTACTTAGGTTTAACTATAGGTCGGGCCGAGTTTACTTAAGTTTAACTATAGGTCGCGCTGGGCCGGGCTCGGGCCGGGCTATTTTGGCAAAGCCCGAGCCCGGCTCGAATTTTAAGCGGGCCGGGATTTTTGGCCCGAGGTTAAGCTTGCGGCCCAAAAAGCCTGTTCAAGCCCGTCCGGGGGTCGGGCCGGCCCGTCGGGCCACCCGACCCATGAACAGGTCTACCCGGCGGGAACACTCCGATGCTTAAGTTGGTAACTGGGAGAGAAAACTGGGAGCTGAAAGAGAGAGTTGCAGAGAAAAATATAAGGGCTAGAGTGCAGATCACGCAAGTTGCAATACCCTTGCTCTTTGGGGGTCGGAGCTCTTATATAGCGGTGTCCTGACAGATCTGGCATAACCGCCTCTGATTCTCTACTGCAGCCGTTACTTGACAGGGTTGAGCTGGTGGGCGCAGGTAACCGTTGCAGAGTACGGCCCTGCCAGACAAGGGACACCTCTCAGGGCTGGCAAGCACGATGCCGCCTGGTGAGAGACGTTGGTGCAGGTCTCCAGGTTTAGCAGGTACGGTTGTTAGATAGATCTTCCTGTGATACGCCGAGCTGCTCTTCCGCGAGTTGCCTTGTACTGAGCTACCCTGTGCCGAGCTGCAGGTGCTGTATCGAGGTGCTTCTACCCGAGGTGGCCTACTTAGGTTTGGGTGGGAGTAAATTTATTCTAACTTAGGAGGCTCCCGAGCTCAACCCGAAGTGCCTTCAGCTCGGAATATTCCCGACTTGGAAGAACCTTAGCTCGGGGTAATCGGAGTGTCATCTCGTAGCGAATTGCCACGCTGGATCTTGGCGGGCTGGTCGTGCTGAGTTGTCACTTATGTTGAGTCATGTCCACGTGTCCCCTCATGATGAGGTCGAGCCAAATCACCCTTCATCAATTGCCCCCCACTCCCCGAGCCAGGGGTTCTGACCTGGTGTGGGGAGTTCACGATGTGATGGGTGGATTTGGCTCGAAGTCTAGGCCGTCCAGTCAGATAGTTCATCGGTCGGACCAGTTCGCTGCTCAGCTCAATCAAAGAACCCGGGTCGCGTGCAGTTCACGCACGGACTTCACGCGATCTATAGACTCTGCGGACGTCAAAAAACGCACTAAACCGATTTCACCTCGGGGGTCGCGCAACCGGTTTTCTTGAGAGCCATTAGATCGTCTTGATCTCAACCGTTGAATCTCGGACATAGCGGCTATAAATAGGTGGGGGACCCCAGTCATTTTCTCCGCCATAAGTTCACTGACGCTCGTCTTGAGGTAGCGGCTAAGCTCTTCAGCTCAGGTTTTCCAGTTCACCATTCTTCCTAGTTCGGTCGTCTTCCCTTGGTGAGTCTCCTTGGCCTCTCCTCTTCAGTTCGGTTCTAGTCTTTTCAGTTTCGTAGTTAGCTTCCCTTAGTTCATTTTTCAGTTCGTAGCTATGTCAGACCATAGCTTCGACAGTCTTTTAGATGAGCCCGAGGTGGGTACCTCGGCTCAAGTAGGTGCCTCCGAGACACATTCCACCTACGAGGTGCGGGAGACCTCGTGTATTCCGACATCCAACCCTAATCGAGGTCGGATACCAGACAAGTTCGGTCCTTCTACCATGACAGTAGACAGGCTTAGGAGCCTGATAGCTCGGTATAACCTTCCTGCGGGCGACTTCCCTTGGGAACACGGTCGCGACAAGATCGTGATTTTCGGGGAACAGCTCATGGCCGGACTCCGTCTTCCACTGCACCCCCTAATTATTGAAGTGTTAAATCACTTCGACGTCACTATAGACCAGCTCCACCCGAACTCCATTCGGAACGTGGTCGGTACCATCTCCCTTTGCTTCGACTATGCCCTGCCTCTCGACCTTGACATTTTCGCCTCCATACTTTCCATAAAGAAGAATGCTTCTAGCGTTCTCCCCGAGCACAGGCAGATTTACTACCTGTCCCCTCGCCGGGCTACAAGCTGCTACATGACCTCCCCAATAAAATCCTGGCCTGGAAACGGGATTATTTTGTAGCTCGGAACCCTGTGGGATGGCCCTTCCCTACTCATTGGAGGGTGGCCATTCAGGACTCCGGCATTACGTTGGAACGGGATACAAGGAAGACGCTCCAGTCTTGGGCGGAGCTCGGCTTTGACTACAAGGACTTCATCCCCGAGAACAAGCTCATTGAGGCCGGTTTGAGTCCCGATAGGTCGCCTTGTTTAGAGTTAGTATTTTTCTTCGGTAGCCGGTTTCTACTTCCTGGTAGCATTACTGACGTCGAACTCTGTTGCAGGTTCTATGGAATGACTTAGTGCAGAGAAATTCTTTGGAAAAATGAAGGGAAGAAAGAAGCGAGCTACAAAGAGAGCTCGCATTGAATCTCCACGAGCTCCTACTCTGGAGCCCGAACAGCCTGCTGTAGCTCCTTCGGTGATTGACTTGGAGGGGTCAGAGAACCTCCCACCTCGGGAGCTCGAGACGATTGCGGAGCCTATTCCTGAGACTACAGACCCCACTCCCGAGACCACTACAGAGCCCGCTCCCGTGCCCGTCACTTCCTCAGGGAGCGAAGGAACAACTCAGAGCATCTTGAACCCGCAGTACAGCCTTTGGAAGAGCAAAGGGGCTGTGTATGCCGAGGTGGTCTCCGAATGGGCCAAGCTATCGCCTTCTCAACTCGGAGCTCGGGTAGCTACCCACTCTATGGTGGTAAATCCTGTTATAGTTCATACTTCTACAGTTGTTTCCTTACTGGTGCTAACTGGCATTCTCTTGGCAGGTGAACTCTGTCGTGCATGCCCTAACTTTCCAATCTGAGAGAAACTTGAAGCGAGCTCTAGCTGTCGAAGACTCAGCCCACGCAACTCACTCCAATCTGAAGCTAGCTCGCAGCCAAATCCATCGGCTGGAGGGCGATGTGCTAGCTTAGGAAGAGCTAGTTACGTCGTTGATGTCAGAGAAGGTGGAGTGGCAGTGCGAGAAGGAGGAGTTGCTGCGCGAGAAGGAGGAATTGCTACGCAAGGTGAAGAACCTTGAGTCGGATAAGGGGGCTCTGAAGCACCAAGTAGAGAACCTCGAAGCTGATGTCAAGGAGCGAATTGATATCCTTCTTGGCGCTATGGAGGAGGCCAAGGTCAAGGCCATCCAAGACTACGTCAAGTCAGAGGAGTTCGACGGGGTGATGGTGGAGGCCTACCGCAAAGGCTTCAAGCTTAGTCAGTGGCTGATAAAGCGCGAGTTCCCGCAGCTCGACGTAAGCGCCATCACCACCTCACGAATCACAGGAGAGATAGCCCGCGAAGCCGCCGAAGACCCGGACTCTGAGGAGGAGGGTGATGACGTTGAAGAGGCCATTGCCACCGATCACGCCGGCACTTCTGTGGAGGCTCTGAGCGAGAAGTCCCCCAAGTAGTTTGAACGGTCCTTGTACTTTGAGCCTGCGAGCTAAGTTTTTTCTTTATTTCCTTCTTTTGTAACAAACTCCTTGTAATGAAATATCTTTGTAATGAAAGTCCACTTTTCGCTAAGTGTTCGTGTAATTTACCTTATCTGCCGAAGTGATTATTTTACCCCGAGGTGTTAAGCTATCGAACTAAATACCCGAAGTAGGGGTTTCTTAACTGTCATCACCCCGAACTGTCTCCCAGTACTTAGGGGTGATTCTATGATGTACACCGAGGTGAGCGACATAGTAGGGTATATGCCCAACCTGTCTGTACCTGGGTTACTTAAGTTGATGTCAGTTGTCCCTAATGGGTTCAACCCGCTGTATGCCGGGGTGGGCTATGCATCATAGGGTTCACACCCGAGCTACCTGCGCCTTAGGCATTAAAAGTAGTTAGCCTATGCCGACGAGGCGACTAGGTCTTATGTGGTGCTGAGGTCTTTTGTTAGCTCGGCACTTTAGCCCTTAGGCTGGGGGAGCGACTTATAGTCCACTCTCCTAGAGTTCGCCCATGCCGAAGAGGCGATAGAGACTTAATAGTGCCGAGGTCTTTCTTTAGCTCGACGCTTTGGCCCTTAGGCTAGGGGAGCGACTTATAGTCTGCTCTCTGGAGTTCGCCCGTGCCGAAGAGGCGACTAGGCGCTGAGGTCCTTAGCTCGGCGTTTTAGCCCTTAGGCTGAGGGAGCGACTTTTGGTCCACTCTTCTAGAGTTTGCCCATGCCGAAGAGGCGACTGACACCGAGGTCCTTAGCTCGGCGTTTTGGCCCTTAGGTTGAGGGAGTGACCGATAGTCCACTCCTCTGGAGTTCGCCCATGCTGAAGAGGTGACTGGGCACCGAGGTCCTTAGCTCGGTGTTTTAGCCCTTTGGCTGGGGGAGCGACTTATAATCCACTCCTCTAGAGTTCGGTAATTATAGGTAATATTGCCTCAGGTTGACAATATTCTATGCCCGAGGTATCTGCTTCCCTTCTAGGGTTTCAAGCTCATACGTTCCTTCCTCGAGCACCCGCTTTACTCGGTAGGGTCCTTCCCAATTTGGCCCGAGCTTACCAACATCGGGCTCAGATACCATGACTTTACGAAGAACCAAGTCTTCGACGCGGAGGTTCCGCTTCTTGACCCTGGCGTTATAGTACCGAGCTACTCTCTGCTGGTAGGCCGCTGTCCTAATGTATGCGAGGTCCCGTACCTCATCAAGTAGGTCGAGGTTGGTGCGTAGCTCATCCCCATTTGCTTCGTCATCGTATACTTCCAGACGTAGCGTGGGAACCTCGATCTCGGCTAGGATGACTACTTCGATTCCGTAAGTGAGGTTGAAGGGGGTCTCGCCTGTTGCGGTCTTCACCGTGGTTCGGTAAGCCCATAGTACACTTGGCAGTTCGTCTACCCACAGTCCCTTAGCTCGCTCTAGGCATGCCTTCAGTCCGCGGAGAATGGCTCTATTTGTGACCTCCGCTTGGCCATTCGCTTGAGGGTACGCCACCGAGGTAAAATTTTGTTGTATTCCCATATCTTCGCACCAGTTCTGGAATTTAATGTCCTCGAACTGCTTGCCGTTATCAGAGATGAGTATTCGGGGTAGTCCGAAAGGACAAACTATGTTCTTCCAGAAGAAGTTCTACACATTCCGCGCTGTGATCGTTGCGAGAGGTTTGGCCTCCACCCACTTAATGAAATAATCAAATGCTACCACTAAGAACCTCCTCTGTCCTGTCGCTGGTGGAAATGGTCTGAGTATATCAATTCCCCATTGTGCGAAGGACCATGGGCTGGTGAGGTACTTTAGGTCGGCAACGGGCTGGAGGTGGATGTTAAAATGCTTTTGACATTTGTCACACTTTCTGACGAACTCAATCGCATATGCTTTCAATGTTGGCCAATAGTATCCTTGTCACAACGCTTTCTGGGCGAGGGACCTGCCCCCCAAGTGTCCGTCGCACAAGCCCTCATGACTGTCGCGGAGCACGAGCTCAACTTTAGAGGGTCGTAAGCAGTGCAGATAAGGGAGCGTGTAAGATCTTCGGTACAGCCGCCCGTCTATTATGACGTATTTGGCTGCCTGGCGCTCTACCCTTCTGGCAGCGTTACAATCTGTAGGGAGGGTCCCGTGTAGCAGGTAGCTCACGAGTGGGTCAATCCAGCTCGGCTCTGCTTGTACGATAGGAGCGACCTCCTCTACCCCCAGAGAATGCTAGGCTGAGGCAAGTTCTCTATGTACACGACTCGCATGGTGTTGTCATTTGTGCTGACTAATCGGGACAGGGCATTGGCCTCAGCATTCTCGGATCTCGGGATCTGCTTGATGAAGACTGGAAGTTGAGCAGGGCTTCTCTGACTTTGGTTAAGTAGGCGACCATGGTTGGCTCGCGAGCTTCGTATTCGCCAGTGACCTGTTGACCATGAGCTGGGAGTCACTGCAGATAATGATATGCTTAGCTTTCACTTCGCTTGCTAAAGCCAACACGACTATCAACGCCCCGTACTCCACTTCATTGTTGGACGCAGCGAACTCGAAGCGTAGCGCGTACTCCAATTTCACACCGCTCGGCCCATACAGAACGATTCCAGCCCCGCTACCCTGCTGATTTGACGAGACATTCACATGGAGGATCCAGGGCTCCTCATCCCAGGTCGGTTTTGGTCTAACCAGGAGAGAGGCCGCGCTAGTTGGAGACTCACTGTGCTCGGGCTTGGCCAACTCAGGGACCTCAGTGCTGAAAGTGCATTCTGTGACGAAGTCAGCTAAGGCTTGGGCCTTAATGGCAGTTCGCGGTTTGTACTGGATGTCGTACTCGTTGAGTTCGATTGCCCACTTCGTCAATCTACCGGAGAACTCAGGCTTGAGCAAGACTTGCCTCGGAGGCTTATTGGTGAGGATGACGATTGTATGAGCTTGGAAGTACGGTCTCAGTTTCCGAACTGCAACAACTAGCGTGTACGCCAACTTTTCGATCTCAGGATACCTCGCCTCTGCTTCCTGCAACACTTTGCTAACATAGTAGATGGGTCGTTGGACCCGATCTACTACTTTTGTCAGTACTGAGCTGATTACCTCGTCACTCGCAGAGAGGTACAACTCCAAAATGTTCCCGTCCTCAGGTCAGGTTAACACCGGGATACTAGCGAGGTACCTTTTGAGCTCGTCAAAAGCGAGTTGGCACTCTTCGGTCCACTCGAAGTCTTTGCTTCTTTTAATTGCCTTAAAGAAAGGTAGGCAGCGATCTGCCGATTTAGACATGAAGCGGCTCAGAGCAGCTATGCGGTCGTTCAGCCTCTGAACCTCCTTCAATTTCCGAGGTGGTCTCATATGTAAGATGGCCTTGATTTTATCAGGGTTGGCCTCAATACTACGTCGGTTAACGATGTAACCTAGGAATTTACCCGAGGTGACACCGAAAATGCACTTGTTCGGGTTTAACTTCATATTAAACTTACGCAAATTTTCAAAAACAGAGTGCAAATCTTTTATTAACACTCTACTTTTTTTTCCGATCAACGGCTCAAACAGTCGGTTTACAAAGCTCTGAAATGTTGCCCCGACATTTTTCAGTCCGAAGGGCATGACCTTGTAGCAGTACTGGCTGAGCTCGGTTATGAAGGCCATTTTTTCTTTGTCTGCAGGGTCCATTCTGATCTGGTTGTAGCCCGAATAGGCGTCCAAGAATCTCAGTAACTCATGCCCTGAGGTCGCATCCACCAAACGGTCGATCTTGGGGAGTGGGAAGCAGTCCTTCGGGCAAGTTCGGTTCAGGTTGGTATAATCGACGCACATGTGCCATTTACCGTTAGCCTTTTTTACCAGAACGGGGTTGGCTACCTAGCTTGGGTAATGGACTTCCCTGATAAAATTGGCTGTGAGGAGCTTCCTAACCTCCTTGTCAACTGCTCTTCAACTCTCCGGGGCTAGGTTGCGTTTCTTCTGTCTAACGGGCCTAACTACAGGATCAAAGTTTAGTTTGTGAGTGATGATTTTAGGGTCTATACCGGGCATCTCAGCCACGGACCATGCAAAAACATCTAAATTTTTAAGTAGAAAGCTTACCAATTGAGATCGTAGAGGCTTCTCAATTGAAGCGCCGATCTGGAGGGTCCGAGCTGGGTCTTCTGTTGAAGCAGGCACGAAAGTCGTCTCTTCTATAGGTGCAACTCGCTCTTCACAATGCTCCGCAGGTCGCTCCAGCTCGAAGTCATCTGCCACCATGGTTTTTCCTTTGAGGGCGACAACATAGCACTTGCGAGACTCGAGCTAATCGCCTTGTGCTACCCCAACTCCGAAGTCCGTGGGGAACTTTATGGCCAAATAATAGGTGGAGACCACCGCTCGTAGAGCATGGGCGATGGGCCGACCTATTATGGCATTGTACGGGGAGGGAGTTGCGACCACCAAAAAGCTGTGTTCGAGCCTCACTATGCAAGGCCAGGTGCCAACCTCCACTGACATGAGGACTCTCCCCAGGGGCCTGACTTCCTCTCCGCTGAAGCCCACCAAGGGAGTGTTTGCGGGCTTGAGGTCGTTCTCCTGAAGCTGAAGCTTGTCGACAGCGGGCTTGAAGAGTATGTCTGCCAAACTGCCGGATTCAACGATGACACGCTTCACCACGAAATCATTGATTCTTATCTTTACGACAAGCACGTCATCGTGGGGGTACTGGACTCCGTGCGCGTCATCCTCGGTGAAGAAGATTGGTTCCTCTATCTTGGGCCGCTTTGGGGGATTCCGCTCTTCTCTTTCGATCTCACGAGCCGAGGTCCTTGCCGCGGCTGAGGTGCAGCCCGCAACAATTGATCCGTCGGTGATCATTTGGATCGTTCCCCAAACTGGCCTTTCTTCGGGTGGCTGCCTCTGCAGTTGGTCACCTTGCCTGTTGCTGGACTCAGGAGCATCTCTACCTTGCTCCCCCTGCCACCCTGTTTTATTATCAATTTGTACAAAATTTCTTAAATATCCGTGACGAATGAATTCTTCTATCTCATCGCGGAGGTTTTTACAACTTTCGGTACTATGACCGTGATCTTTATGAAAATGACAATACAAGTTCTTGTTTCTAGCATTTGGATCTCCTCTCAGCCGGGGTGGCCACTTCACGTACGGCGTGTCCTTGATCGCCATAAGGATCTCAGCTTGCTTCGTGTTCAATGGCATGTAGTTCGGCCTATCGGCTGGAGGAGCTTGGAAAGACTGGTCTGGCCTTCCTCCCCAAGCTAGCTCTTTCTTCTTCTTGTTGTCCCCGTGGGTCGAGGACTCACCTTCTCTTTTCCTCTTCTCGGGCAGGTTGTCATTCTTCTGGTTCAGCTCCTCTTCCGTTCTGATGAACTGGTCCGCGAGCTTGAGGAATTCAGTTACGTTCTTAGGTCTGTTGACAACCACGTGCCACATGAATTCCTTGTGCGTTATGCCTCTCTTAGCTGTTGTGAGCCTCACCGCGAGGTCCAGGTCAGGTATCTGTAGGCATGCATCATTGAATCTCTTGATGTAGTTGCGAATGAACTCTCCTTCCCTCTGGACTATGCCGAGGAGGCTTTATTGGGTCCTTGGGCATCTCTTGTTGGAGACAAAGTGGGAGGTGAAAGCCTACACGAATTGTGCCCAACTCTTGATCGTTCCAGGCACAAGGTTCCTGTACCACGTGCGAGCTACTTCCTTGAACGTGGTGGAGAAGGTTACACACATGCAGGACTCACTCACCCCGACTAAGTGCATCTGCGATTGAAAGGCATCTACGTGATCATTCGGGTCGAATGATCCATCGTACTTGTCCAGGGGAGGTACCTTGAAGTCTTTGGGCATTGGGATGGCCAGGAGTTCGGGAGCCAGAGGAGATGGTATTGAGAGGAGCAGGGTGGTCTTCACTGCTCCTGAGCTCGCCTCTTCTTTGGGGAGTTTGGGCAGGCGTTGGGTTGTAGCTCGGCGAGCTCGGCGACGTCTCCACTGCTTCTTCGTTGGATCTGCATTAGTGCTGCTGGCCTCTATGTTATCGGGCACGGTAAGCCCGGGAAGGGGCTCAGACTGTTGCCGATGGTTGTGGACCGAAGGGCCCTGTCTATAATTCGCAGCCAGGACTTCGAACTAGTTCTCAACGAGCGGGATCTTGAACTGCGAAGGCTGAGGTGATGCGGGCCTGGTTGGCTGAGAGTCCCCTGACCTAACTACATGCTACGAGGTGGGGGGAGTAACTTGTCTTTCCCTCCCGCGGGATGAGATCTGACTCCCAAGAGGGTTCTGAGTTTAGGAGGTCTCTCCTCGGCGAGGGGGGGGGTTGCTCGCTGCGATGGCGGGGCTTGGCCTGTTGCGCAATGGGGTGTCGAGGAGGAACTTGTTGCTGGTTCTGGGGTAGTGGTGGAAACTGTTGTTGATACTGGTGCTGATAGACTTGGTGCAACACTTGCTGCTGATACAGCTGAAATTGTTGAAACTGTTGCATTTGGGCCTGCATAGCTCGCATGCAGTGCACCAGGTCTTCAAGCTGGTTTTGGCCAGTCACCGGAGGAACAATGGAGGGTTCGGCGAAAGTTGCTCCTACTGTGGAGGGGAGTGGAGCGTTCACAGGTGCCATTATCTGTGGCACATTCAGAGTAGGAACCCCATCCGCAGAGAGGGGGACGGTGAACTGTCCAATACAAACTGCTAGGGCCTGAAGTTTCTCCTCGGCGGCACTCATTTCTGCGCTGCGTCTGGCGTTGTTGGAGGAAGCCATGGAAACCGAAGTTGCAGAGTTTGGTGGAAGAAGGCTTTTTGAAGCATTTCCCACAGATGACGCCAATTGATGATGCGCGAACTAGTCACTACTAGTTGGAAGTGGTTGCGCTCCTAGCTGGTGGCGGACGAAGCACTTGTGAAGAAGAAGATGAAGGGATCCTGGGGAGCTCACCCGGTGGGAATACTCCGATGCTTAAGTTAGTAACTGGGAGAGAAAACTAGGAGCTGAAAGAGAGAGTTGCAGAGAAAAATAGAAGGGCTAGAGTGCAGATCACGCAAGTTGCAATACCCTTGCTCTTTGGGGGTCGGAGCTCTTATATAGCGATGTCCTGATAGATCTGGCATAACCACCTCTGATTCTCTGTTACAGCCGTTACTTGCCAGGGCTGAGCTGGTGGGCGCAAGTAACCGTTGGAGAGTACGACCCTGCTAGACAAGGGACACTTCTCAGGGCTGGCAGGCATGGCGCCGCCTGGCGAGAGACGTGGGTGCAAGTCTCCAAGTTTGGCAGGTACGGTTGTCAGACAGATCTTCCTGTGATACGCTGAGTTTCTCTTTCGCGAGCTGCCTTGTACCGAGCTACCCTGTGCCGAGCTGCAGGTGCTGTATCGAGGTGCTTCTACCCGAGGTGGCCTACTCAGGTTTCGGTAGGAGTAAATTTATTCTAACTTACGAGGCTCCCAAGCTCAACCCGAAGTGCCTTCAGCTCGGGATATTTCCAACTTGGAAGAACCTTAACTCGGGGTAATCGGAGTGTCATCTCGTAGCGAGCTGCCACGCTGGATCTTGGCGGACTAGTCGTGCTGAATTATCGCTTATGTTGAGTCATGTCCACGTGTCCCCTCATGATGAGGTCGGGCCAAATCACCCTCCATCAAGAACATTGCACGTTCAGCCGAAAAGTTCTATAAATATCATGACGCCTTACAATAGTTGTTTTCATTAATTCCTTATGGAGGTGAGATGACATCTTTAAGACTATCCATGACCAGCTTCACTAATATTATTAAAGTAATTGTTGTTCCTATTTTTCCAAAATTTCCACATGGTAGTGGCTATATTATCCGGTAGATTCAGTTTAAGTTCAGTTTGGAAGGAGTACAAATACAAATATGTAGAGTGCAAAATCTTATATTTTGTATTGTTTTATTATATATATTTGTACTGTATATATTCGTATTTGTACTCCTTCCAAACATTGCCTTAGGGTCCATAGCTGATAAATTGCAAATATTATCCCACCAATCATGAATGCCAATTCCATCTCTATTTGCCCCCAGGTTTGGGTCAAGAATAGTGAGTCAAATTTGTTTAGCTAATGAACAATCCATAATCAAATGTTTTGAATCCTTAGTCTCTCCACCGAAGGGACAATCCCCATTGACATAAATGCCTCTTTCTCTTAGAAGAGCACTAATTGAGAGCTTACCCTCCAATAGAATGTACATGAAGAATTTGGCTTTTGGGAGGCACATTACTCTCCAAATCTTTCAGATTCCCCTAGTTTCAAGTATTGTTTGGATGTAGAGATATTGTGAATGGTGTTCTAATAAGTGGTTGAGGTTGATTGGGTTCAAAATATTGACTTGATACACCTTGTATGGTATAGGTGGAAGGACACGATACCACTTAGGATCTCCTGCTTGCTTGGCTGTGTATCACTTGCCATGTAACCAATCATGAATCTCTTCCAAAACCATGTTACCCACATATAGTATATGAAACACTGGTTTGTTCACTTGTCATGGCAAGTGAAGCACAATTAAGCAAGCAACAAATCTAGGCTTGTTGAAGACCTTTGGTGGTGGTCATTATACCTGTTCACGGGCTGGGCTCATCTTTGTATTAACAGAATATACTCAAGCCTGAGCTTGAGCTCGGCCCTTATATAAAGTTAAGCTCGGGCCTGAGTTCGAGCCCTGCCAAAAAATTGAAAAAAGAATTATTTTTCTTTTTTATTTAATAAAAAAACTGTTTTATTTATATTAAAAGATCTCAAAACCTAAAAAATAATGAAAGATCTCACTAAAAGTTCAGGGGCAAGTCATAAGCATCACCAAAAGTTTTTAATCATCTACATTAGGTCAATGAATTGTATTCAATATTCATCCAAAATTTTTGATAGTTTTTATAGGTTGTTTTGATAGTTTGGACAACTGGCATGTATTCAATTACATTGGTGGTTCAAATTTGAATTTATCCCTAAAAAGTGAAAAATCCAAAATTATAAAAAATACATTTTATTTGTTATAAATAGTTTTTATTGTAGGAAAGAACTATACTATGGATCCACTAATGATCTATGTAACTTACGAATGGCAACGGGGCAGATTAGGGATGGGAACCATACTTGACATCCTTGACCCTGACTTTGAAACAAGTCCCATCTTCAACCTCAATCTCCACTGGAGATAAAAGTTACTTTTCATCCCCAATCCTAGTAGAGATGGAATTGAGGACCCAAATCACTGGATTTTTTTAATTAAATTTTTTTGGAAAATAGATTTACTTGAAATAAAGGAATATTTTAAAATATAAATAATATTTTAAATATATTTTGATATATATATATAATATAAATAATATAATATTATATATTTAATGTAAATAATATTTAATATATATAATTGGGGTCAGGGCAGCGTGGGGACTCTCGACCCTATCCCTATCCTTGATCGGGGATCCCTATTAATCCCCACCCCCATCCTTGCCCTTGCCAAGGCAATCTCCATTCCTTAGTACTTAGAGGGAGTAGGGGAAACTACCCTACTTTAACTCATTGATCTAAGAATAATTTATATCTAAAATGATTTTTTCTTAAATTTATAGAAAAACAAAATTTAGAAAAAAAATTGATATTTTATATTCTAATTAATTTGTATGGTAAGAGAGAATTATAAGATGGATGTATCAATGAGCTATCAAACTCATTAATTTAACAACAATTTTTGATGTGTCTTGTAATGAATTTTTAGTAAATGGGAATATCATTGTTTGATGTATTGTTAGTAAAGTTATTTCCCGATATCTATAGGTTCTAGACTCTCGTTATTTTTAATTGTAATGTATCTCCTCATATAAACTATACTATTAAAATGTGCATTTTCTATGTACTGTAGTATTTCAACCTTAGATTTAGTTTTATTCATGTATTTATGGGATTTGTAAAGTTTTTTCCTAATATATCACTGTATTTACATATATCCAAAGCATATCCATATTTTTGTCCATATCCTAGCTTCTCAATATGATACAAGATATTGATAGTTTTAACCTTAGTGGCTGGTGAGGGGTTTGTATGGTGGTTTGGGTTATGATAAGGGGGTTTTAACTAGGTTAAGTCAAAACTATATACAAAGGTGCAAAATATATAATTTTTAAATAAACCTGACTTATATTAGTGCTCATAATTGTTGTGATCACATGTTTGTTGGCTGTTTTGATATGGCCACCACCATTAGTTCTCATATCTTTTCCGTATCATAGATTTTCCCCAAATTAAATCCAAATCCAATATAAATACACTAAGGTCTGAATTCGAATTGTGGGTCATCAAATCCAATCGGATTTCAAAAAAACAAAAAGTAACTAATTTTTTTCTTTTTTACATTTTAAAAATTTGAAGCAGAGTCAAATTAAATCTGAATCCATTCCGAACCCATTAGTCAGATCGGATTCAGATTTTGCTGGACTCGGTACAAATCCAAATCCAAAACCAGTCCGTTACAACCTTAAGAGATAAGAGATAACGAAGTGGGGTATTAATAAATTAAGAAGGGCACTTTAAGGAAATGAAAAAGTTGACAGAAAAACTTTTTGTTATTTTGTACTGTAGAAGTTAAAGCAGAGTTAGGTTAAATCCAAACCCGATCCAAGTATTTTAGGATTTGAATTCAAATTTGAGTTCTTCAAATTCAATTGGATTTCGGAATGTTGAAAAATAATTATTTTTTTTATTTTTCTATTTTTAAAAATTAAAGTAGAATTAGATTAAATCCGAATCCGATCCAAATTCGTTAAGATTCAAATTCAAATTTTAGATCTTCAAATTCAATCGAATTTTGGAAAGTTAAAAAGTAATTAACTCTTTTATTTATTTTTTGTATTTAAAAAAAATTAAAGCAGAGTTGGATTGAATTCAGATTTTGCTGAATTTGATCCGGATTTCCAAATCCGGTCCATTTACAATCTTAAAAAAAAAAATAGGGTATTAACAAATTCAGAAGGGTGGTTTAAGGTCAAACATTTACGAAAAGAGCATTAAAATCCCTCAACAAAAACCATAAGATTCTGATTTATCCACATAGGCTCGTTCCTAGATCCATAAATGAAACCTCAAGTAAAGTTGGGTGTAATTCAAATGTGCCATGAGCTCATATCTACGCCCCACATTAAGGCTGCAAATTGGGCCGGGTTGGCTCGAACTCAATTCGGAAAAGTTGGGTTGGGTTGGGTCGGGTTGATGTTCAGGTTAGGGTTAGGGTTGACCCCTTAGCTACTCGACCCAACTCAAACCCGACTCTATAGTACATGTCATATATAAATATATGTTATATGTAATATACTAGCGGGGACCCGTGCGAAGCACGAGATTTATTAAGCGAAAGTTAAATAATAGAAAGGGTCATTTACTAAAATACCCCTTATAGTTTCACAGATTTATTAAAATCTATCCTGTAGTTAGCATTTTACTAAAACACCACTTATAATTTGTAATGGATTTAATCAATCTTCCATTAGATGACAGTGGAAAATGGCATTGTTGACCCTAATGTTCATTTGAATAAATTTAATCAAAAGAAAATAAAAATAAAAATACATTTTTTGCCCTTAATAAGACACAGGCAACCAATCTATTGGCTATATTTGGTCAGTTTTGTTTTCTATACTAAAAAAGTGTTAGGGTATTTTTTTGAATAAAAAATTATGGGCCTAATGACAAAACAAACACTCCTTAATGAAAGGTTGATTAAGTAAATAAGTTGTAAAATATATGGGATGTTTTAGTAAAGCGAAAACTATAAGGTAGTTTAAGTAAATATGTAAAGCTATAAGGTGTGTAGGAATGGCGATGGGCGGGTTCGGGGTGGGGACCATATTCCTCGTCCTTGACCCCGATTCTGAAATTAACCCCCATCCCCGATCCCCGACGGGGATGGGTTCCCCATGGGGACCCAAATCCCCAAAATATTTTCAGATAATAGTAATTTTTTAAATAAATTTATTTAAAATAAACAAAAATTTTAAATTATAAAGAATGTTTTAAATATGCTTTGATATATATAATATAAATAATATAATATTATATTTATATATATATATATATATATATATATATATGTGTGTGTGTGTGTGTGTGTGTGTGTGTGTGTGTGTGTTTATATATATATAATTAGGGTCAGGGTGGGGTGGGGACCTCAATCCCCATCATTGGCTCCATTAGGTTGGGGAAGTCAGGTCCCCGTTGGGGATGGGGAAATTTTCCATCCCTAAAGGTTTGTTCTAGTAAACGACCCTAATAGAAACACACAAGAGTGTAATACAAAAATAACAACAATTAATTTTAGTTAGGTTTATGATAATTATGTATTTTGATGCCTTAAGGGCATCATTTTAGAGGTATTTTAGACCTTAGACTAACTAATCTATACCATTTTCTGGATAAATTCAATGTTGTAACCTCTGAGGGTCTCTGTGCAAATTCTAAGTAAAAACTGAAAAATTTACAGAGTTTTCTGCGGATTTTGGGAAACTAGTGAGAATTCCAGTTAAGAGAGGGAGTGTTTCTGTGAAAAACTGAGCACAGGAGGGTGCCTCCTATCTCTAAACCTAGAAAGGCGCCCCTCCTACTGATTAGCATACTCCCCACTCCTTAACAAACCCTAGGGCACCTCGTCACTCATTTTTTTCACCTCTAGCAAACCCTAGCCGCCCCTAACTACTAAATCTTCACCTTCCACTCCTCCCTAACATCTAATCTCAACCATCCAAGCCTTAGCAACCTCTCATTCCCTTAGATCTTCACCTTACAATCTCCACCCTCCATTCTAGGGTGCCACCTAACTCCTAATCTCCACCTTTCAGCCCTAAGTGCCCAAATCTTCACCATTCAATCCTAAGAGCTTAAATCCCAGCCCTCCATACTTATAGGCGCCCTCTCCTTTTCACTCTAGTCGTAGGATCACTCTAGTTTAATCCTAACCCTCAATTCTTAAATCCTAGGGGCGCCCATTTTCTGCATAAACCCACTAGCCGCCCCTCTCTTTCTCTCTAATCCAAGTTTTGTCCACCATTCTCTATAAAAAGGACCCCAAGGGCCCTGGAGAAGGGGTTGGTCAATTCACCCAGTTCACAAGGCTAAGGTTTCTTGAGGAGTTCAAGGGTTGTAGAAAGGAAGGACGCCCAGATCTTGTCAAGAGGGGTTCCTACAAGCAGTCCAGTGAATTTGCATCTACCGCCACTGGATTTGATCAGCCATCCCTTTCGTTTTCTTTATTTTCTTTCATGTTATTTTTATTCTGGCAATCTTTTAGATGTAATTTCTGTTTGTTTGTGTGTTTTGCAGATCTGAATTTGTTCGATTCAAGGCTAAGGTGTCTCGAGGGGTTCGAGGGCTGAACGGAGGGAGAAAGCGTGTATTTCGTCTTCCCGGAGAGCTACCACCACTGGATCCGAATTTTGGATCATTTTTATTTATTTTTTTGTTGATTTCAATGTTCTTTAATTTCTGAATTTTAATTATTGCCTTGTTCAATTTAGAACATTTAATTTCAGCATTAATAAATTTTTTGTTCTTATTTTCTGCAAATCCCATATCTGTTTTTCTTTTATTTGTCCGGAACGAAAATAATAATTTTTATTCTTACTTCCTTGTGGGGTTCAACCCCTTCCTCACCATGTACTATGTTGTTTAAGGTTGCGTAAGGATTGGAAAAATTTACAAATCTCTTAACTGGTGCCACGGGTGTTTAACGACGCATCTTGAGTGCACCAGTTTATTAATCAAACTGATTTTGGTCGGTTTCCTAGTATTTCATGTTGGCTTGGGTTAAAAAATTTCCCAATTCGACCAAGTTGGATCATTTTCACTTCAGCCATTTGTAAACCGACCAAAATCGAACAACCTAACAATTATTTGTTAGAATATTTAAATAATTTATAAATTTTTTAATCCAAACTTTCTTTAGATAGATATAGATAAAGAATAGGGGAGAGGATAAATTGGAATTAGAGATACTTTAGGAGAGAAAATTCCTACTAAATTAGGGATAATTTTGGAGATAAATAGGAATTAGAGATAATTTAAAAGATAAATAGGAATTAGAGATAATTTTGGAGAAAGCAGGGAATAGTGGGGGAGGTAGTTTAGGAGATATTTTAGGAGAAGAGATTATTTAGGTTATAGGGAAAATGCATCTCATTGATTGTTTCAAAAATGACATGGAATAAAAAAATAAAAAATTCAAAAAAAGGAGAAAATTTCTTGACCGATAGATAGATAGATAACATACATTGATTTGTTGAGATGCATGATATTTACATATCTTCCACCACATAGTATCATGTATTTCTTTTAAGATAATCACTTCACTTAATCCTAACCAGAAAGACTAAAACTTTAATAACATTATTTTATGTTTTTTGAAAATTTTATTCTTCATCTCCTCCATGTTGTTTGCCGCCCAAGAAAGATCTATCATAAGTCATAACTCATAATAAACTATAGTCATTTCTAACAACTGTTCTTTTGAATTTTGTACTAAAAGTACAAAAAAATAACGTAAACAAACAAATACTAATGAAACATGGGATTAATATATGTAGCGAAAGTTGAGTTAAGATCTAAAATCGAGAAATTCTATGAGGTTTTAAAGGATGGGAAGAAGGTTGGGTTGGGCCCAACCCGAGCCCAACCCAACCCATAATTGACTTCGGGTTGGGTTGGGTTGGGTTGTGTTAGGGTTAGGGTTGGGCTAAGGTTGGCCTCAACCCGACTCGACTTGCGGCCCTACCCCACGTGCACATCTCAGCGTGTATTGGGAACATCTCCCAACATTATCAATGGAAGATGTTCTCAATGCATGGTTGGGATATGTTGTCGGGCGTTTGTGGGGTACCTTGGGGTACCCTCTTTGCACATGTTAGAAAATGTATGGACTATGGACTCAAAGGAAAATCAACGCATTGATCTGGAGTGTATTGAAGCATGTAGGGAAGAAAGAAATTAAAGCCCCATTTGGTGCATCTTTCCGCATGGGTTGTCAGCTTTTTAGAAGCTTGGCAGTTTGCTTTTCAGTCTTTCTCTGTTTGGTTGGAGGAAGATCTTTCCACCAAAAGACTGTGTTTTGAAAAAACGCGAGAAACTCAATTCAAGCTTATTTTGGGAAGTTAGAAATGGATTTTCATGCCTTTTCTCACTTGCTCAAGTCTCGTCTTCACTAGAAAGACACGCCTCTAATAAAATGAACTTTGGACTGCCAAGATTGTTATGTAAAAGCTCATTACGTCTTTTGCCTATCAAATCTTTCAAAAAAGACTTGCCAAACGACACCTAAATTAATAAGTCAGAAAAACTATCACCTAACTTGTGTTGGGACTTGATTTGTTTGCAAAAGTTAATAACCTCTACAAAAAAGAATTTTACAAGGGTAAACAATGGAAGGAAAAGTCGATCATTGATGAAGGACTCAGTGTTAAACTGTTATTTTTATTATAGCCGCATTTGTTTCTAGTGTAAATGCACTTTTACACCGATGGGGTTGAGACACGATGGTTCGGTGAGAGTGTAAAATATGAAGCGACCATTGTGCTCATTTACACTCGTCATGTTTGGTTACATCTTGTTACAGTGGAAGATTTATCAGAGAGGGAGGAAGAGAGAGAAGGGCGGAAGGGAGTCAAGGGACAACCTTATCCATTTACACTTTTTATAAAAGCAGAGTAAATTAGCAAAACCAAGAGCATAAAGAAAAGGGAGAAATTCTCAAAGGCTTAGAAGAGAGAAGGGGCAGAAATACAAAGCCACCATATTAGCTCTTGAAAAATTTTCACTATGGCAGTTAGGAAAAGCTACCTCGCCAACGATTAGTTCCGATACCATGTTCAAATTCGACAAACTGACCTATGGAATTTGAATCACGCTACCTCGCCTGAGTTGAAGAAACCGATGACCAATGCGCGTGATGCCGCAGCCATGGAGGGAGATCTATGCTGATGTGGAGGCATCCAATTCCAGGACAATGTAGAACACATATGAAGAAAGTTGATTTTATAGATTAGGAATAGGGAAGGGCAACCGAGGAAAAAACCATGAAGACGTATATCAAGATCAAGATTCCGATATGCACAGTCCAATTCCTCTTGAACTTACCAAAATAGCTCAGGGGAGGCTACTGGAATTGAATCTCTAAGTTGTCCGTCTTGTTTGCCAGTCCACTGTTCCTCCTCATCTTGATCCGTTTCACCGCAGCATCAGCTTGTGGCACCGCCGCTGGTACAGGGGTTGTTAGAGCCTACGTGGCATCTTTCGCAAAATATAGGGGTTGTCAGAGCCGAAAATCTTATACATAGCAATTCAGTCCACGTGGCATCTTTCTGCTCTTCAAATTTTGTTCCAAAATCCCTTTTACTAATTTTTTAAATTTTTAAATTTTTGAATTTTTTTAATTTCACATAGTCGATCAAGTTCATTTTTTAAGACCTTCCCACTCCCAACAAACAACTTATAAGACAGAATGAAAATCAATTACAATTCTAAGTCATTATACATTGAGAAACTAACTTCAAAATACAATTCTAAGTTGGGAGCACTAACACAATCATGGTACAGTGTGACAAGCTTCATTTGATACATTCAGAGAAGAAACTACTCCAAAGTATGATCATCGACCTTCCCTCAGTTGATTTTTAGAAAATGGATAGTTCTGTAGTGAAAAGGATAGCACCCGACCAATTTTACATTTTTTTGGTTAAATCCTCAGTTCGTGTTCAAGAGCAAACTACCATCCTTGTTTTTTGTTTTAATGAGAAGTTGTTGAAAAATATTGGGAGAAGATTGATCTCAATCGTCTCATTTCCCTGTTTTTGTTAAGTTTGCTTTTATCACCTCTCTGTTATAATATTATGTAGTATCGAATTATCAATTAGTAGTCGTCTCATCTCAAAGTATGGTCCAAAAACCGGTTTTCCAAAAACCGGTGGTAAAAGCCAAGCCCGAGCCCGATCTATCAGCAGGTCTAATTGTAAGAATGTGGGGCGTTATAATTTAGAGAGAGAGATTCATGCGTAAAATTATTTGGGAAGTGGCCACCACGTTTACATGTATTCATTCTCCAAAACTTTGGAAAAAACAAAAAGAAAAAAAAAAACAAAAAAGAGCCATCCTTTATTATAATTCTTGTTTATTAGAAACGTAGGTAGGGGTGCAACTTGGGCGGGCCCAGCCCGAGCCCGAACCAACTCAACCCGGAATTTTACATGGGCTGGGCTTGGATTTTTGGTTCTCGGGTTGGGTTCGGGCCTAAGAAGTCGGTTTTTTTTTTTCAGGCTGGGCTTAGGCCTAGCCCTTAGGTAGCCCGAACCCGGCCCAATTATATACATTTATAAATAATATTTGTATAAATATTTTGCATACATATTTATATACATACATAAATATATGAATATATATTTGCATAAATACATTTATATATGTGTAATTTTAGAGTGGGTTCATTGACTAACCCGAGCCCGGCCCAGGTCCAAACCCAACCCGAGTGCATCAAATTATAGGGCAGGCTAGGCTCAGGTTGAGAAAATCGAGCTTGACCTTGGGCTCAGGCCTTAAGCCCAAATTTTAGGGCCGGGCCTGGGTTGACTATAAACCCGAACCAACTCGCCTAACTTGCACCCCTAAACATAGGGATTGGGGATTTGGGAATGAAGAGATTTTAGGTTGTGGGAAGTGCAAATTCTGATTTAGGTGGCTTTAAAAAAATAAAAAATAAAATAAAATTGAAAAAAAATAGAATGAATATTTTGGAGCAAATTTTGAAGAATGGGCAAGGGTGATACGTGGAATAAATGGATTATATATATATATATATATATATATATATATATATATAGATAGATAGATAGATAGGGTAAATTTCTTAAACTATCCTTATGATTTAGTTAATTGACTAAGTATACTCTTATTGTTTGAAAATGGACTAACACTATCTTTATTATTTCTTACAATTGAGTAACCCTTTCCTTACCATTAATGCTCTATCACAATCTATGCACATGTGACCCCACGTGACCTATACAATTTTTTTAAAATCCAATATTACCCTCGTACCCTCTGAGCCACTCTCTCTTTATTCTGAGATCTCCCCCTCCGCCTCGGTCTCTCTCTCCCCTTCTCTCTTTTTCTCATTGTATGCTTACATACTACTGATAAACTCAGATTAGTACTAATTTAAAATACCTGTTTTCATTTCCTGTTAGTCTTTGGTTATCTATCGTGTTCAGATCTGCCGCTGCAACAATGAGTTGCAGTGACGGTGGCGATGATGAAACAGTAAACTGAGAGAGGACGCGGAGGAGAGAAGGAGAAGAAAAAAAAAGAAGAGAAAGTGTGAGAGAATAACAAAGATCGGAGAGAAAAGTGTCATCGCCGCTTCTGGTTCGAGTAGAGGTCGACAATGAAAGGTACTGTAAAAGGAGAGAGAAATGGGAGAGAATGGCCGGAGGGGTGCCGCTGGTTCACTGCCACCCCTCTGTTTTCGTTCGAAGAGTGGTCATCACCGTCCCAGTCAAAGAGAGAGAGAGAGAGGAGGGAAGTGGAGAGGGCCACCCCTGGCTACACATCACGGTCAGCGTGCGAGCAAGAAGCCACCATCAACACTGAGCTCAGAATGGACGGCTACCTCAGCCCATTCCTAGTCATCGGATAACAGGGGACAAAGAGGGAAGCCACGATCATCAGGCCAAGATCTTTGGTTTAACCTCTCTTTAACGACAGAAGATCTTCCGTTTTCAGCAGAAATTGATCCATTAACCGAAGGGGTGTCGCTGGTTTGCTGCCCCTCTATTTTCGTTCAAAGAGGGGTCATCGCCGCCGTTGGAGTGAGAAGCGGGGTGCCGCTGGTTCGCCATTGTGTGCAGCTGTGTCTTTCACTCTTCAGTGTTCGAAGAAGGGTGTCGCTGGTTCACCACCCCTCTATTTTCGTTCGAAGAGGGGTCATCACCGCCGCTAGAGCGAGAAGGGGGGTGCCGTTGGTTCGCCGCCTCTCTATCTCTTTCTTCCTTGTCTTTTTTCCCACCCCTTCCCTCATTTATTTTTGCATTTTGGATCATAGTTCACCATCGTCTTGAAACTCCCAAACTCGAGCTAGACGTCACAGTGGTGACAAACCGTAGATTCTCCGGCAGGCAAAATCCGATGTTATGAAAGGGGTTTTTAGGTGCAAAAATGATAGGGATGTATAATCTTTTTCGCCTTTATGTTAACAAACGTTAAGGGAAGAATTAGTCAATTATAAGAAACAGTAAGAATAATATTAGTCACTTTTAAAAAAATAAGATACACTTAATCAATTAAGTAAACCATAAGTAACAAAGTAAGTAAGGATTAGTCAATTGTACTAGACTATCATGTATCCATTCATGGGGAGCTCTAATTAAAACTGAAGTTATTAAACTCCTAAGTAACAAAGTAAGGATGGAGACAAAAAAAAGGAAAGTATCTTTGTGTACTCTTTATTCACGCAAGACATATTTATTATCCATTTCTTCACAAACACACATGCACACAGAAAATTGACTATCCAAAAATCTGTGCTTTTTATAAGACCTATCCAAAAATCTGTGCTTGAAAGAAACCTCATTTCTTCTTCAGAAGACCCCCTTGGGTATGTCAGATTATTTCATCTGAAGGTTTTGATCATTTTCTTCTCCCTTAGTTTTGCAATTAAGGTTCTGTTACCTTATAACAAGACCTCTTGTTAGTAAGAACCTTTTAACGCCCAATACACGTCGTCTCTGTGTTCTGGGATTTTGATTTTCAGGATTGGAGAAACATGTCCCAGATTCTTCCTTTTCCTATGATTCAACCTTGTCCCTGTATCGAGGAAAGGTTTTGTGCAGGAACTCGCATAAATACAAGGTGCATCTTCTTGAGAATGCTTCTTCCCGGTTTGACTAATTTATATGCATGCATAGCTTCTTACTTCACCCGAAACACAGATCACAATTTTCTCTGAAAACTGAAATACTCTTTCTCTAAGAGGGATTTACTGCTTCTTTCTAGGGTTTATCGCAGAACACTGGCTTGATCTGGATTTCGTTCTTAATTCTGTTTCCGAAGACCCATATTCTGTGTACAAAAAAATTGCTGTGCTCTTGTCAACCCCAAAATGTTGCTCTTCGGTTCTCAGTCCATGTTGTGCTGTGGTCGGCATCAAGTAACCTCTGATGAAGATACTGCAGACGTGCGAGAAGTTGGGCCGCATTGTAGCAACGACTTCCGTGTTCATGGAAATCAAGGTCACATACTCACAGGGAGGTTGTTGGAATTCGCCTCCGTGCCTTCCCACCAGTTCCAGTTAGAGTATTCAGCGCTCACTCAGCGGGGCTACGAGCCCCGTAGGCCTGGTAAAGAAAATCAGGATAGTTTCTGCATCAAGACCCAGGTCCAAGGTAACCCAAACCTCCATTTCTTTGGGGTCTTTGATGGGCACGGCGAGGATGGCGCCAGGTGTTCGACTTTTGTTCGGAATAGGCTGATGGAAATCCTCTCAGCCGATCCCTCGTTGGCAGAGGATCCTGTAGAAGCATACAATTCTGCCTTTCGGGCCACAAATTCTGAACTTAATGAAAGCGAGATAGACGATTCAGAGAGCGGTACAACTGCAATTACCGTCCTGGTCAGTGGTGACAAACTTTTCGTGGCAAATGTGGGTGACTCGAGAGCAATAATTGCTGTCAAGAGCGGGAGTCGTGTTGTTGCAGAAGACCTATCACAAGATCAGACACCATTTAGGAGGGATGAATATGAAAGGGTGAAGCTTTGTGGGGCAACGGTTTTGAGTTGCAGTCAGTTGGAAGGGGTCGATGATCCAGAAATTCAGTCATGGGGTGAAGAAAGTGAATGCGATGATCCCCCAAGGCTGTGGGTGGTGGATGATGAGAAGTGGATGTGTGGGACTGCATTTACAAGGAGCCTGGGTGATAGTATGGTTGAGAAGATTGGAGTGATTGCTGTTCCTGAAGTAACCACGGTTCAGCTCACATCTAATCACTTGTTCTTTGTTATTGCAAGTGATGGTGTATTCCAATTCCTCTCCAGCCAAGCCGTCGCCAATATGGTAAGCTTTAGGCCTTCTTCTTGTATTTTGATTATGTGCATTTCTCTATTTCTTTTTCAGCTGGATCTGGATTGACTCATTAGCCTGTTTTCTCATTTTATTTCTCCACATCCTCTCGTGAAATTTGTCCTCATCACCTAAGATGAATGGAGATGGACCAAATTCACTTAGGGGCCCTGTTTGGTTCGCAGGAATAGGGGTTTGGAATGGCTATTCCAATTCCAACTGTTTGGTTGGGCGAGATTCGGAATCCTATTCCCATTCCTGTTTGGACCAAACAGACTATGGGAATAGACAATTCCAATTCAGAAGAATTTTGATTTCAATTCCAACTGCGAACTATCTTAAATAAATGGGAGTGAGGGGCTGTTTGACAAGTCTTTTTTAAGTAGATCTTTCAAGTTTCAATATCTCAGTAGATCAAAACCATAAGTATCCTGGTCTGCCGTGGTCTACCGGGCTGTTAAGCAAAACATTTTAGACACAGAAAGATGGGCTTCCTGATTTTCGGCCATTTTGGGCTCCTACAAGCTTTCTACTTTTTAAACATGGGTCTTTCTAGCTTCTTATGTTTTATTGCTAAATGGAAAAAGACCATTAAAAAATTTGAAAAACCATTAAAAAAAGATTTACCAAATGCCTCCTAAATTTTGTTATTAACTTGTATCAGAGTTATATCAACGGAAAAAATTAATCCATGCCACATGAAACCAAGACGCTGACCATTTGCATTAATAGAAGCAGTTGGCTCCTCACCAGCCGTTCTTTCATGAAGTACAAAATTTGTCATCCTTTCGGTATTATCCTCACAAGTGGATTTGCACTATCCTTTTACTCAATAGTTGCTTCGATCCATGACTATAGGTAGGGGTGTTCAAATTCGGTTGATAAATCGAAAATCAAACCAAACCAAATAAGCTAATTTGGTTTTCGGGTCGGTTCAATTTTTATTTAAAAAAAAAAAATCAATTTTTGGTTTCGGATCAGTTTGACAGAAATTTTCAACAGAATCGAACCGAAAATCGAATTAATGCTGTTGTTTAGTTAAGTATATTAAACATTAATGTTTTATTTAATATTTTATGCTAATTAATCATTATATTTTCGAATAAACAATTAATAATAGTTAATTAAAACATAGACTTATTATTAATTGTTTATTAGTCATTAATTGTTCATTAATCATTAATTACTTTTGAAAATGGCCAATTCGCCCATAGAGCTTTGGGTCCATTTTAGCTTTTAATTAATAATAGCCAATTAATTAAAACTATTGTGCTTTGGGGTAATTCTAACTTTTAATTAATAATTGTTAATATTAATTAACTAAACCATTGGGTTTTGGGGCCATTTTAACTTTTCATTAATAACACTTATTAAATGCTTGTCATTTATGTGAAATCAGGGTCCAATCAACTGAAAATCGAATCAAACCGAACCGAATTTGATTAGGGTCGGTTCGGTTAGAAGAAATGATAAAACCAAATAGTCAGTTAGATTCTCGGTTTGAACCGAACCAACCGATTGTACACCCCTAATTACAGGAAAACCTATTTTTGTTCCCACAAATGATCCCACCTTTAGGCTGCCTTTTATTTGTGATGAAAATTTGTTTGTTTGTAAATCTGATTTGCATTCCTATTCGGTAAAAAAAAAAAAAATTGTCTTATTTGTCTCATATGCACTTATTAGTCGTATAAATTTTGCATCTAAAATTGATGCAAAGTTTACACTCCAACCTGATCACAGACCCAATTTTACTTTCACAAATAAACAAGAGGTCAAATCTGAAGCAAAAATAAATCAGAATTTGCACTCACCCTATTTAAACTCCCATGCATTTATACCAGTGCAAATAAAAACGCAGCCTTAGTTTCTTGCATTCTCCCTATTTCATCAATGATCAATCCAAATATTATTAGGGCAAGGCCCTTGGTGCTTCTCATTTGTCATTCTTTTATCTGCAAAAGTTTGTCTATAGTCCCCCAGAAACGTTATATCTAAATATTTGGGGGCAACAGACGTGTCAAATTGTCATCTACATCACAATTACCCTAGATGTAGTCCTAGGGGAAAAACAATCGTCTATCAAGGAGTGATCATTTTCCACCCGATTCAAAAATATTGGATTTGGACTTAGGTTTTGCGTTGAGGCCCATTCCCAGTCTCAGCCTGCATTAAGCTGAAAACTCTCTAGGCTGGGTCTGGGCGGAGGATCAATACTTTAGGCCTGGCTGACATACACCCACACTTATATATATATATATATACGTAGATAGAGAGAGATATATGGTATAATGTATAACAAATTATATGATGTAATATAAAATATTTCATGTATAAAAGAAATAAGCCTTGTTTAGAACTGCTTTATGGTAAATCATTATCATTCATGCCTTATCCCAACTTTATACCTGTTCATCCTCTACTACAAATTCTTCCATTTTTTTCTGTAGGTGATGAGATACAAAGATCCTCGGAATGCATGTGCTGCCATTGCTGGAGAATCATATAAGTTATGGTTAGAGAATGGCTATCGAATAGACGATATCACAATAATTGTCATAAATATCAAGCATCAGTCTAATGTATGAACGAGACAAGTATTCCTCTGAATGGAAATACATTAGATTTTCAAGTGAAACCAAAACCCAACCTAAAAAGGTCAAATCGGATTAGGTTGGGTTGAAATTTGGATTCAAAATTATGAACTTGATTTCAGGTTGAGTTGAGGCCTTAACCTGAACCTGACTTAACTTTATATTTTTATGTATAAATATCATATAAACATACATTTATGTATCTGTATTTATAAATGTATCAATGTATGTATGCATGTATATTGTATGTCAAAAGTTTCAAGGCAAAATTTCTCTAAAACATGATTACTATGTTCTTTTACACATAACAATGCATTAATGCTAATATTGAATTGACATGAACCCCTAGTCTTGGAAATAAATACATTTAAGAAAAAATAGAGAAGAGGGGCCAACCAAACATGAAATTATTGTTAGGGATGCAAACGGATCGGATCGGATTCAAATTAAGATATATTCGAGTCTGATCTGATACTGTTTATGTCAGATCCGATTGGATCTGATAGGACTCGGATTTGAATTCAAGTCCTATCGGTAAGTTGGATCTTCGGATCTAATCCAATCCACATATTTTCTTTAAAAATTAATAAATTATTATAAGAAAATAAAATATACTAATTTAAATAAAGTAAAAACAAAAAAATACAAGTTTTTTTTAATTATTTTCATTATGTATATATATGTTTTTATAAAAGATAAATAATATAACAAATTTATAAAAATATATTTATAAAGAAATAAATAACATATATATATATATATATATATATATATATAATATCGGATCAGATCTTCTCATATCAGATAGGGGTGATCCGAATCCGATCTGATCAGGGGTGATACGAATTCAATCAAATAGGATCGAATTTCAGATCGGATCGGATCATGATTTGATCCATTTGCACCCCTAATTATTGTGTTGGGTTAAGGTTAGGGTTAGGGGTTAAACAACTCAAGTTGTGTTGGAATTGACCTCAGCCCAGCCCATCTTTCACTGCTAAATAAATAACTTTAAAAGACTGTAAATTTTGATTAGAGTAAATTGCTGAAACCTCCCTGTAATTTTTGACAGTTGCAGTTCAGTACCCTGCTTTATGTTAATAACATTGTCCTCCCTAAACATTTTGACATTGATGCATCTACACCCCTCCGTTAACTCAAGAATCAACGTTAAAATTTTAATGGAAATTGTTGATGTCAAGATTGCCCTTAGATGAAAACATGTGCCCTTACACTAACGAAAGTACCTTGAAAAGAATCATTTATATCCTGCTTGAATAGTGTGTTATAACCCACCTTGACCCACACCCACCTCAACCTACTTGCTTTGATTTGTATATCCACGAGACTCAATATTCTTCTCAAAACACACAAAAAAAATGTATGAGACACAAAAATTGATAAAACTTTTAAAAAAGATCCACTAAAAAATTCAACTTTTAAAAAAAACATAAAAATGATTTTTTTTTTCAAAAATATATTTCAATCGAAAAATCAAGATTGTAGAAAAACAAAAAAAAAATGATAAAATTAAAAAATATATATTTCAATAAAAAAAGTAATGTAGAAAATATATATAATTTGTAAAAGAATTCAAAAAACATATATAACTCAACAAAATATACATAAATTGTAGAAAAACAAAGTTTCATGAATTTTATGATCAGTGTAATAGGGAAGGGCAATTTTAGAAGCCAAAATACGATTCAAACAGTCAATGTTGGATATTTTGGAAATTTTGCCTGCTTTCATGAGCTCAAGAAAATGGAGGGGTGTAGATGCAACATATCAGAAAGATCAAGAGAGCATAATGAACTATCAAAAAGTATAGGGGAGGTTTTTGACCAATTAAAACTCATCCATGAATTTTGATAAATAATACCTGACTCCTTACCATGTTTATGATTCCAGATTATTGGTCGGTTGTTTTTCAGATATAATATAAAAATTAAAGCAGAGTAAAAAATCTGATTCCAATCTAAATCCGTTAGGATTTGAATTCTACTTGTGGGTTATCAAATCCAATTAGATTTCAAAAAGCTGAAAAGTAATTATCTTTTTTTTTTTTTTTGTATTTTAAAAAATTGAAGCAGAGTCCAATTAAATCTGATTCCAATCTAAATCAGTTAGGGTTTGAATTCTACTTGTGGGTAATCAAATCCAATTGGATTTCAAAAGCTGAAAAGTAATTAACTTTTTTTTTATTGTATTTTAAAAAAATGAAGCGGAGTCAAATTAAATCTGATTCCAATCTAAATCCATTAGGATTTGAATTCTACTTGTGGGTTATCAAATTCAATTGGATTTCAAAAGCTAAAAAGTAATTAACTTTTTTTTGTAATTTTAAAAATTGAAGTAGAATCAAATTAAAGGGTACACAAAAAAAAAAGTTTATTACTTTTCAGATTTCCAAAATCCAATTGGATTTGAAGATCTAAAATTCAAATTAAATCCTAACGGACTTGATCCAGCTCCATTGTATTTTTTTAAATAGATAAAAAATTAAAAAGTTAACTACTTTTAAACATTATGAAATCCATAAATCCGATTGGATTTGAAGATCTCATATTCGAACTCGAACCCTAGCAGACTTGAATCATATTCGGATTTAAATCCACTCTGGTTTAATTTTTTAAAATATAAAAAAAAAAAATTAATTACTTTTCAACTTTTATACGTGATAAATTAATGCAGATATAACATATTAAATTTGTTAAATATATAAATCCGTATATCTATTTACTATATAAATTTGATATATTAATATCAATAAACATTATTTTATAATCGGATTGGATGGAGTCAAATCCAATCTTATCCCATTACATAATTACATCATCGAATCCAAGATAATCGAAATGGATGACAGATCAGCTTCAAATTCAATTCGGATTGAATTCAAATTTAATCCAACTTAGCTTTAATTTTTTAAAGTAAAAAAATAAAGAATTAATTATTTTTCAACTTTCCGAAATCTGATAAGATTTAAAGACCTTAAATTCAAATTCACCTAAGTTTTGGACTTTAACAATCTGGGGATTGATTATTGATTGAGAATTTTTAAAGATGAGAATTTTTTAATGAAGATGAGAATTTTTTTAATGAAGAAAATAATTTTGTTTAATTTTTTTACATGATCACAAGCTGATCAAACTTAGAATGCATCCAACATCCATATATTTTTAATGTTACATACATTTCCACAAGTACAGAAAATTAAAAGAAAGAAAAGGAAAATACCTTACCATATTGGCGACGGCTTGGCTGGAGAATAATTGGAATACACCATCACTTGTAATAACAAAGATGTGATATGAACCGTGGTTACTTCTGGATCAGCAATCACTCCAATCTTCTCAGCTATCTACTCTCCTCATCCTGCTTCATCCAGAGCCTTAGGGGATCATTGCATTCACTTTCTTCACCCCATGACTGAATTTTTGGATCATCGACCCCTGCCAACTGATTGCAACTCAAAATTGTTGCCCCATAAAGTTTCATTCTTTCATATTCAACCATTCTAAATGGTGTCTAATCTTGTCATAGGTTTTCTGCAAAAACACGATTCCTGCTCTATTAGATAGTATATGCCTTTAGCTCCAATCAGCTTGATGTACATTATGGCGTTTATTGTAAATGAATAAAGTATATATTTGATACATGTTATATTTGTGTGTTTCCGTGTAATACCCTTAAATTGGATACATATGAGACTCGTGTTAGTTTAGAATTTTCATAGCCGTTGGATAGATCTGGGGAGATTTATCCTGTCAAGGTTGACACTGATGTGCTGCCAAGTTGGTTAGGGTAATTTGTCTCAGTTGTCAGGGTGAAACCTGAGGTACATGTAGTGTGGGTTTTCTTGAAACCCTGAACCGGACCAAATTCCAATATTGCCCTATTGGGATGTCTTTGATATGCCAATCAATGGGATCCTTATGCCTTTGATATGCCAATCAATGAGATCCTTAGAGGGGATCAAAACCTGGGTATGTTGGGGCAGTCCGAGAATTCACCTGAGTGGGTGATCATAGTGACAAGATCAGCCCCTTTGTCGGACAAAGTAAATGATCGGTGAATGCACTCTCTCTGATGGAAACCTAATATATATATATATATATATATATATATATATATATATATTACGATTTCACAAAAAGCCTACGAAAGGTTTTAATTCCCAGGATCCATGTTAGTAGAGAGTGCAACACTATACCTTGCAACCGAGGGAGATGTCTTCTCTTGTCGGGCAATGTTTGATCATTAAGAGTTGAGAGGTTAAGTGTAAGACCATTTAGGGATAATAAACCTGATGGGATAATCTCACATTTGCCCAAAGTCCTTAGGCCTTCATAAGATGGTTGGACCCAATGACCATTTACTATAAATGTTGGATCGATTAAGAGCCCATACTGATGGACTCAGGGGTTCATTGTATTTAGTAGTGAATTCAGCCAGGTCTTGTAACAGAGGCTAGGCTGAACCCATGTGGCTGATGTGGAGATCAATGATAGGGTCCCACGCCATACAAAAAGAGCCAAGTTAGCCAGCATTAGAAGGAAGTGAGCCTGAAAGCTTAATGGGCCAAAAGCTCACTTCGAACTGGGTTAATTGGATTAATTAAATAGGGGCAAATCTGGGTATGGATCAGTAGATAAGGATAAGAGAATAACTCTTATCCACTTAAAGAGTCCAGATCCAAATAGAGATTTGGATCAGGAAACTTCTAATTTGATTAGGAATAGTTGATCTTGATCTACAGATAAGATAAGGGATTATCCTTATCACTTAAAAAGTTCAAATCCAAATAAAGATTTGGATGAAGAAACTCCTAATTAGATTAGGAGATTGACTCTTTAAGGATAATATATAAAGAGGAGGGCGAACTGAAAAAGACACACATAGTTTGACTGCTTTTTGCTTTCGTCTCTCTCTCTCTCTCTCTCTGCTCTTGCTGCCCTACCTTGTTCGATCTCCACCTCTTGAAGTGATCAAGATTAGATCTTGATATTGTTTCTTGGTGGAAGAAACAATCTTGAAGCTGTACTCACTACCATGTTCGATTATTGCTAAAGAGTCTAAGATTCTTGTTAAAGAACCACTTGTTGATCCTACTTCACCCTAAGCTGTGTCATTTTCAGTGGAGGAAGGATTTTGTACTCTTTTTGAGAGTGAACACCTACGTTGGGAGGAGCTTTTTTTGCGTGGTTTCCGTATCAAGTATTCCTCTCCCTAATCTTGGTTTCATATTTGGTCCAGTTAGTTTCAAGAACGAACCTTGAAAAATGCAAGGAGGGCCTCTATGGCCTTGACTTTGCACTTGTAGAAGTGGATGTGGATGGCGTAGATGTCCCTGTTCTTGGTCGGTGTCTTTCATGTCTGGCTGCCTAACTAATATTCTGTAAGTCGCTATTCCTTTCTCTTATTTCAGATCCTAAACCGTGCAAGTTTGAGTTTGTTGTTCTTGGTTGCCTTTGGACGGATTCCGTCTGGCTCTTTTCCACGTTTGCATACCTTTTAGCCTAGAGCCCTTTCATAACCTCTTCAGAGGTGATGAGTCTATAGGCTTGACCAAGAACAAGAGTATCAGTAGGGTGGAGTACTTTAACACGTGTAATACAGATACAGACAGTGTTGTCACGCTTCTCCTCCTTCTTCGAGAGACATTGTGTGACTATGAGAGCAACGTAGTGATCCGGGTTCATTCTCATGACCTCACTGACGGTCACCGGCCAATACAATCTCTCTACTCTCCCACGAGGATGCTGTATAACCAATGTTGTTGTATAACCAATCTCTCTATCTCTGAATCTTTCAAACACACAAACTCACACAGAAGAACAAGAAGAAGAGGAGGAAGAAAGAAGATAGGCGGAAGGGTAAGGCCGAGAGTGTCAAAAGGACGATGAACAATGTCATTGCCCTTCCTTGATATTTTTCAAAAAAAGTTACCTTATTTTGGTTATTTTATAAAAATATCTTCTTTTATTGATATTTAGGGCAAAAATAGGATTACTCAGACGTGTGAGTATTTGGTGTTAAAAAGGTTCCTTCTTACAAATTGGGGTTTAAAAATTGATTGTAGTTGAGGCCTAAGAATAAAAAAATAAATAAAAAAAAGGAGAAATGGTATGAAAATATATGAAAAAGGGTAATTTTGACATTATTTAATGTTTAATTAACTGAATATTACCAATGGACCCAAGTATTGCAATTGAAAGATGATAGATAGACTGTTACTACCCCGAAATACAAGATACCTAGCTATAATTTACCCTAATTAATATTTTCCAACCATAGTTCAACACAGAAACAACATATATAGGTCTTAATATCAGAAAGGATACAAGATTCCATTGCATCCCTTAGTTTCTTCCTAGTTTGTTCTACGTTTTCTTCGCATGTGTGTATTTGTGTGATGGAAGAAATGGATAATAAATATGTCTTGCGTGAATAAAGAGCCCACAAACATACTTTTCTCTTTCTATCCACCCATAGCTTGCATGATGCTTAACAATCTAGTTTGAATAAAAAAAGGTTTCAATTGTTCATATATGCAAGGTATCTAGTTTTAATTGATGAAGCACAAACGAATCTAGGGTATGGACCTCTTGATTCTCCTTCTCAAGCCATATCCATCTCTTGGTAGGTATATGCACCCATTTGGGGTGGGAGAGGGTGTTTGTGTGGGAAGAAATGGATAAAAAACCTGTATTGCATGAATAAAGAGCCATGGAGACACTTTCCTCATTTCGGACCCTCGGCCCCATCACCTTGGACTTGAATTAATGTACCTGAGCCATAAATAGAACTCTTCAAGTGTGGCCTGTGAGCTCTGCGGTCTTAATCGTTGAAGGGTACTTCCAAAGTGTGAATTGGTTCTGCAGTCTTCAAATCTTTTTGATTCCCGAATTCGGCTTCAGTCAGGGCAAAGCCCGTTTGAGTAGTCTTTATTGCCTTTCATTGAGAATATGTCCGTACTTATATGTTTTATTTTATGGAGAGATATTCCCAATGCAAGGTTACAAAATGCTGTTAGAACCGTGTGGGCACAGGTTTGCCCTGATGCAAGCCGATCTCGATTCCCCTAGTCTCAAGTATTGATTAGATGTAAAGGTTGTGAGTGGTGTTCTAATAAGTGGTTAAGGTCAACAAGATTCAAATTATTGGTTTGATACACCTTGGATGTTGGAGTGGACACAAGTCGAGCTTTTTATGAACTATTCAAACTCAGTTTGTGAGGTTTATAAGCCAAATCGAGCTTATATATCTTAATGCATATAGAGAATAATAAATATAAAAGTATTATATATATAAAAATAATATTTATATATACAAATATATATATATATATATATATAATATTTTTATTTTTATATGTATAATAATAACTAATATTTATGATTCTTGATTTTTTATATATAAAATAAAAAATAATTTTTTTTGTGTATAAAACTTGAATAGCCGGATATTTGACTCGATTCGTATCCATACCTAGTTGTATGGCATAGGTTGAATGGACATGCTATTATATGAAACATCAGCATGTTCAATTGTGATTGGGTTACATAGAAAGTGAAGCACATTCAAGCAAACAACAAATCAAGGATTGTTGAAGACCTTTGGCATTGGTCATGATTACCGATAGAAGTTATAGGAGCAAATCATAAACATCACCAAAAGTTTCTAATCATCTACATTATATCAATAAATTGTATTCAATATTCATCCAAACTTTTTGATAGTTTTCATTGATTGTCTCAATAGTTTGGACCATTGGCTTGTATTCAATTACACTGGACTTATGGAATTTCTAGAAAGTGGAAAATCCAAAATTTATAAAAATTAATTTGTTATATTTTTTTATAAATGGTTTTTATTGTAAGAAAGAACTATACTATAAATCCATTTATGATCTATTAACTTAGGAATGGCAACAGGGCAGGTTAGGGGTGGCACCATACTCCCTCCCCTTTGTTGACTCTACCTTTGAAATAAATCCCCATCTTCAACCCCAATCCCCGATCCCCGATCCTTGATGAAGATGAGTTTCCTGTTGAGGACCCGAATCTTTGAAAATTTTAATTATTTTTTTTGAAAAATATATTTGATATATATTATAAATAAATATTATATATTTAATGTAAATAATATTTAAAATATACAGTCGAGATTAGGGTAGGGTGGGAACTTCACACCACACCTCATCCCTATTCTCGACAAGAGATCCCTATTAATCCCCACCCACACCAAGGCGATCTCCACCCCGAGTACTCAGCGAGGACATGGAAAGTTTTCATCCCTAATTTAATATATCGAAAATGAAACTTTTCTTAAGTTTGTAGAAAAATTAAAATTTAGGAAAAGAAAATTCAATATTTTGTATATTTTAAATGATTTTCATGGTAAGAGGCAATTATAAGATGGATGTATCAATGATCTATCAAACTCATTAATTTAACATCAATTTTTAATAGATTGGAATATAATTGTTTGATATGTTATTAGTAAAGTTATTCCATGATATCTACAGGTTGTAGAATGACATTATTGTTGACCGTAATGCCTCTCTTCATATAAATTATTAAAATATGCATTTACTATGTATTTATACCTTGTTATTTCGACCTCATCTTTAGTTTTATTGATGTATTTAGAGGGCTTGTAAAGTTTTCCTAATATTCATATTTTTGTCCATATCCAAGCTTCTCAATATGATGCATGATATTGATATATATTTTTAACCTTGGTGGTTTGTGAGGGGTTTGTTTGGTGGCTTTGACAAAGGTGCAAAATGCCTCAATGGTTGATCGTCAGTGTCTTACTCTTGGGTCCAGTGACAGTTATCTCATTTCAACCACCTATGCTAGTTGTGATAATATTCAAAAGAAGAGAGTTGTAGGAATATTTAATGTCAGTTGCTTCTTCTTGTGATTGCCCTTGTCTCGTAGCTAGGGGTGATATTAATGTAACCATGTCATTTAATGAAAGAATTAGTAGACAGGGATCTAATCTTTCTAACCCTCAAACTATAAAAAGGATTTTAATGTTGTGATTGATGCAATAGTTTTAATTAACCTACGTTATCGAGCATCAAATTGTTCATGGGATAGATTATACTAAATCTTAGAGCCTGTTTGGCAAGTTTTACCATGCGAGCTGTCGGTTGTTTAGAAGCCTAACAGTTCGCTTTTCTGTCTTTTTTCATTTGGTTTGGAGAAGATCTAACCATTAAAAGATTGTCTCAAAAAGACATGAAAAACCTGTTTTAGGTTAAATTCGAGAAGCTCCAATTGAAGTTTTCCGGCTTTTAACTCCTCCCAAGTCTTTCCCATTTGCGAAATAAACAGTTGAGTCTCGACTTTTTTCCCCTCCAATCCTTATCAAAACTTGAAAGAAGATCAAGAATTCTTCCTCACTCACCATGGTCGGAGTATGTTCTCTTTCTTCCCTTATTATTATTATTATTGTATTTCCATCCATTCCATTTGTTAGGGTTCCAGCCATTCCATTTGTTCTCAATGTTAGTATAGTTTTAATAAGGTTTAATTCTTATTGATTATGCAGTTTGGGCGATTTGTCATTTTGGCTATATCCAAAGCCAGGAATGTGTGAATTGTTTAGCAATCTGACCCATGCAAATCATGGTGTATCAACTTCTAATGAATTGTTTCTTAGGTCCTTACTTGCCAAGTTTTCTATTACGGTTCCCATCAAGGTTGGTTTGTTGATCTGTGTGACTGATTACAGGTGATGCATGTTGCAATTTCTGAGATTCTGAATGTAAATTGGAGTCTCTTGTAATTAATGATTCCATCTACATTGGTCTTCAATTAGCATATTTGTGACTTAACTTTATTCTGAACCAGAGTAGTAGTATAGGATGACAAGTGTTAAAATTGATTTTTTAGGCCAATTAACATAAAGTAAAAAGTAACTAATTTTTTCAGTGGTCCATCTTGTGGGGACAGGATATTCTCAATACTGTAAATGCCCATCAGACATGGTTAAACTAGTAACTACTTTTATTGAGGAGTGGGTAATTATCCTTCTATTTTGGCAGCTACTGTAATTCTACTAACCCGTCTCTGCCCCTGTCCCAATTATTGTCTGAGTCTCTCTTATCTCTATCTTCCATTCTTCCTATACCAGGGAGTTACTTAAGTCCTTCCCTATAAATCTCTCTTATCTAATAGTAACTGAATCTTTATCTAAGCATTCATACTCATGTTTGTGTACGCATACTACCTATAGTTATTACTAATTCATTAATATTTTTATACAAGTGACTTCATGTTCATGATTCTTTTATTGCAGTAAGGTTTATGACAGCTTTGGGAGTTCAAATGTGAACATCTTCACTCCCATTCTGGGTAACTATATGTGGGGTCCACTCATGGTAATTGTAGGTGGGACCCACAAGCTCTGGTTGGACTTCCATGTATGTGAATGAGACCCACCAATGCTGAGTCAAGTGTCAAATATGCACTGACTTGGCTAGATCAGCAATGTGCATAGGCTTATGTTGCCAAACGATCTTCGAGCTGTTGTGGCATTCTAACAGTTCTAAGAAAAATGATTCTAACCAAATGGTCTATGAGCTGTCAAGATCTTTATAAAAAAGCTCATTACGTCTTTTGGCTGTCAGAGCTTCCAGAAGATCTTCCAAAATAGACTTACCGAATGGCACCTTAGTTATTGTTGATTGGATTGATCAATTTAGCAATTAAATTGTACTGTTCAATATTTGAATAAAACAACTTTAGACCACGCCCCCTTCTACTCACTATTGATGTGGACTCTTTAGAGGATCATAAGCCTTTCCACTTTCGACAGATGTGGGTTTGACATCTAGAGTTTATGAATTTACGGACTGTTTGGTTCATAATCGGAATCAGAATCAGAATCTAAATGGTCTATTAATTACATAGTCTGTCTGGTTTGGATAGTAATAGGAATGGAAATTAAAATCATCTGTAATGGGATTTCATTCCCAAGAGAGGAGGAGGGAATGACCAAATGGAAGAATGTCATTTCACTATGAATGAGAATGGGATTCCGATTCTGTCCAATCAAATAGTTGGAATTAGAATGATCCATTCCGATTCTGATTCTAGACTTCAATTCCCACAAACCAAACGGACCCTTCATCAGGGAGGTGTGGCTATTGAATGTAGAAGAAAATTTGCATTCAGTCTCTCTAAAACTAAAATGCTGGAACAAGGATGCATTTGGTGATGTTTTCAGTAATGTTAAACAAGTGGAACAAGCGGTGACAGAGGCTGAAATTGCAGTCACTATAGATAATTCTTTTGTCAATTAGAAAATCCTCTTAAATGCCATGGATCATCTTAATTAGTCAAACTCTTTTAGAAGAGGAGATGTTTCCTCAAAAAGAAAAAGAAAAAAAAAAAAAAAAAACTAGCTCTTGAAAAGTGGCTGAATCAAGGCGACAAAAATTCCATTTTTCCACTGAAATTATTCTCTCAAATAAAAGATAAGGCAATTCATTTTTTCAAAAACCTACTCTCTGATGATGGAATAGTAAATCTTGGCATCCCTTAGATTGTGAATTTAATTCCTACTATTGAAGAGATCAAAAGCACTGTTTTTTCAAATGATCAAGGACTCAACACCCCGGCACAGATGGTGAATTAGTTCTCATTCGGCATATGCTTCAAAGCATGCCCATACATATACTAAGCCCGGTTACTACTCCTAAGGTGGTAATCCATCGTATACATAAAGTGCTAGCAAATTTCTTCTGGGGTAGTTCTAAGTTTGGGCCTAAATGTGTGAGGAAGGGGGCTTAGTAGTGCGGTCCCTCTTTGAGATGATAAATGGTTTTAGGATAAAGGCTTGTTTGAAATTAATGGAGAACAATAGCCTGTGGCCCCAAGTTTTTACAATCAAGGTTTTGAAAGGCTAAAGGCATAATTGAGACATGAGTCTCAAGCCATTGCTGCGCGGCATAGCCTCAAAGGTTCAGAATAAAATTAGTTGAAGTTTTTAAATTGATATAAATAACATATAACATACCAAGTTAAAATGATGGAAGGGATAAATATCTATAAAATAAAAGTTTATAAGCAATAAATTTTAACATTAAAGCATTAAATAATTAATAACTAATTAACTAATAATTATAAATATTTTTACATTTAAATATGCAAAATTCTCAAATTATTCAAACGATCAATTTATAAAGAAAGGATTAAGCCTCAAGCTATGCCTCACACTTTGAGGCTTGAGGCTTTTGTCTCATGTTGACAAAGGTCTAAGTCTCACATCAAAGTTACGTGTACCACAACTGCTAGAAAGTACAGGGGAGGTTTCAGCAATTTACCCTTATCAAAACTTACTGTCTTAAACGTGTACGTGCATGTGCTCATGGCAATATCTCTAAAACAAAACTATTTATAATTCATGGGCAGTTTTTGAATGGTTACAAGTGGATAGTTTCTCGATGGTTACAAGTGGGTAGTTTTTAAAGTGAGAATAAAGGACATATATGCCCTCTAATATGCCCATTATATACTTAGACAAGGGGGTAGAAAATGTCCTGTGAAAATTCCAGAAAAAAGGGGTATTTGCTCTTTTATAGGTAGTATAAATTTGTTTAGGGGTGCAAGATGGGTCAAGTTGAGGTCAACTCTAACACAAGTCGGGTTGTTGAAGCCCCAACCCAATAAATTTAGGTTGGGTTGGCCCCACTTTTCTTCTTTTTTTAAGTGTACTTATTTCCTAGACTCAAGGGTTCATGTCAATTCAATATTATCATCATTATATGTAAAAGAACATAGTTATCGTGTTTAAAAATAATTGCCTTAAAACTTTTGACATACAACATACATGCATTCATACATAAATACTTGCAAAAAAAAATCATAAATACATAAATATATGCATTTATGGAAACATAATTGCATACACATACACTTATTTATTTTCTTAACACCTGAAAGGCCTCAACTCGAATCCGAACTTCAACCCAACCTGACCATTTTAGGCTGGGTTTGGACTAATCTGGCCCAAGTTGCAGCCCTACTCTGGTTGTACTTGAAAATCTAATGCATTTCCATTGAAGGGAATACTTGTCCCATTCATAATATATTAGACAGATGGTTGATATAGACGACAATGATTGTGATATCATCTATTCGATGTCTATCCTGTAACCATAACTTGTATGATTCTCCAGCAATGGCAGCACATGCACTCTGAGGATCTTTGTATCTCACTACCTGCATGAAAAATATGGAAAAGTTTATAGAGGATGAATAGGAATAGAAAAGCTAGAAGAGTGTGAGAGTGTCTATAACTATTGATTATAATCATCCATGAAAAACATGGATGATGATGACGACGATGATTTACCATGAAGCAGTTTGGCTACAAGGACACGAACTCATGTTGGAAGGTTCTTCCTCTTTTTGGCGTGGAATATGAGAGTTTTCATGGCGTAGATGGATCACTGATCACATCCGGTATATATATATTCTTCACAGTATAAAGTCGTTTAATTTTCAGAGGGTTGGTAATGAAGCCACGGGTGGGCTTTGTACCTGTGATGAGGGCTCTAGCCTTGACTCGGGCCTGGGTTCCAGGTCTAAACATAAATCTGGCCCTGATTCCGGGGTGATGTCTTTTATATTATATGTTATATAGTATATATAAATTATATTTTATACCATATATCATATAAAATATTATATATAATATGAATCACAGGTGTCATATTATAATATTTATATATAAAATAATATGTATATATATATATATATATGTATGAACATATGTATATATACATGTGAGTGAGCCAGGTTTAAAAGTATTGCTTCTGAAAAATTATGGGCGTAATGCAGACTCAATCTGGGTTTGGGTCTCAATACAAATCTTAGGTCCAAGCCCAGAATTTTCGGTTCGGATAGAATTTTCAGATCGGGTTGAAAATGATCACCCCTTGACAGCCCACTCCCAGTTGGATGATTGTTTTTTCTTTACGACTACATTTCGGGTAATTGTGGTGTAGATCACAATTTGACACGCCTGGTGCCCCCAGATATTTAGATATAACGTTTCTGGGAGACTAGACAAACTTTTGCAGAGAAAAAAATGCCAGCAGGGTTTTTAAAATCGAATCGGACAAGGAACCGTTCTGGGTCCAGTTCCTGGGTCGAACAGTCTGATTGTCCAGTCCAAACGGACAGCCCACTCTGATAGAAAAAATAAAAAAATAAAAAAATCCATAAAATGGCCAAAACCATTCCCGGGTTGAATAGTTCGATGGTCTGACCACCTGGGTCAGCGGTTCGTTGACCAAATCAATAGTTTTTGGCCAAAAAGCAGTTTTGGGGTTAAGCAGAACCAATTAGGTGACCGGTTCCCGATTTTTCTGGTCCAACCATCCAGTCCGGTTTGGTTTTGAAAACATTGATAGGAAGAATGCAAGAAACTAATGCTGCATTTTGAAGCAATGTAAATCAAGAATTGATGTAAAATTTACATTGGTTTGGTTTTGTAGGTGTTTGGAAGGAGCGTGTAATTATGATCAACATAAAATTCCACTCCGGTTTAGATTTATTGGTGTTTGGATGGAGTGGAGTTTTATATCGTGAATCGATGTAAAACCTCATCAAGCATAAAGTTTTACATTGATAATCGATGTAAATACTATATCGATCTTATCAATGTAAAACTTTACAATTTTTTATCATAGTTTTCAAAATATAACGGTCACCTATATATACGGATCAGTGTAAATCATCATCAATGTATTTTTACACCGATAACGTTTTATACCAAATCCAAACGAAGCCTAAAGCTGTGTTTTTATTTACACTGGTATAAATGCATGGGAGTATAAATAGGTTGACTGTAAATTCTGTTTATTTTTGTTTTTTATTTGACCACTTGCTAGTTTGTGAAACATGAAATTGGGGCTATAATCAGGTCAGAATGCAAATTTTGCATCAGTTTTATATTGTTGGTGAGTGCAAATGAGACAAATAAGACAAGTTTTGTATATAATAGGAATGCAAATTAGTGTTAAGGGGCAATTATAACAATAACTACTTCTATTGATGCAAATGGTCAATGTCTAGGTTTCATGTTAATAGTTAACTAGTGGAGGGGACCCTATGTTGTAGGGGCTCGGTCATAAACTATCAGTTTCGAGCTCGATTCGAATTAGAGACTTGAGCTCGAGTTTGAGCTCGACTCGAGTCAAAAGCTCGGAAGTTCGAGTTCAGTTACCTTTGATTGCTAGTCTCTCAAGCGGTTGAGGTGCCAAGGTGAGGTTTCCCTCAATTGTCGAGGTGCCAAATCGAGGTCTCCCTCAGTTGCTAAAGTGTCAAGCTGAGATTTTCCTAGCAGGCGAGTGTCGAGCTAAGGTCTCCATTAGTTGACAAGGTGCCAAGTTGAGGTCTCCCTCAGTTGTCGAGGTGTTGAGCCAAGATCTCCCTTAGTGACCGAGGTGCCGAGTTGAGGTCTCCCTCAGTGGTTGAGGTGTCGTCTAGCTTGAGCTTGATTCGAATTAGAGACTTGAGATTGAGCTCAAAAGTTCGAGCTCGGCTCGACTTGAATTCAACTACCTTTGATTGCAGGTCCCCTAGCAACTGAGATGCTGAGCTGAGGTCTCCCTCAATTGGAGAGAGTGGCATTCTTGTAATTTATAAGGAGAGAGATGGCAGGAAAGAGAGATGGCATTCTTGTAATTTGTAAGAAAACGAGAGAGAGAGTGTTGGTAGGAGAGAGTGTGGCATTATTATAATTTGAAAGAAAAAAAAAAGCAAGAGAGAGAAAGAGAGAGTAGAGAGTGAGAGAGTTGGTAGGAGAGAGTGGCATTCTTGTAATTTGAAAGAAAAAAAAAAGCAAAAGAGAGAGTTGGTAAAGAGTGGCATTCTTGTAATTTCTATGAAAAAAAGGCAAAAAATACTGTTAGATTCCATTTCCCTCGTCCTCAAGCCTTCTTACGTACAGATTTCAACTTAATATATTTATATAGATACCATACCATGCTTGTATGGAGTAATTTTTTTTGTTGATATTATGCTGATATCAGTTAATCTCATTTTTGTGTGTAAAATGTTACGCTTAACAACCTAGTAGACTACAGTAGACTAGTGCTATATTTGGTTCTATGGGCGTTTATTGAAAAACACCACCACATCAGTGCCACTTAGACGTTGATTTATTGTGCATGAAACCACTGGTTGGTTTCAATATTCATCAAGTAAATATTAAAAAACAAAAATGCTTGGATTTATGTGCATGAGACTTCCAATGCCCCTACGTTTATTGAAATGAAATTCTTACGTTGAGCATTAATTGTAAGCTAAGGTGGAAGATACCTTTATGGGGTGTATTTCAATTAAATGCACAACCAAACAACAAAAACAATAAACATTTAAAGTAACACTTTTCAATTAAACGTTTATCTAAAAAACACCCATCTATGAGAGTGTTTGGTTCCGTTTATGTTTATGGGTGGCTATTTATTTGTGTTTTTTTCACTTTAAACATTTATTTATACTTTTCCACTTTAAATGTTCCATGTTTTTGTTGTTTGGTTGGAATTCACTTTAAACGTTTTTTATTCTCCACCTCAAATTAATACTCATTAAAGTGTGACACATCAGCATTTGGTTTCAAGAAATGTTGGGATGTTGGGGGAAACAAGAATTTGGCATTTTCCCAAATGCCCCATGCACAAAAATCAAAACATTTCAGTTTTTTACCGTTTATTTAATAAACGGTGAAACCAAACAGTTGTTTCATTTTGCTTCATATGTAATAAATGTCAACGCCTATATGGTGCTGGTATAACAACGCTTTTTCAATAAATACTAATGAAACCAAACACATACTATAAATGTCTATGAAACCAAATACATACTAGAATACTTACCAAATGGTCTCAATACTCCTATGGTCTGCAGGGCTATTGAAAGATGTACTTAAAAAAGGGCTATTTGAAAGATGTACTTAAAAAGACTTACCAAACAGCCGCCGCTACCCATTAAGTGAATTGTCTATTTGCATTCATGTTTGGTGATAAGTACAAAGTTCACTAGAGGATGTGGAGAAATAAAATGTGATAACAGGCTAATGACCTCAATCCAGATAAGATGAAAAATAGAGAAATGCATATAATCAAAATACAAGAAGAAGGCCTAACAAAACAATAGCCAGAAAAGAAAAAGAAAAAGAAGGCTTACCATATTGACGACGGCTTGGCTGGAGAGGTAACCGAATACACCATCACTTGCAATAACAAAGAACAAGTGATTAGATGTGAGCTGAACCGTGGTTATTTCAGGAACAGCAATCACTCCATTCTTCTCAGCTATACTATTACCCAGGCTCCTTGTAAATGCAGTCCAACCCGTACACATCCCATTCTCATACACCCACACCCTTGGGGGATCATTTCTTCTCCCCAAGACTGAATATTTGGATCTTCGAATCCATTTAACTGACTCCAATTCAAAACCGTTGCCCCACAATCCTTCAACCTATCATATTCATCCCTCCTAAATGGTTTATGATCGTGTGATAGGTCTTCTGCAACAACACGACTCCCACTCTTGACAGCGATTATTGCTCTCGAGTCACCCACATTTGCCACGAAAAGTTTGTCACCACTGACCAGGGCGGTAATTGCAGTTGTACCGCTACTTGAATCGTCTATCTCGCTCTCTTTAAGTTGAGAATTTGTGGCCCCGAAAGCAGAATTGTATGCTTCTACAGGATCCTCTGCCAACGAGGGATCGGCTGAGAGGATCTCTATCAGCCTATTCCGAACAAAAGTCGAACACCTGGCGCCAAACTTGCCGTGCCCATCAAAGACCCCAAAGAAATGGAGGTTTGGGTCACCTTGGACCTGAGTCTTGATGCAGAAACTATCTTGATTTTCTTTACCAGGCCTACGGGGCTGGTAGCCCCGCTGAGTGAACACTGAATACTCTAACTGGAACTTTTGGGAAGGCATGGAGGCGAATTCCAACAGCCTCCCTGTGAGTATGTAACGGTGGTTCCATTGAACATGGAAGTTGTTGCTATAATGCGGCCCAACTTCTCGCACGTCTGCGGTATCTTCATCAGAGGTTGCTTGATACCGACCACAGCACGACATGACCTGAGAACCGAAGAACAATAACCACGTTTTGAATGTAAAGGGAACTGTGTTCTGAGATAATGGGTTTTTAGAAACAGAATTAAGAACGAATTCCAGAACAAGCCAGTGTTGTGCGATAAACCCAAGAAAGAAGCAGTAGATATCTATCTCTTAGAGAAAGAGAATTTTAGTTTTCAGAGAAAATTGTGATGTGGGTTTTTCGGTGAACTAAGGTGCTATGAATAGATTAGTGAAACCGGGAAGAAGCTTTCTCCTTCGGTCCTTTAACAAGAATTTAATTTCTGATGACGATGCAATGAAGATGCACCGAGTATTTATATAAAAAAAATGGAAGAATCTGAGACAAGACGACGTGTGAGGTCTTGTCAAAGTAACGAACATTAATAGCAAAATTCAAGAAGAAGAAAAAGATCAAAACCTTACCTTTTTACATCCTTTCCTTACCTTTTCTCTCGAGTCTCAAACCAAACACAATCTAAATTAGTGTAAATTGCAGTTTAGCATCTGTTCATACCCGTGTGAACACATTTTTACTTGAAAATCACAAGTAATCATGTAAGCGTATTAAATTTAAATCTTTACCCGTTAGTGACGCAGCTTGGAAGCAATAAACCGGGCTGGCTATGCAAGCATCGGACGAATACAAGCTTCTAGCGAAACTAAACGTAAATCTCTAGAGGAGAGAGAAAAGGTGGCGAAAAACTAAAGTTGTCTATTAGCTTGGAAAATAACAATATTTATAATACATATGGAAATTGTAGAATAACTAGGAAAGAAAAATAGTGATAGATCTCAAACATCTAATCTTCTAGCTAGGTTCGAACTCTTCTTTGATCTTGTCTTGATCTCCACCGTCTGATCTCCCTGGGCGCATGAGTTATCCTGTCTTCTTGGAATTACCTTGGATCTTGAACTTCCTTGAATCTTGGATCTTGATTTATCTTGAATTCTTGAATTATCTTGGGTTCTTAGGAACTGCCGCTCATATGATGAGATAGGCCTCCATGATGGGATGGGCCTCCATCATTCTCCCCCACTTGGAAAGAATTCGACCCCGAGTCGTGACTAGGATATGCAAGTGTCATCTCTGGTAGGTAGCGATGAAGGCCAGCCATGTTAAATGTCTTAGAGATACCCATATGATCTAATAGGTCCACAACATAGGCATTGCCGTTGATCTTCTTTATGATCTTGTATGGACCTTCTTCATCTTCCCCATCAAGTCCACAATATACTTCTTCTTCAATATCTTCTTCCTCCTCCCTTTCTACCATATTAACTGCCTTCCTCCTGGGACAGTCACTGGATTTATGCCCAACCTCATTACATTTAAAGCATTTAAAAGGAGCAGGTTTTGCATAGGGATTACTGGGTTTAGGAGGGTTGGAAGGGTTACCTTGAGTATTTCCTCCCGTGATGGCCTTACCGGCGTTAGATATACTTGTCGGGTGAGAAGGTTGTACTACCGGGGCTGATTTGTTCCTGTCTACAGTTGTCGGTCTGTTGTCACTCCCACTGTACCGGCGATAATTATCACTACGGGCCTTTTCTTGGAACATTAATTCAACTTTCAAGGCTAGGTTCCTTGCTTCCTGCACACTAAGAACCATTTGGACGCCAATTTTATCTCTGATGGCCGGCCTTAAACCGCTCAGATAACGGGTTGCCTGCTGGTTATCACTTTCAGATAATTGATTTCTTTCAGCTAATCTTAAAAATTCAGATGCATATTCATTAACACTTCGGGAACCCTGCGCACATCGTTGATATGATTCAAACATATACTGTTCATAATCTGGGGGTAAAAATCTACCTCTGATTAACTACTTCATGCGCCTCCAGGTTCGAACAGGACCCCTTCCTTCTCTGATCCGGGTCTCTCTCATGCGTTCCCACCAAACAGATGCGCCTCCTTTTAGTCAGAAGGCTACCAGTTTAACTCTCCGTTCTTCTGGGATTTCCATGTACTCGAAGAAACGGTCGACCTCTGTGATCCAATCTAGCAGACTCTCTATCCCCAGATCTCCACTAAAAGTAGGAATGTCTACATTGAGCTTAAATTCATCATTATTTTGACGGGGATTGAAATTACCTGGGTTGCACCAATTTCTGTCGTTTCTGCCGTTGCCGGGAATAACTGGAGCAACACTGAACTCTAACTCGTCGTCACTTTCATCATCAAAAACAGGATGCCGGGATGCAGTGTTGACGGGTGGTCTGTCGTGATCGTCTCCTTCGATTGGATGTGGATTTTCCCGGTTCCGTGGAACAACCTCCCGTAACAAGGTCCGCAGTTGTTCAGCCATCTCTGCCAACTGTTGTTCGATGTTACGTGTGGTCGTGGGCTGTTCTTCAATTGCTCTCCAAACAACTTGTAACCCCTGATCTCCGTCACGGGGTTGGTTGCGACTGCTACCGTCTTGGTTGGCCATCTGACTGAGTGAAGTCCCTACTTTGATACCACCTGACGCAGCGTGGAAGCAATAAACCGGGCTGGCTATGCAAGCACCGGACGAACACAAGCTTCTAGTGAAACTAAACATAAATCTCTAGAGGAGAGAGAAAAGGTGGTGAAAAACTGAAGTTGTCTATTAGCTTGGAAAATAACAATATTTATAATACATCTGGAAATTGTAGAATAACTAGGAAAGAAAAATAGTGATAGATCTCAAACATCTAATCTTCTAGCTAGGTT
>NW_010729240.1:392198-412785 GCF_000365185.1 Nelumbo nucifera | reverse complement strand
CCCCCCCCCCATTGTGTAACCCTTTAGAAGATATTAAAAAAAGGTTAATTATTATAAATAGGTACCATGTACTTTGGGGGTAGTGATAGATAAGTACCCTAGTCTTTCAATTGCAACACTTGAGTACCCTGAACTCTCATAAATAGACACTTGGGTCCATCCGTTAGTATTCCATCGGTTAAACATTACATAATGTCAAAAATACCCTCATCGTGTATGTTTAAGATCATTCTATGGAGTAAAAATATATAAAAAGTGTATTTTTGGCATTATGTAATGTTTAACTGACGGAATGGACCTAAGTGTATTTTTTAGAGTTCAAAGTACTTAAATGTTGCAATTAAAAGTTCAGGATATCTATCTATTACCATCCCAAAGTACAAAGTACTTGTATGTAATTTACCTAAAAAAAAAATTCTAGATCTCCTCACGAGTCACACGGTCACACCAGCCTTAAAACACCTTTCAGCTGCACAATGGAACATGCGGAGTAAATCTCGCTTCTTTTACTATAATGTTGTTTGTCGTCGCTGATTGGAGACGGGAAGAGAAAATCTGAGGCACGGCCGCACGGGCACGACCATTTGAATCAGTGAAAGTCTTCTCTTTTAAGAGACATAGAGAGCGAAGAGATACAAATGAGTTTAACTATGATTTCGAAAAAGACATGATAACGGAGAAACAAGGAGGCGTGGGGCCGCGTGCCCTAATCACCGTGAACCGGACCGTTTACTCTTTTCATTCGAAGAAGTCCAATAATGATAATGCCCATTGATATTTGGAGGTCGCAACTCGCAACAATGGGATGCGACTGTGGTCTCTGCAGCAGATACGGACTCCATTGTCTCCCCATAAAATGATTTAACATACACCCTTCCTCAATCTGAAAATCACCAGGTAGGCAGGTATCCTCTAAATAAGAAACTATCACAAAAACATGAAGTCTCACCAGACAGACTATCATCAAAGGCTTCTAGACCTTGGAAAATGACTCGTTACATTGTCAACCCAAGGCAAACTAGCTAGGTCTTGGTTTAGGAAGAGTGCATTCAAAGGCATCTTCATTTTATTCGTTTCTTTTCATAGCAGTTGGTCTAAATACATCCTTTTATTTTGGGTAATTTCAAGTCTCAACATCTGTCAACCATATATGATATATATACCAAACTTACCCACTAAGCAACTTCCATGCAAGAGAACCTACAACTTTTGGCACCAACTAAAAACAAATCGCCCATCTACTTCAATACCTTTATTGATTACTTATGCTGGAAAAAAGCACATCTGTTCATCACACTTGACATTGAACCCACTTTGTAGTAGACACTAGACATTCCACCTGGGGCTAGGGTGTGTGGCCCATGTCTTTGACCAATAAAACTACCTCCGCTGTGCAAAATCCAACTCCGGGTACCCCTATAAACCATACATGAACATCTGCAAGGAAAAGTACTTCATAAAGAATTTCAAATGTTTTTGAGTGCTTCACAGGGCTTTGAGATGGTTGAAGTTGATCTCCTCTAAAACACTCTTCTGGTTACAAACTGTACTGAGGAACAACTTGGTATCTACAGAATGGTTAGGCCAGGAACAAGTGTTCCACACAGAACGTCTCTTTGAACATTATTGCCCACTTACGACTCAAGGATTTCTTAGCCCAACTTCAATGCGATTCAGCATGCCTACTCTCCTGTTCATCCATTAAAACCTGTAAATAACACAGAAAAAAAGGGACAAAAACTAGATTATCATCAATATAATCCTACATAAAGCTGACAATTACTATCCAACGCACAACCTTGCCTAGAAAATAACATTTTGATTCCCATGCTGAGGTGCTGGCCGTAGCAAAGTTGTCGGGGATGCTAAAAGATATTCTAAACCTAACCAGATTTGGCGAATACAGTGTATGGAACTTGGAAGATAATGATATAAGAATATCTTATATAGTAACAATTGCTAAAGTATGATCAAGTTGCAGGGAAGGGTTCAAATGTCAATAGATGGACTAAACCACCCAAATATGGGTTTCTTCTTTTTCTTTTTTTTAACCATTAGTTGTATAGTCAACAAAGTTCCAACTTAATTAGGTAAGATCAACTTTTTTTTTGTATTACATACTCCACATTATAGGGGAATCAGGGGTGGGGCATAGCAGGGTGCACGTAAGGCCCACTGGCCATGCCATGGAAAGCCTGCAGTTTCAATGTTTGATCCCATGCCTCATTTGAAGGGGTGCTGAGTGACCATTTCGACTACTGGGCCATGGACAGGTAAAATCAACCTGAAAATCTAAATAGGTATCATAAATAAATGTAAAGATAGTTTAAGCCTGAGTTATGTGAATCCTTTGGCTGTTGGCACAACTGACATGTGATTAACCATTGCTTTCTTGTCTTGAAAAAAGAAAGATGAAAATGAAGAACAAGAATGTCACTGATTCTGTATTGGACGAATCAGTAGATGGTAATGGCATTACCAAAAAAACATTCTAGACCTTCTCAACTTAATGCACACCCAACCCAAGCACAAGCTAGGAGTGCTCCAACTCCAAGAATTTGTATGTTTGTAGCTTATTCAATGCTACAGAAGGGTACCTCATGAATAAAAGAAAACAAAATGAGCATCTGAGATCATCCTACCACATTCATTTATGGTTTGGAGATCAATCAGATGTGACCCTCAATTTGAGAGGTCACCTATATGCACAACTTCTCAAACTGTTCCTCTATATTGTTCTCAAAAGAGATACGTGCAAGATAAATAAATAAAACTACCTCCTTAATCTCTGACAAAACCATTTTCAGCAGCATGGAAGCTCCTTAATTCAGAATGCCCATATCTTGAAGCTGCAGCTTTGTATAACCCCAGGGCAAAAGCAATAACACCAAGAACCAGACCAAAGAATTGACAATTGGCAAGCAACTCTCCTCTGACTTGATTATCCATTGATCGGCATGAGATGGTATTACCTTTCAGCATACAACCATCTGGCATCATGGGTCCGTAGAGAGTGAAGGCAGTCTGATAGAACCAAAGGCCTTGCAGGGTGATAGCAATACCAGAGGACAAGTCCACAGGGAAACTAGTCGGCGCAAGGGCCCCAAACACTGTGGACAAAATGCAGAGGCCTATAAGGATGACTAGGAGGAGATGGTAGTATCCCTCAAGGCCCTTATGATTAGTTGAGTGGAAGTAGAACAGAAGATACTCTGCAGAGAATGCTGTGGCAACGATCAAGCATAGAGCTCCTTCTGGCAATGGGAGAAATCTGATGGACAAAAGAAATGGGTGGGGCTAATCAAAATATTGTTCATGCAGCACTGTCATCAGAATTAGGTGCAAGCAATCATCAGTACAGACTTTATGATATGATCAGATGCATTAAAAATGCTACCAGGAGGACTATCCTGAAGTAAAAAACTTCATGGACCCATTAGCTTATTGTATTCAATTCATAAAGAAATTGATGTCCACGTAAACGTTTTTTTGGTCCACAACTCTCAGTTTTCTTCCAACATTGTCATAATCAATAGAATTATGACACCTTTTGGGGTGGCCTATTCTTAGACACCTTAATCAATTCTAGGAAAGGTGCTTTTAAAAAGGATATAATATAGTGCAGAGGGCTTGAACAAAGAACAATATCCATCCAACTTGGTATTTGAATGAACAAGTTCGGTCCAACAGTGTCTAACACCAATCCGACTGTATAATCCGGGTTCGGGTCCTGGTAGGGTATACCCGCTCCATTTAAGATCGTCCCTAAGTTGGAAGATGACGAATCTAAGTGACCTGAGGAAGCTTAACCCGACCCATTTTCCCCACCCACATCCCCAGAGGAGAAAGGTTTATGTGATCCCGATTCCCAATACAATGGTAGTCCTCTGTCTATACCCTTTACAACAGAACTCAGAAGCACCATTGATGGATGGTGTCCCATTACCCATTACCCATTGATTGAGCCGACGTAATACACTCCTTTTGTATTTTTGACATGATCACAGAGAAAAGTACGGCAGTCCCTTCTCAGAAAGTCATCATCATTGATATGATGATATCTTCGCGTTGCATTCGATTAACGGCCACGATTAGCTACCAATTCCAAATCCCGATCATTCAGTACGAAGAAGACGAAGAAGGAGGTTAGAAGGGACTGACCTGGTCTTTTCAGAAAGCAGAGCGACGACGCCAAAGATGAAGAACATTAGAAGCATCCCAGAGTGCTCGAAATCGTTCATGTGAGAAGGATTCAGGACGCCATTAACGAAGAACTTGAGGTGGGTCGAGTACAGGAGCTCGATGCACATGTCGATGAAAGCTCCGATTGCAACCACATAAAGCTCCGTATACTTGAGCCTCCCGTCGAATCCCGGTACAGGGTTCCAAACCCTAACCCTGAAACCTTTAGGGTTCTTCACGTACCTTACCATCGAGCTCCATATGTGCCAGACTCCAACCAGAAGAAACAACGTCCCTGGCAGAACGTGACCCTTGAAAGATCCCATCTCTGCAACTCACCCACTTCAACCACTGATAAACTTTGATCTCTAAGCTTCTTTATTCTTCTTTTCTTCTCGTGATGGAAGACCGAAATCCCTATTTTCTGCAGCCCAACTGCCGACGTCTATTTCCCGGAGTGCTAATCCAAATTTTCCTGTTACAAAGGCAAGGATTTCAATCTTTCTGCTCTCGATTTAAAATCCGAAGTGACCGAAATTTTCAAGAATCGAACTTCTAGCTTAGATTTTAAGCCTAACACAGGAACAAAAATTCGAAAATTCTTTTGCTCTATTTTCTAGGTTTTTTATTTTTTGTCACGAATACTTTGACCTCATCCAAGGAATCTTTTCTGTTCGATAAGCTCCTGTGCAAGATCCGAAAAACTGAAAAAGGGAAGGGAATACTTTATGGTAAAACGAAAGAACGCGGAAGATCAGTTCTGGTCTTTTGGTCTCAAAAAATGGGAGCTCAGTACGAGAAACGAGCTTTAATGGCGGAAAGCAAAACGACACATAGATCTATAATCTACAGAATTACGTCTCCAACACAGAAAGTGTAAACAGTACAATAGATCTCAGGTGAACGAGAAAGCCGAAGAACTAAACTTAAAATAAACAACTTTTACCTAAAAACAGAAAAAAAAGAAATTGAGCTAGAAACGTTTGAATTGAAGGCTCGTTGAAAATCTGGTTTGGTTCATTCTAATGTCTTTTTTTTTTTTTTTTGCGAGAATAGTACTTACAGAAAATGATTGGATTTTCGAGCATAGATTTCGTGACCGAACTACCGAAGCGTTTTGTCTCCGAATGATTACGAACCGGAAAGCTCTGACCCTCTCGTAATCGATAAAGAAAAAGGAAGAGGAGAGAGAGAGAGATGGGGAAGGAAGCACGAGGCCTGGTTGTGTTGGGTCCGGTTCCGATCTCTCTCGGGGTCGGGGCCGAAGGTGGAAACGGGAATAATAATAAAAAAGAGAGGAATCATTTATCATTTATCAATTATCAAGCCCTAAAAATTAATTAAAACTATTAATTCCATTTATATTCCTACTTGTTTTCTGACGACTTTCACCGGTGAAGACTGAAGAGAAAAGGTTTGGGCGTTTGGCGATGCGATGTGAGGCTTCAGGCTGCTCGATGAAGCCACGTGAGACCCAATAACAAGCCACGTTTTGGACAATCAGGAGGTCTAGGCCCATGTAAGATGGGCCCCACTTAAGGCCAATTCTGACTCTCTGAGAAGCATCTACCCGCCTACCCGGTTAATGTTGAATTCTATGTCATCCAAGTTTGGAGAGAGAGAGAAAGAGAGTCAAAGGAGCTGTCTACACGTGGAAAGCCTGGCTAAGTTAAACCCTTTTTATCACTCTCATTTCAATATATACAAACTATTATTTAGGGGTGTGTACAATCGGTCGATTCGTTTTCGTTAGTATCGAATACCTGATCAATTATTCGGTTTAATTGAATCAAATTGATCTTAACTGAATTCAGTTTGGTATTATTCGGTTTAATTGAATCAAATTGATATTAATTGAATTCAGTTTGATTTGGTTCGGTTTGATGATGGCTTGATTTCATATAAATGGTAAACATTTCATAATTAATGAATAATTAATAAGTGTTATTAATTAAAAATTAGAATTGACTTAAAGTCTATTGCAATGGTGAATTGTCGAATTGACCATGATAGGAAATTGTCAAATTAGTTATTGAGAAAGATAATAATTAATAGGTATAAAGTATTAAATAGAACATTAAGGCCCGGTTTGATTCGCAGGAATAGGGGTCTGGAATCGGAATCGGAATCGGAATGGACCATGGTTCAATGTATCAATATGATACGCACCATATCGGGCGTATCGTATTGTATCTTTTACAAACAATACAGTCTGAAACGTCTGTTATCCCATTTTTTTAATAATAAAAAATAGTCTATAATCTTTCCAAACAACCAAAATAGTCTATCGTATCAATACTTTGAACCTTGGAATGGACTATTCCAATTTTAACTGTTTGGTTGGGTCGAATCGGAATCTCATTCATATTCATGCTAGAATGGCCATTCCCTCATCCCTACCCCTCCCTTGGGAATGAAATTCCATTCTTGTTAATTCTAATTCCCATTCTCATTCCTTTTTCAATCAAATAGATTATGGGAATGGATCATTCTGATTTCAAAGGATTTCGATTCTGATTCCGATTCCAACTGCAAACCAAACGGACCCTAAAAATTTAATATACTTAATTAAATAAAAGCATTAGTTTTGTTTTTGGTTCGTTCGGTTTGGTTGAAAACCTCAGCCAAATTGAATCAAAACCAATAACCGATTTATAAAACAAAAAACAAAAAACAGAAAAACCAAAACCAAACTAAACCAATACCCAAATTAACTTAAGCGAACTAGCTTATTCGGTTCAGTTCGACTTGGTTTGCTTTTTGTTTTATCATTTGAATTTGAAGACTCCTAGGAGTGTAACACGGCCTTACCTTAGTGCTCAAATTACAAATACAAATATGTACAGTGCAAATACATACAAAATACAAGGTTTTGCCATTTTGCACTCTATATTTGTATTTATCCTCCTTCCAAATTGAGCCAAAGATGCAAATTTCAACTTCCGGCTTGGGCCAACATGAGGGATTTTACCAACCTAGGCTCAATACAAGCATACCTATGTTGGATTAGGCCTAGATCAATCGGGTTTCTGCAAATTGATCGAGCTTTTATGAATACTAGAAGGAGGGGCCCCTACGTTGTAGGAGCCAAACATGATGGTAAGTGGCTTGTCAAAGGTAAATTATTATATAGGAAAAAAAATTGTGAAAAGTGTATTTTTTAATTAAAATTTTATTGAAAAAAATATCTATTGAAAATAAATAAAAATTTATGGATAATAATATATTTAATTTAATAAAATAAAACAATAAATAAATAATCACGGCCATCATGCAATAGAGTGAAAGAGGGAGAGATGACTAAAATAAATAAGATAAATAGACAATCAAGTGAGAGAGTAAATATATAAATATATACACGATTCTATGTCTTAGTTTGCTAGCAATAATAATTTGTTAGATTATTAAATCATTAACTAATTAAATAATTTAGTAAAATAAGTAAATAAATAAATAAAACTTTATGTATTATCAACACAAGATTGGTAAAGGCTATCTCAATTAATTAATTTAGCGTTGTTAATGGGTCGGGCTGAATTATTGGGCTTCTGAGCCCATGAATAGGCTTGGCCCAGTTCGTGGCCCGGCCTAGCCTAAGACTTGGCCCGTGGACCAGCCCAACCCATGGCACAGCACAGGCCCGTGCAAGCTCAAGCTAAAATAAAATTTTAAGATCTTTAATTTTTTAGTTTATTTTTTAATTTATGTTAGATTTTTCAAAATTTTTAAAAAACATGGCTTAGCCTAGTTCATGGCTTGACCTGGCCTTAGTCTTGGCTCGCGGACCAGCCCGACCCATGGCATGGCACAGGCCCGTGTAGGCTTGGGCCATATATTATATACAATAATTATATAATATATTAATATATAATTTTATTTTCAATTTTTTATATTATTTCATTTTATTATCGAATATATAAACAATTGTACACATCAAAATTCTTATAAAATAATATTTTAAGATCTTTTTTAAAATTTTTATATATTTTTTAATTTATATAAAAACATTTCAATTGTATCTCTCTCTCCTCCCCTTCCCCTATCTTGAAACCTATCTTGCCACGTAGAATTTACCATGAGACCGGTCTCATGGTAAATTCACATCAAAATAAAATTTTAAGATCTTATTTTGGTTTTTTTGTCTATTTATTTTAATTTATGTTAATTTTTTTCATTATTTTTCTTAACTTTAGAAAAAACATGGCTTAGCCCAGTTTGTGGCCTAGCCTGCGGTATGGCATGGGCCTACACGGGCTCAGGTCGTATATTATATACAATAATTATATAATATATAATTTTATTTTCAATTTTATTATATTATTTCATTTTATTATTACATATATAAACAATTGTATACATCAAAATTCATATAAAATAAAATTTTAAGATCATTTTTAATTTTTTATCTATTTTTTTTAATTTATATTAACTTTTTCACTATTTTTTTTCAAAATTTTTAAAAAACATGGATTAGCCTGATTCGTGGTCCTACTTGGCTTAAGACTTGGCCCATGGACTAGCCTGTCCCGTGGTACGACACTTGCCTGCACGGGCTTGAGTCGAGGGTTGTGCCGAGCTAATCCTCTAAAGTATCCCGGGGGAGGGGGGGACACCATTGGAATGGGGAATGGGAAATGGGGAGTGGGGGAACCATTAGTATTCCCCCCCCCCCCCCCCCCCTATTTCTACCCTCGGGGTTGGGCTTAAACCTATTTACCTTTATATCAATGAAACATATTTAGGCCCAAGCCTGAGTAGTCTATCAGACCATCGGGCCTAGATCTTGAGCCCAAGCCTAACCCCATATAAATTCTAAAACCCGACTAGGAAATCGAGAAAAAAAGATTTGTATTCTTTATTTAATAACAAATTTGATTTATTTATATTAAATTGACTTCAAAACTATAATATTTATTTATTTATTATTTTATTTTATTAAATATATTATTATCCATATAAATCTTTTTTCCTAAAAACTTATAATTAAAAAAGTTTCCTTTCGCAAATTCCTTTTTTTTTACTATATAATAATTTAGCTTTTACAAACCTCCGCTAGTTTATATATGATGTGGTAACACAATTTTTTCACAAATTTATATTAATCATTTAAAAACACAAAACAATGCAATGACACTGTACCAGGTCACAGTCCAGTAGGTGACAACAACTGACGTCATACTCTCCAGTTGTAGTTCATAGTTGGTACAGTTCGGTAATAACGTCATGTCTGTAGGAAGAAGCCAAAAATGTAAACAGCAGTAAACTGTAAATAGCATTGCTTCTTTATGGGTTTGGATAGGGGCAACCCAACCCCGAAATTCTGGCCTTGGGCCTACGCGAGTATTAGGTTGATAAAATTTAGAATCGCGCTTGCGCCTAATATTAATATTATAATATGACATTTATGATTATGGTTTTCAAACCCGGACCGGACCGGAAAAATTGGAAACCGGTCATTTGGCCAGTTCTGTTTTATCCCAAAACCGTTTTTTGATAAAAAACAGTTGAACCCGAAAACTAAGAATCTGAGAACCATTCAACCCGAGAATTGGAGTCATAACGGTCTCTTGTTTGATCCGGTTTTAAAAACATTACTTATAATATGTATTATATATAATTTTATATTATATATAATATATAAAATAAAATTGTATACACATTATATGTCATTTACTATAAACTATATATATAAGCGCTTCTCCGACCAATAGCTTATTGCGTTGTCGGACTGAGAAATAATAATACCCTTACCGGTGATGTTTTAATTGAAGGAAGTAGACGAACATTGGCAAAGTGATCTCAAGGCCGTAGACCGAATAGTAACAAAGGAGACTGACCACAAACCAAAGAGTTCGGCATCAACTCTACAGGCAGGACCCGGTTAACTGAGGCCTTTGAGATTGGAAGGTTGAGGCCGAGCTGTCAATTGAGGAGGGAGCCGACCTCCCTCTGTGGACTCGTCATTTTGTATTAGGGTTTTTCGAAAGTGGGTCATCGCTGACCCGCGTAGGTCGTCTTCTTCGCCCGAACTGTCATGCGTCGACCCGATTAGCTTTTTGGGTGTTTGTACTCTTTTTTTTGGGGTTAAATCTTCTTTTTTTTTTTCACAATAAAAAAGACGTTTGGCCTCCTACCTGCTGTTTGCAATTGTTTGGAAGAGCTAAAACATCCATGACCTCTGAAACGTCTGCTCAACCCAAAAAAGACGTGCTCAATCCAAAAAGGAGGTGAGAACGTTCGAAACTGAAACCAAAGAAGTTGGAAGAAAACATGTGTAAAAATCAAAAGAGTGAGATGAGAAGAGAAAGCAAGAAAAGAATGAAAATGAATAGAAAAAGTGGCTGAGATGGTTCAACCTTTTGGTCTCCTGAATGTTGGAGACTGAGAGGATGTGAGAGCTGAACGTCTGAGGCCGAGAGCGTGTGAGAGCTGGACGTCTAAGACTGAGAAGGTGTTCTCTGTCTCCTGAAGGTGCTGAACTTGTGTTAGGAAGCGTCAATGAAAGAAGTCTGATCTTCACGACTGTAAACGAAAAAGTTAGATAGATGAAACGTTTGGTGTTCTCCCACCGTCTTAAATGAATAAATTGCAAACTCATTTGGTTGGTTGTAAAAAGCTTGAAATTACGTGGATTGCAAAAAAGAAAATAGAAAAAAAACAGAAAATTAGAATGGAATTTCTTGCGAGGAGAGACGTGCTGACATGGCAAAATATATAGACCCTTAATGATTAACTACTTAATAAAATCGTTAATAAATATCAGCAAAAAATAATGTTTCAATTTTTCTAAAATTATCATAAATTTGTAGAAAATGTTCAAAAATATAAAAAATGTTGATTATAAAATAAAATAGTAAAACTAAACATAATAGAGTCTAATTAAACTATAAAGTTTATTAATTAAAATTTCCACTATAAAACTAATATTAAAAATTAACTTGCTTCTTGTTAAAATTAAAAAAAAAAGAGTAAAAATGATAAAATAATATTGATTAGTAATTTTTTTATCAATAAATTGTAATCATATAATAATTAAGATGAAAATAAATAGTAAAAAGTAAAAATTATAATTAAAGTACAAAAAATACTAAATATAAAAATAAAATTGAATAACAATAATAAAAGAAATAAGATTTGTTTCTCTTAACAAACATTAAAGCTAATAATTTTAAATTAAGTTGAATTTCGATATATGATTAACAAAATGTAAAAATAAAGTTAATGGAATAACCTTGAGAATCAATCATCCTTAATTAAATTAAATTAATTAACTAAGATTAATTAATTAGTTATTAGTTAACTTTGTGTATGCCTAACCTATACAAGTTATTTAAATAACTACTTTTATTTAGTTAACTTACTTTTATTAGTTAAAGTAGGAAATTATTAATTAAGTTTCTTAATTACAATAATTAACTTAACATATTTAGTTCACTTAGAAAGTGATTATATAATTAAAAATATTAACTAAATAATAAGATAATTATATAATTCGTTAAGTAATTCTAACTTAATTACTAAATAATTCATGTTTATTAATAAAACAATAAAAAAGTAAGAAAATTTTAGCTTAAAAATTAAATCTTATATTTTGATATCTATTTATTTTCACTTAAAAAATAAAATGATACTACAAATTTGTTAATAAAATTAAAAAAAATAACAAAATTATTAGTCTTAAACTTAATTATTATTAATTTAAAATCCTCTAATCTACTAAATAAAAATTTAGTAAAAGTTAAAACAATTTAATAAAAAAATAAAATATAATACAATTAGGAGAGTCGCAATGCTCCTTGGGGTGCAACTTGGGTGAGTTGGGTTGGATTGGGTTGAGGGTCAACCCAATCCCAACCTAACTCAGGGTTGAGCTTGAATGTACCAACCCAGGCCTAATTTGAGCTTAATCCAACATCTCGGGTAAGGCCTGTTGAGATTTGTAGCCCAATTTTTTGGGTAGAACAGATTGATAACATGTAGATATGTATATTATAAAATGTCGGGTGGGTTCAAATTGGGTTGGGTCGGTCGGGCCACCCAAGACCTCAATTCAAGCCCAACCTGAGTTTAGGTTTTAAGCTTGAGTTTTTTTGGCCCAAGACCAACTTGAAGTTCTAAAACTCAAGCCCAATCTATGCAAAAGCTTTGATTGAGTCGAGTAGGGCTCATCCAAGTTAAACTCTTATCTCCTTTTGCTTTAAATTCTTTTGACAAAGCCCATGCATTGCATGGGTCCACGCTAGTAAAGAATAGAACTATTAACACCTCCTCTGGTCCTCGGATCCCTCATTTTTCTACTCTTTAGACAAAAAAGATTTTGAATCCACTTTTTACGGTTAACACTATTAATTAACAACATTATGAACCCTAATGCTACTAAATACTAATCGAGGTTTAAAAAACCGACCTAAAATCGGAACCACTTGGTCCACCGGTTTTTGGGTTGAATGGTCCGACAATTCAATCCAAACAGTCAGTCTGTGATGTTTTTAAAATTTTAAAAAATAAAACTGACCTAGAAAACCATTGTTTGGATTGAACGGTTTAGCGGTACAACTGTCTGAATCAGTAGTTCGCTGATTAAATCAATGCTTTTGGGGGAAATTCTAAACCAGATGCAAAATGGAACTGAATAAGTGACCAGTTTCAGGCTCGAATGGTTTGACTGTTTGGGTTAGGTCTAAAGCCTGAGCCCGAACCAAGCCTGAGGTTAAGCCTGAACTATCCAACTTGAGCTGAGTCCATATTAAAATTTGATGCACTTAGATTGGCTTAGGTTGGTCAATCACATTACACTAAAAATTGATAGGTAGCATGATTTATTTAAAAAATTATGCACATATGTGCATACTAACTAAGTGATTGACTAACCTAACCAGCGTTTGCATCCTTAGGGTTTGGGCTGGACTTTGGTTGAGATAAGGTCACATCGGGTTCAGACTACCTAAGAATTAGACCCGAACCCTAGGGATGCAAATGGAACAGACCATGGTCCGATCCGAGCTCATATCCTATTTGGTCCAAATTTGGATCACCCCAGTTCGGATATTTGTATCGGATTGGATAATAGGATTCGATCAGAAATTGGATCACCCCTATCCGATCCGATATATATATATATGCTATATATTTATTTATTTATAAATATATTATTTATATTGTATTTTTGTAAAATTGTTATATTATTTATTTTTATAAAAACATGTATATATATGATGAAAATAATTAAAAAATACTTGTATTTTTTTGTTTTTCTTTATTTAAACCGATACATTTTACTTTTCTTTTAATAATTTACTAAGTTTTAAAGAAAAGAAATTGATCGGATCATATCCGAATATCCAAATTCTCAATCGGATTCGAATTCAGATCAATATCTATCAGATCCGATCATACCGATCGAATTTGGATATACCTTGATTCGAATGTAATCTGATTCATCTACACTCCTACCAAACCCAGCCTAAAAAAATAAAAAATCCAAACTTTTAGATCCAAACCAAGCCTGAGAACCGAAAATCTAAACCCAACTGAAGTCTGGGCTCAGATTGGGCCCGCCCAAGTTGAACCCTAGAAACTATAGCTGAAATTCAGTGGAAAGCCAGCTGAGCCAGATTATATAGTAGCTCCCACAATATTTTAAATTTTTAATATATGCAGTAAGTGCGAGGTCGTGCAAAGAATGTGGATAGAGTCATCAGTCATATGACTGCAGATCTCGAGACTCGATTAAATTAATAATAGAATCCTCTAGGGCTGCAAGTGGGTCAAATGGAATCGGATATAAGTAGTTTAATTCACTTAGTCTTATATTCTGTTTCCAATTGAATCATATTTGTTCATTTTTAATTTTTTTTTCAGTTTCAAATCGAAATCGGATTAAGCAGAAAATGATATCATACATTATTTATAGAATAAATTATATGAAACTTGAATGATTGATTCTTTAGTAAAAATGCAACATTTAAGGCTAAGTTTGGAAAGAGTATAAATATAAATATATATAGTGCAAATACAAGATTTATAATATAATTTCTAAGGTTTTGCACTTTACATATATTTATACTCTTTCCCAACTGAGCCTGTAAATCTATTCACTTAAATCGGACCGAATCACGAATTGGATAGGATGGATCAATATTCCACTCAATCATAAATGGATTGAATTGGGATCACCCCTAGATAGAAATAGAAGGAATTCGGATTTAGATAAAGAACTCCAGAACACACTTAAATGTTGGTTAGGTTTCTTTGAGAAAAATGCTGGTTAGGTTGATATATATGATGGCTATGTCCAGTAATTCACATGAATCTCATATGACCTGTTTGATTTACAAATCAGCCATCCTGATTTTTCTCATGAAAACTAACATTTATATGAGGTATTTTGTTTAGCAGTGGCAATTAAGTGGGTTGGGTTGGGTTTGGTTTGGGTTGAGTTTCAATCCAATTTATCTAACCTGCCAACCCATTAATGATCCAATTATATAAAATTAAATGAGTTGGGTTCAATCCAAACCTGCTTTAACCTAATTCAATCCGCCCAAACCCATTAATCTTATATTTATGTACTTAAAACAAAAAACTAACTCCCTCTTGATAAATAAGTTGGTCATAGCTTGGTGGTAATAGTAATTGCTATTTACACAAGTGTTGAAGGTTTAAATCACATTATGCATGCTATATTTACACAAGCGGCGAAGCCATTGACTATGTTCGGGTTTTGGGTTTGACCGAACCACTTAGGTTCAAGCCGGTCAAACCAACTTGAACTTTCTAATTGGATTGTCTTTGAGCTAATCACATCAAAAGTGGCTGAACCATTTAGATCCGAATCAATTCGGTTGGACCGGATCAGACCGGTTCAATCAATGGTGGATTGACTTGGATTGGCCCATATCAAGTTTATGCACGGGTTTTGGATTGAACCGACTGGCCCAAAGCGGGTCAAGAGAAGTAAAGCAAACCTGTTCGTATTCGGGGCCAGGTTAAACAGATACGAGTCGGATTGGACGATCCAAACCGGGCAAAGCAAGCGAGGCAAATTTTGGGTTGAACCGGACCGAACCATCCCGCTCATCATCGTTCCAGATTTGGGTCGACTTGAATTGGTCTACCCTGGGCCGATCAAGTTTGGTTTGGACTGACCGACCCAAACAAACCAAACCGAGGTAATCGGGTCTATTCATATTTAGACCAAGTCAAGCTGGTCCAGACTTAGGTCAAGTTGATTTGGATTTATGTCGATTTGGGTGAAGTGTGTTGATTTGAGACAAATAATTATAGTCAATAATTAATGGAAAATTAATGCATTAATTATAAATTATTTCATTCAAACGAAGAAAATTTAAAAAAATGGCTAAGGAATTAATATTTATATCTTTAGTGGTTAACCCAATGGTTACCCACAACCCAACCCATTTAAATTGACCCAATGGGTGATCAACCCATTTCCAACCTGCCAAATAAATGGGTGGGTTGGGTGGGTTCAATGGGTTGGGTCAAAAATTGCCACCCCTAATTTTGTTTATTAACACTCTTTCTTGCTTTGCTTGCTTGGATGGACCAATGATTGCCATATGAGGAAAAATGTTAGACATAATTAAGAGAACAAAAACCTACTCAGGGATCTCACCTGACAGCTTAAGCTATTAGGGTACCCTTCGTTTTTTGGAAAATTACTTACCTAGGCAAGTGCACTTACCTATGTAAGTGCAACAATGACTATTTTTACTCATAAAATATCATTATTAGAAGGAACAATTTTGTCCTATAACATTTTGATAAATTTTTCCTCTAAGCAGGAAATTTATTTATCTATTTGGGATATGGGATTATTGGTCAATGGTAATCACTTTCCCATTGACCAATTCCCCCCACCATTTATTGAAAAATGAATGGGGCCAAGGTTGATCAAGTGGCATGGTATCAAAACTTGTTTTTTGATCAAGTGATATAATATTTAATCCCCATCGCCTCCATTATAATTAATTAAGTTTTAACACAAGGTACAAGTAGGCCTATGCTTGTCTACCCTTCAAGTCTAATGGGATTTTGTGTGAAGATGTGTTAGAGAATAAAAACCTATTCATGGTCATGGACCTCACCTAACAGCTTAAGCTATTATATTGAATGGTTCCTTGAGAGCTACAAGGTATTGTATTTGGAATCCTTTTCATGTAGGTGGAAATAATAGAAAATAAGCATGAATGTAAAATAATAGAGATTTAAGTGTGGAATGATTTTTAGGTAAATCTTGTGACTGGATCTACCCATGTAATGGATGATTCTTGTAAGTAGGCTTGTCTTTGCTATCATTGCTATTTCCACCTGACATTTTGGGTTGATCAATACAAATTTACTTACAAGATACAACTGTTATTTGAAGATGTTTATATTTGAAACAACACACCTTAAAAATGCATATGTGGGAGGCTCTTTCGACATTTCTGGAAGAAACAGCAATGACAACAATTATTCTAGCTCAAGGGATATTCATATATGATGTGACAATACGTTCCTCACCAATTTGTATTGATCAACCCAAAATGTTTAGACTTGCAACGCATATGCAAATATGTAGAGCACATAAATGCATTATTTCTGGTTCATGAATGCAATTTAGGTTCACTGATTTTGTATTCTTGTTTGTTTCAATTGATGCATATGTATACAAATTTGGTGTTTGGTATACTGCAATGTGAGCAAACGAACGGATAGGAACCTTGACTAAACCTGAACAAAAAAAAAAAAAAAAAACCCTTATCTAAAATACATGAATAATTGCAAATGGTTTGGGCAGATGTTTAAATTCCAGATAAAGAAAAACGAGGGAAATGGACTGCCAATGCAACCATTTTGGGTTCCGGGTTGAGAAATAATGAGAGGATGTATGGATGTATGGAGGTCAAATTTGGGAGTAGTGAATGGTCGATCTGTAGAAGATGGACTGTGCCTCTACTGGTGAGTACAATGAAACAGACGAGAGATTTGCAAAAGTAAAGGAGTAATACCACATCAGATGAGCGGAGGAGATCTGCAAAAGCAAGCGGTTCAAAAATATTGATGGTCGGTCATGGATGGCGATGACCATGCAGTGGTCAGAGATGAAGACGAGAAATTACCGTTGGTGGAACCCTGAGCGGCGTCTATCCTCTTGCTCAATTGAGAAATCAATAAACCTGTTTACCTTGATTTTCAAAGAGCATAACTTTGTATCCGAAAAATGGATACAGAAATGCACTCTCTTCATGGTACAAAGCTGCAGAAAATCCATTTTTGCTTTCTGAATAGATGCATTTGTGTATGGTAAACAAACTCTCACAAATCCGAATCGGAGTACATAAATGCCCTGATTCGGTGTTTGCATCGCAAACAAATGGAGCCTTAGGCTCAATTTGATAGGGATACAAATATAAATATGTAGAGTACAAAATCTTGTTATTTATATTATTTTTTATGTATTTGCAATGATACTAAATACAACTTAAATTTTCATGTAAGACTATTTTTATATGTAAACAAATTGATGCAAATAAATCCTGAATGGTAATCTCCTACATTCATGAGACAAGTAGCTTTATTTTTTATTATGAGAAAGGATGAAAAACAAGAAACAGTTCAGCCTAGAAGAGGCTTGTCCATAGAGTTGCCTAAATGGCTGTTCGATTATTAGAATTTAGTTCTCTGGATCTTTGCCGGGAAAATTTTAAAATTGAAAAGCTTTTCATAGGCTCACTTTGATAAGAGTACAAATACAAATATGTACAACACAAATACATACAAAATAATACAAAATATATAGTTTTACACTACATATTTGTATTTGTACTTCCAAACTGAACTATAGGCTCCGTTTGTTTGCAGCATAAATTTCTTTTGAATTGGTGTAAATACACGAGTGCAAAGTCGTCGAATGTAAATCCTGAATACTTTTGCTTCGGATTCAACTGTCTTTTTTTGTGAGAAATAAAATGTAGAAGGGTTATTAGGTTATTAGGTTAGGAGGTGAGGTAGGAATTCAGATTTTTGGAATTCAAAATTTGCACTACCAGAGGGTGCAATGAGTAAAAACTAGAAAGTATAAATTTTGTATCAGATAGAGTACAAATCATAATTACAAACAAACAGATGCAAAATTTAACAGGTGGAAAACTTGTATCCGGTGCAGATTCGCACTCAAACAGAGCCATATGATCTAATTACAGCCATGCTATTACTTGAGCGCTTTGTTTTTTTTTTTTTTTTTTTGATAAAAATAGAGGTGGGAGAGGCCGCCAATAACACACCATCACAAATTTTAACATATTGAACTATAGCATGGGAAACAGAAGTTCTAGACTTCTAGATCCATATACAAACTTAACTAAAGATAACTGTTTCACTATTGCTTGAGCTTGATCCAGTAACTCTTTTAGTTGATCTTCTAAAAGAGTTTCTAGGTGTTGAGGCTTGAGATTAAGTTGTTTTGCAATATTTTAATGGGAAAAATAAATGACTGAAGGAAGAAAAAGAGTGACATTGGTAGGTATGCTCGGATGCACATGCACCTTTCAAACCCTAGAAAAGCCCTGAGTTGGGCCAGCAAATTTGAGAATTCAGTTTAAGCCCAAAAAATTCATGTTCCCATGTCTTTCACTCTCTGCTTACCTCTCTAACCTGGCTTCCTAATGGAATTGGTTCTCCTTGAGAATTTGAGGCAAATAATAAGTTTGAAACATTTTCTTGCCAGCATGAAGAACATAATTACACACTTTATTTCATCAATTATTCTTGCTATGTTCTTATCACACTTTGAAGCAAATAATGAGTTCCCTACCAACATGAACAGAATTATTACAATCTCTTTATGAAATGCAGAAACAGAAAAATCTAAACTAGGGAACAGTGACGAGTTTACTCAATTTCCTGGCCAGATCTTTGTAATAAAACAACTGCAAGAGTCACTGCTGAAGCGTAGACTGAAGTAGGAACCCTTTGCACCACCCTCCCAACACCTGGGACACCCTCAGTTGCCCTCTTCGTCATCAATGCTACTGCTGGTGCTACAAGAAAGGCAATGATCAAATTCTGATTAATCACATTAACCGTGTCTTTAGTCAATTTCTGAATAAAGCCAGCAAATTCTTCCCTATCAAGTTCCCCATCAAGGTTGAGATCATATGTCTGCACAAAAATCAGTTACAATTAAGTTTTAAAGTTTTTAAATACCAAGGCTTCAATTGATTGCAAGTAAAATAAAGGAAAATGGCTATGGAAAATAAGTACTTTCCAAAAAAAGAAGAAATAGAGGAAATTGGCAAAAGCGACACTCCTAATTTCCACACATCTTTTTCAAACGTATATTTCACAACCAAACAGGATTAATTTTTTGATGAATTGAGCACCTTAAACCATTCAGGGTTAATTTCCAAGTAAAACTATAACACCAGGAAAATCACAAAAGTGATGTTTTCCTACTGAATATCATTTTCCAAGGAAATCATTTGTTTTCCCTTGTTTTACATGCAATAGAATGCAAGCTAAAAATAATATCCTTGTTTTTTTCCACTTTTAGAACCATGCATGTTAGCGAGGGCAACTCTTCCTGTTTGTAGACACTGGAATGGCATGAAATGGGATGAAATGAGATGCACTATTTAATGCAACTTCATAGCAAAGGACTAAGGCCAAGACCTGACCAAATTAGATCTAATCATTTGATGCATCACATTCATTTGAACGTTTGAAACAAGTAGTTGCACATAGACGAGAATTCGCTATACTCTAAAAAGTAAGAATCATCTGACAATTCTTCGAATAAAATATCTCCAAATAAGATGTGTCAATGGCAAGATACTGATCCTATCCTACCATTCATGCATCATTACTTATGATACAACAATATGGATAAAGAACTTATTCTCACCCTCCTGTTTAATCCACACAGATGAGGAAAATAGTCCCTCTTAATTGAACCACCAGCTCAGTCATGAAAATGAAACTAGCCTCTGAGAAGCTCTTTATATATGCCACCGACATATGCACAAGGACAGTAAATTTCAAGGAAAAAACCTCTGCTCATGGAATCTCAAATAGGATATATGCATGAGGTATCCAAACCAACTTAATAACACTTATATAACAAAAGCAAACTGACCAGTGATCAGATGTCCCCAATATTGGGATAAGTGTTCTTGGCAACCCAGGCCTTAATAGTGTGGGAAAAATGTTATGGACGCATTCGTGGGGAAGAAGTACCGCCGCCGGCAGCAGAAGTAATGTGGGACCCTCATCAGATTATCTAGCTAGCCACAGTTCATCTTACCTTATCTTTATCTTATCTGCTTTCTTACTCTTATCTTATCTGTTCCAATAAGGATTAGTATAGAGTCTGATTTATCTTAGGGAGTTTTTATCCTTCTTG
>NW_010729240.1:341413-388078 GCF_000365185.1 Nelumbo nucifera | reverse complement strand
GAGAATTCGGTGATCTCTTGGACAAATCACCCTCTAGGACGCCAAGATAGGTTCAGCTAGGAAGGGGAGGAACAAGGGAAAACAGGAGCTTTTCCCCGTGGACCGACCCGTGACGAGATCCTATTCCCGGGCCCATAACAAAAAATGGCATAGCTGGACAAGGTGTTAGATACGGAATTTACACCAAAAATCAAAGTACACAATATAGCACCCTTGTACAGGTATCTGGGTATCAGTGGTGGGAAGAGATTTTAGGAGCCAGAAGGAATGGTCATTTTGAGTGCTATTGAACAGGGGAACTTGTTAAGAGCTGAAATCCCTTGTGTACTGCAAGGCATGAAAATTGGTTTCTCCTTGGGCCTAGGTCAGCTACTTATAGAGGGAAACTATGAAGTCATTATGGAATGGATGGGTTCCAAATCTGGTGGGTTGACTCTTTGACATTAAATTAGAACTGCAGGGGCTTTGCCTTCTAGGATGAGTGTTGAGTCACTTATATAGGTCCCCTACATCAGACAATGGTCTTGTAGATTCATTAGCCAGAGTGCAAGGTCATCATTTGTATTGGAAAATGTGGGCCCAGGGGGTTTAAGTATGTTTTATCCGTTATACCCTTGTAGTTATTGTATGTCAATCCTAGTATCATTGTCTCCCTCTTCTACATAGTTCCTGGAAATAGGGGTTCCCCTTTGTACTTTTTTTCTGGATCAATTATTTGAAAAAAAAGACTCAGATAATTGTTACTGATCCAGAAAAAAAGAATGTCCAAAGTGAGTTTTTACAAGGAGACTCCACCAAGGAAGATTAGATGTGATATCCTCCATCTCTAGAGGATCCAACTGCTTGTTCCCTCCTGGATCCCTACAATAAAACCATTTTTGCAAAGCTCTCCATCCTAATGACCAACTTTAGTTCTCTTGGAGACTCCTTTTTACAAAGAGAAGCAATATTCAAAGTATAGACATGAGAGGAGGTAAATCAATTGAGTTCTCTGTTGCTTTTGTAATTGATTTTTCATGTGCTTATGCAATATCAACAAAACAGCACTAACACTAGGGATGACCATAGGCTGGGCCTGGGTCAGGTTTTTACAGGGTAATAACAGCATTTAGGGCTGCCTGGGTTGGACATCCAGGATTTCTTGTATAAATTAATAGAACTATATTTTTGAAAATAATATGTCAATTTAATTTATAATAAAAAGTACATAACATATATATAAAAAACTATCATACATATATCATTAATATATACCATATACGTTATATATGATTTATACATACATATCATAACTTCTGGGCCAGGGCAGGCCTACAAGAAAAAATTGAGTATAGTCTTGTTTGATCTTTCATGGTAAAAGCATGATAGGAATTATTCAACATCTTAAAGAGATTTGGACAATCAATTCCCTAGTCCCGACATCATTTCAGTTAGAACTCAAACATAAAGTGTTTTTTGGATATCTTTTGAAGGGCTACAAAACCCGTGGTAGCCCATCCCCCAACCCATAACCCCCCAGCCCCAACCCAGGTGCAGGCAGGATTTGATCCCAAGTCTCCACTACAACCAGCAGGAGACCTTACCAACCCGCTGGGAAAGTAAATAATAAAGTTGATGACCTAGATGTCAGGTATGGGCAAGTAAATAATAACTAACTAATGGATATCAACTAATTATTAAAATTTGAAAGAGTAACGCATCTGATAATATGAATACAGAAATCTGGGAAATGATGACTAATACCTTTTAACAGAGCTACTGAAGCATTACTGTGAATAAGATATTAATAATAAATTCATAAATATCTCCGTATATTTATAAAAGCATTGTCTGCACAACATTCAATTTCTGTTTTCCAAAATAAGTAAATACAATGCTTGGGGAAATTGTTCTGAATTGTCCAAGTCAACTTGCATTTATTGAGAAGTAGGTACTTGGTTGAGTCACTACAGTATCAAGACTTTGAGCCAAACATCTTCCAACATTATATGTTGCATGACAATACAAATATGATTACATAAACAATGTCTGAATATAGGTGAACTATATAATTTAAATGAAGTTTGTAAATTTCTAATGATAAAATTGGCAGGAAAGCATTGTATTTGGTGAATCAGCATAGCTTTCATCTAATGTAAATCATCCTTCAAAACAAATTCTTTAGTTATTGTTACAAAATGAGCCTATGGTCAACAAAATATACTAATAGAACACGATATCCTTAGCTAGTACAGTTAAATAAATAAAGGGATCTGTTAAAGGTTTCTTGAGTATGTGAGAGTACACTAGATTACCATCATCATAGTTCTGATATCAACTTTAGAAGGTGGATCAATGTGGGGACCAGCCAAATGCTTGTTAATGTCACTGCAACAAAATAAACATTTCTCGGTAAGTATTACAGTACCTGAGATAACAAACCAAATGACAATTTTCCTTAAAATGGCTTACTTGTAAACAAGAAGGATTGCAATATACAGGTCTTCAAATGTCAAATTAGCCTTTCCTGACTCATTTTTGAATCGATCAAAAACCCTATCGGATATCTTTTTGAGTTGCTTTTTCCTCCATTCCTTACCTGTTCGAACAGTATGAAAGTAATCAGCTATGAAAAGATGAGATTACATGGATCAATAAAATAACATAGTGGGTATCTTTTCTTTGGTGTGTGTGCCCCAATTATGTTCTAATACTTAGAGGCTTAATATTAAAGGTGTAGAAATTATTTTGATTTAGGGAAAACAAATATTCAATTTGGGTTTAACTACTAATGTTATCGCATTTTGAAGTACATAATGTATTTTCTAATGCACTAGATGCATGCTAACTTATCAGAGGCATCATAACCGACAATCAAGGTCTTACCAATGTCCAAGTATAACTATTATGTGGACATGACACAACATGCAACAAGCACATGAGTATTAAACAAATAAATCAACAAAAGAAAACTGGAAATTATTTTTGATGGATAGAAACTAAAAGTTATAATAGATTGCAAAAAAAAAATACAAATACGGAAATAAATAGAAAAATTATCCAGATCAGGAATAGGTTGACATAGTTCTGCCTAAAATTCTATATAAGGAACTAGAAATTTACCAATTAAATAGAGAGGAAAGTTGGCATAAACATGCACCAAATGTGATTATGCAGAGATCACTAACCACACCTAGCTAATGCTTTTCAACAATTTGTGTTGGACCATCATATGGCAGTTAAGGCTGCAATATGGGCAGGCTCAGGTTGAGTGTTTGCTAAAATTTGAATGGGCCCAATGCTGTGTAAATTCAAGTCAGGTACCTGACCTGCATACCTATTGGCATTTCAATATTATCTTCATTTAATTTTTGTCCACACTTTGAAGAAAAATCATATCCCCTAGTCTATAAAACAACTTGACTAGATTTTCTCATGCCTGTAACATTGATCGAAACATTTACCACCACTTCAGCCTCACTTAATTGCAACTGATTAGATGCTCCCGAAGATCTAAAAAACGCCATTACCCAATGTTGGTCCAAGCTATCAGAGGTCTTGGGAGGGGTGGAATGGATATGGACCTATCCTTTGGCATTTTTCTTCTTTTCTTGCACAAAGTGGCTACTCTCATACTTGAACCTGCACTCTTGCGCTTGTCAGGCTGAGATATATAAAACTAATTTTAGGCCATCAAGATCTCTCATATGAGATCTGATGAGGGATGATTTGGCCCTCTAGTGACATCACACTACATGGCATTCCAGAACCGTTGCATGACACCTCAGCACCATGTAGGCAATGACTTCACCTTTATCAGAGTGGAGTCTACCTCGAATACACCTCAGACACACCTCGCACACCTTAAGTATCCTGACACCACCTCAGCAGGCCGACTTGCGGACACCTTGATAGGATTAGGTTGGCAACCTCAGAACTAAGGCAGGGGCCATGACATGAGGGGCGACCTCTCGCCACCAACCCAATTGAGGCCCGGTTGGCGACTTACATGGCATGGTGACGGAGCTGATTCCCGCCCCGCCCGCTTCGGAGGCAACCGGATAAGCTCTACCGCTTTATGCAGAAGTCATCTCTGAATGTGAAACCAAGGTTCTACCGGCGTATTGGGCAGTATCGGTATTGTTTTTTTTTTATTTTTTTGTACTTTTTTTTCAAATCCGGTTCAGGGGGGCTGGTTTAAGGTTCCTCCACCCCCTGAACCGGTCAAAACCCCGATACACCCTCTGTAGGGGCATATCGAGGTTCTCCCGATACGGGCTGATATGTAACGATTTTTTGAACCTTGTGTGAAACTACCTCTGAGCGAGGCGGATCGATAAGCTGCATCCTCCGAGAGATCTCAGACGCGCTATGTGAAGTCTACGGCAACCTGCGCCTATATAAAGGCGCCCCATTGATTAGAGAAGGTACGTGCGATTTAGCTCTCACAATTCTCTAGTTCTCTGAAAGCTCCTCGTTAACTTAAGCATCGGAGTGCCCACCCTGGGTACTTTGACTGTCTTCTTGCAGCTCAGCTAGCTGACCTCGTTAAACAAGCCCGAGCTGTGCTCTAGTAGGGAGCACCAAATCTTGCACCATCAAGATCCATAGAATCATGGGTCTTGACCACTGTTTATAGAACAAATGTCCAAGTCTACAAATATCAATCAGAGATGCTATTCTTATCTTTGTTCAGAACTCAGACTCCATATTTATCTATTTAGGTTTATAAGTAGAGAGAGATCAAAGGAGAATATAGGCCTGGGAAGTGAGCCAATATTACAAAGTATTTTACAAGAAAAAAGGATTAAATATTTCGAAATTTGCAACAGAATATGTTAGAAAAAGTCGAAAATAGTTGTATGCTTTTAATCATTCCCACACATTTGGACTTCAACTTCTGAAACAAAAGAACCACTAAATCCAATAAAAGCAGTCAGACAACCTCCAGAAAAACAAAAATTATCATAGCAAGTAAAATCCAGAATCAGAGAAAAAAAGGCGAGGAATCTGAGAAAAAAAATCTAAGTGTTCATTTTTTTTGTTCCATAAAGTGGCGGTCAAAGAAAAAGGATTCTATCTGTGTTTGGTTTGAAGGAAAAAGTAGGGAAAGGAAGGGAAAGGGTTCCCTGCCTTGTATAGGGTTCCCTGCCTTTCCCTTCCTTTCCCTACCTTTTCCTTCAAACCAAACAGAGCCTTAAATCACAGTATCACATAACTCGCAGAATCTAATTCCAATACCAACTTTATTGAAAAAAAAAAAATCAGAAAAAAGCCCTCTCCACCCCCAACCACCGGCGCCGAAAGAGAAGAACTACATATCCCAAAGTTATTATTGCATTCGGAATCAGCAAGCACTGGCAAACGAATGTTTTAGATTCAGAATTAGTGGAACCAAAAAAAGCAGAACAACGAAATCGCTCAACGTGAATCCTTTCAGAGGAGATCAGCAAGAATAGAAAGTCTACCAACAGTTTCACAGAGTGCTACAGAACTTGAAACTATAGTAGAGAATACAAACAAAAGTTTGAAACTTACCTTGAATTCCTTCTTGAATGGTACCGAAGACCTGTCCCATTGGCGTCAGATAAAGGGCGAACCAGCTGAATACAAACCCGTGAACGTGTTCAACCTGCGAATTGCGAAACTCGAAACCCTCGAAACCGAATTGAAGAAGACGAAGAATGAATCAATGAAAAATCACAAGAATGATAACTAACCCTTGCAAGCTTCGAACTCTCAGCTAGAAGCTGCAACCTGCTAGTGGTGGAGTGTGATTCGTCGGGTATTTCGAGTAAGCTATTTTCTGATACTCTGACACGTGGGTTTTCAGATTTTTTTAACCGTTCGTGACGAACACTTAGCTGACTATGTACCGTTGACCAATCGGGAAGAGAAAAATATCTGAATTATAAGTCGAATCCAGCGGATTTTAAGCCTTCAATTGATCAATTCCACGTTTTTGCATAGTTGCAGAGGAACCGAAATTAAATTCCGATTCCATTCCCATTTCCCACACCCACGGTTCAAACTTCCAACCCCAACCCTCGAGGCTTGTAACTACCGGGGTTGCTCTTGCTCATGCAAACGGGGGTATTATTAGGTCCGACTCAGAACTCCCAGCACAACTCAGTGATTAAACATTTTAAGGGTCCGTTTGGTCTGCAGTTGCAACCGAAATTGGAATGATCTATTCCCTTACCTTATTTGGGATGTTCATTATATGGTCTAGAGCCAAACTGGATCGAACCAAACCATAATTGGCGGTTTGGTCTGGTTTGGTCCTAAAAAGGTTTGATTTGATCTGAGAATTCCTCGAACCGTAATTTTTTTTATTTGGTTTTGTTTTCTAAATTTTAGAAACTAGACCAAACTGTAAAACATATTAAAGCGAATTATTAATAATATATTTAATTAATTTATATAAGTATATATAAGACAAATGTTTAAACATATGTATGTACATATTCATTTAATGTTTTATACATGTAATTTGATGCCCAAGGAGTTTTTTGTGTTTGAGAAAATGTGAATGTGATTAATATAATAGTAATAAGTGACACTTGTTAATATTTTAATTTAATATTTGAATTATATTTGATATTATGTAGGTATATATATGTTATCTGGGCTTTCTAATTGGGTTGAGCCCAATAGAATGGCCCAAAGAAATTGGACCAAACTGTTGGGAACAGTTTTGGTCAAATTTGGTTTCTATACTAAAATGGTTTTATTTGAGAATTCTCAATTCATAATTTATTGGTTTGGTCCGAGATTTTTCTCCAAACCAAACCAAATTGGACTGTGAAATCCTACCTTACCTGTTTGATTCTAATGGGAGTTGAAATTGAAATTGGAATTAATTGTGATGGATTCTCATTCTCAAGGGAGAGGGAGGGAATGGACATTCCCTTCAAATGGGGGAATGCCACTCCACCAGGAATGGGAATGAGATTCTAATTCTACACAACCAAACAATTGAACCATTTTATTTCCGATTCCAGATTCCTATTCCCATGAACCAAACGGACCCTAAGATATGGTGAATTTTAAGAATTTTAAATGATAGGATAGGATATGATTTGGCATATCCTTGACAAAAGATCAGAAACAAATATTAAAGAAACAATAGAATTTAAGTTCATTGAGAGTACTATTGATATGGATACTTTGAACCTTGGGTGGAAGTAATAAGAAATGATTTAAGTGTCAATAATTTAACGATGAATCAAGATTCATGTAAATATATGTATGCATATATATGTATATTATATGAATGTAAGTTTATGTATGTATGAATGTGACATCGGAGGGATGAAGCAAGATTCATGTAGCATACTCCATATAAATGAGACAAGGTTTACATGATGATGTATGTAAATATATGTATGCATGCATCTAAATTTGTATGCATCAATGCTTTTCCAAAAAAAAAAATGTATGCATCAACAATTTTAAGTTTAAACTTGATCAAGAAAACAAGTTTAAAGGCAATTTTTTTAATGATAAACAGCATTTTCAACTTATCATTTATCCATATGGTTGAACTGTTCCAGCCATCACCCCACAATAATTTTGGAATAAAAATCCCTAAACTTAGTAAGCCAAAATCTATTCACATGTACCTACATATAAGGAGAACCCATGAAATTATGTGTTTATGAATGTATTATATTATCCAAGAATATATATATAATTATTTGTAAATGCATATATGTATATAGGATAAATCTATGATGCCAAAAAGACATACTACTAGAAAGACTTTGACCAATCAAACCCCCTTTGAATTTTGATGAAAACCCACTTTATTCATTATCACTTTTATGATGTTAGTTGATTGGTTATAAGTTACCTAGCATCATAGTTGAACCATGTATATAATACATATTCATAACGCCATCATGAATTGATCCGTTCTATTTCTCTCTTATTCTTTTTATCAAACTAGCATGATTGGCTAACTCAAATCTAAGGTGAGATTTTATTTTTAGTAGCGAAAAGAAGTAAAGAAATTGGGGAAACCTAACCAAATCTAAACCCAGGGGTTCAACACCACTACAAGAAATTTGACTTCTAACAACGGACAAAACTGTTGCTAGAAGTCCTTAAAACCGTTGCTAGAGACCTATAGCAACGGACTGGCGACAGACACAAAACTAATGCTTCTTCCACCATGGCAATAGGTTCTAGCAACGGTTCATCATGAAAACCGCTGCTAAATGTATCTATACCAACAGTTCATCATGAAATCCATTGCTAAATGATACCTATTAGCAAACGGTTCACCATGAAAACCGTTGCTAAAGACTATTTATAACAATGGTTTTCTTGATAAACCGTTGCTATAAAGAATTAATCTTGAAAAACCAATACTAGAAATTATCTTGCAAAACTATGATTTTCCATTGTAACCATTACTAAAGGCACACTACTCAAATAATTTTTTTATTCAAATTATCAAATGCTATTACAACGTACATTTATCATTTGTCAAGAATACATGAATAAGTGTCCTCAAAAAAAAAAAAAAACTTCAACGCCTTGCTCCTATGTTCAACCAATAATGGCTGTTTTAATGCTGTACCACTTCCTTTTGAACCTGCAAGAATTAACAAGTAAAGCATGAGTAATATAGGCAGCAAACATCAAATGCCCTTCCCCCCAATAATTTTCTCAAAGAACTACATAAATGCAAAATATTATTCTAATTTGTAAGAGAGGACAGGATAAAAAATGAAGTCATTTGAAGGAACTTAAAGACTAACTCAAATTGCTAAAACCATCACTAAGAAGAGCTTGACAACAATCTCTTAGGTCATGCTTCGTTTCAAAGAAAAAGTAGGAAAACCTATGCTAACCTAGCATAAGGTTCCCTACCTTTCTTTCAAACCAAAATCAGCCTTATTGAATACAATGTAGTAATACAACAAACTCTAGTGATTCATTCAAGACAGGGTAGTCTAAAATAGGAATGTTAGAAAATGGAGGGATCCAATTATGCATCAAAGGTTCCATGTATTCAAGAATGTTAGTGAAACAAGGGGACAACACGGATACATCCCACAAAGGTCAGGAAAAGAGAAGATACAAAAAGAAAGAAGATAAAATAAGGAATATCTTGAGTAGAATCTGACAACCCTAATATATTCCTAATACTAATGGTCCAGCCATGTACTGGAGTTTCATTATGAAGAAATCAAGTGGGTCCCTCACTTTCCAAAACAACTTTCTTTTTCCAAAAAGAAAAGAAATGGGGCACCTGAAACAACTGTCAATAAACAATAAGATCATTTTGGATTTGGATCTGAGAATAGTTTGACACTAGGTAACAAGGTGGAGATCCATGGGCCTAGGTCTAACAGCATCAGAAAACCCAATTTTACAAGGGCAACAAATGATCATTTTATCCAGAATTAGAATTAAAATCTCATCCAGTTGGCAGAAAAAAGAATTAAAAAAAACACCACAACAACCCAAACCAATAGCCTCACCTGTTCCTAATTACCCTTGCTTGTAGCAATCAAGGGAAGTTTAGCAACTTTCCATCCAACAATATGAAGAATTCTAGCCGAAACTACAAATAAGCTAAAAAGGTACAAGAACAAAATCTGAGTTCTTATAATAGTAATGAGTTCTTATAATAGTTAATTCCAGATAGACCATTGGATCCTGTTTCAGTTTTCTCGATTACTTATCATATTTTCCTCTTTTACATAGGTAGAACAAAATCTGATTTCAACAACCCATAACACTGGGGTGAAAATTGTCCAATTCATAGAATTTATTATCCTAAATTGTAAACACAATAAACATCTACCTCGATCATGGGTTTATCATGCATGAGAATTACCATATAACAATCTGTAATTTAGTGAATAGTCTAATGCTGATTATCGTTAAAGATAATAATATTTTAGCACAATTTTAACAAACTACCAAATCTAAGGGTTTAAGTATAATATTTCAGTATAAAACCCCCTGACTGTAAAATCAATACGTGTAAATTTCTGAAGCTCAAAATTCAGCATAACATAGAGATAAAAACAAAATGGCTACCAGTAAAAACATTAGAGAAACTGAAAACAAGTAGAAAATATCTAACAAGATACAAAGGAAAGTATCTTTGCTCACCCATAAACCATGGATGGAGTAAGGTCACAACCTGTTGTTGAATGAACCATAGGATTTCATTGCTAATAAAGGCATAACATTTAAATCAATTGTTTTCTAGATGGAATTCATCTTGATTAGTTTCATTAGGTGAAAGAAAACACATTAATCGTTTTCTAGATTTAGCAAAGGCACAAGCAAACATATGAAGACACACAGAAACATGCACCTACTGTTATTAATGACATAATGAATTTATACCAGTCTTAACCAGAGTAATAGGGATGTAGGGCAGAAGATCTACAGCTAGAGGATGGAAGGAAAACAAAGATATTTATGCTATTTCCCTTTTAGTCTGGAAAACTACCCCTTGTCAAGGAACCTCCAATAGCCCAGTTATATCTTCATGATAGTATCATGGGCAACCAAGGTCCATCTAGAGAAGTGGACTTTCAAAAATTTAAAGATATATGGGCACTATACTCATGTCTAATAGGATGGCCGACTCTACAAGGGCATAAGTAATTGTTGTACTACAGGGCATTCAACTAGCCAAGTCCATGAACTATAAGAACTTGGACTACTAAAGGAGGCTCACATGTTGTCATATGATGGCAAAATGTAGTCCTGGTTGTTGGTGGAAGGACTGTTTGGCTGCATTGAGAGATTGATAATGTCCACGCCATCCTGAACAACCTGTTTATGTGACCATTAAACAAGCAATTAAACAACAAAAAATGAGAAAGTATTAAGCAGAAGTGGCAAGTTGATAGGAACCATGAATTGCATCATTGTTCCAGAAAGAGAAGGCTGAGGTTGGAATTAATTTTCACTGTTTAAAGTGTTGGACATTATATACTTCTGTTTTGATAATACAATGAATCTTGTTATCTATCAAAAAAAGCATTGAAATATAGTTGAACAATAGTACAAATGCATTCAATAAAATGTGAATGCAATATGACCAATTCAACCATCCAACTCTAGAAAATTATTAGTTGCATCACAATTAAGATAAATGAACTTAAATCTTAACTATGAGGTATAGATTTCAAATTTGGTAAAGAACAAATGTAAATGACCACATGATCAAAAGTAGTGGACGATTCTGAGCATTCATTGAATAAGGAGCAGATATCATTATGCAGTAGCATTTCTCTTCTATTTAGATAATATTTTATCAATCTGCTGCTATACTCTATTTTAGTGTGACACAGTACACGAGGACTGCAAACAAGTCCCATATTTGGTTCCATTTCAAGGCTCCAAAGAGCAGAAAGCTGAAGTTTGTTGCAGTAGTAAGAAACCCATCACCGTAGTAGTAAGCCTATGGCACATTCTAGCAGAACTAGTCCCAAGCTCCAGATATCACTCTTGTAGCCATATTCGTTTCCAACTATTCTTTGGTTGTGGAACACAAATTCTAAATAAACAACCTTTACTAGATAGCAGTACTTATTTACCAGTAGCACCATGAAAATGCAGAAATATCCTACAAAAAAAAGGAGTAATTGTTGCCCATGAATATGAGTAGATGTACTAATAAACATGTAGCTGTATGTGCCAACAAAAGTATTTACCAGTCCAGAGGTGCTTGACAATGTAGCACTCACACCAAAGTTAGTTATCTTGACTTCTCCTCTATGATTTATTAACAAATTAGAAGGCTTCAAGTCCCTGTGGATTATGTGCTTGTCATGATGAAGATACAACAAACACTAGAGAACCTGCATGTATGAACCTACAGTTCAACTAGAAGAAACTAACTACATGAATCTATAAGTCAAAGATTCAAGGAAGAAACAAACAATACTAACCTGTTTACAGATGGTGGCAAGATATGGCTCTGGAATTATTTTGACTTTCTTAAGAAAATCTGCTAGAGAACCACCATCCATATCCAAGACAATTAATATGCCACCGTTATAATAGAAAGATTGGTAACAGACAACCACATATGGACATTGAGCTGACAATCTGTTTTAAGTCTTACCAAGAACCACCATCCTGTACAACTGTTTGCAATTATGCTCCTGGATGTTCATTTGGATAACCTAGACCAGATTTGATAGATAGGAAACTGAATTAGTTGGTGGATAGGAAACTATTATTAAACCCCCTAAAACTGAATTAGTTAGTGCTTTGGTGGATCGGAAACTAAAAGATGCATATACTGCTATAAATGGTCAGATCATTTCATTAATCCTTCTTTTTTGTTTTCAAAGGCCAAATAAATTGTTAATAGGACCCACTAGCAGTTCGACCCACCTCTGATGACAAGGGAAATCAGATTCAAAGACAAATATGAGGCTCAACACAGAAACCATCAAGAAATCCAAAATGTAGGAATGACCATTCAGTTGACTAATAGTATCATATGCATTGCTAAAAATCTAGCCCATGCATTTGTGTAAATAAAAAGCAAATAATCATCATCATTAAAGCCTTGTCCCAACTATTCTAATTTCTAAAAGCATATATCAACAAAAAATTATAGTTTCCAAAGCCCATGCATCATGGTTTCCAGCAAAAAATTAATTTCAATCAATACATAACTTGTGAAACTATAACATCTTTCAGGGCATTATACCAACGGTTAGGTTCCAGGTTCAAATTTTTAAGTACTAAACTTTATTTTGATTTAGATATGAGTCCAGGAGCTAGGATCCAAGCCTGATACTCAACCAATCAACCACATGCTTTTTCAGAACCTCAGGGGATTGGTGGAAGACAAGAAAACACAAAAATCAACCTAAAACCCTAAACGTCAAAGAAATCTGAAGAGAGATATGGTCAGAGATTGAAAATCGTTGAAGAGAAAGCCGCTAGAGAGAGATAATATACTCACCTGAGAAAACCTAGACCAGACTCCTCTGTCCAAAGCTTTAGCCTTTAAGGTTTCGGTGGACTTTCAAACAGTTTATGGAGAAAAAAAAGTTCATCCACATTGTCAGGCCGATCTTCTAAAGTCTTCTCCGCCAATGAGACTTCGTTCAAAACTAAAAGAAATGGATAGGAAACCCTAACCACAGTGAGATATGAGGCGTAGAAAGGTATTGAAGTAAATCCAACAAGAAAACTACGGAAAAAATAGAGGAAACCACAAGGAAATCTAACGAATTTGATGAAAAAAAAAGGAAAATAAGATGATAGATCTTCCTTGAACACACCGTCTTCTGTCGTAGCTTACTCGATTTTGCTAAAGCACTTCTACTTGCACCCTGCAATATATGAGAGAGAGAAAGAGAGAATACGGAGTAGCAGAGGGTGGTCGATGATGTCAGAAAAAGAAGGGAGCATGGAGTTTGGGGAGAGGGAGAGAAGGGGATTGAATTAGCTCAAGATGAGGGAAGGAGATGGATACAAAGAGATTAGCCATAGAGGGAAATTTGATTTTTGCTCTCGCGCCTATATGTTGGTAGCAACGGTGGATTGGGTGTCAGTTGCTATAAACAATAAATAGCTATGGACAAAGATACGGTTTGTGTCCGTGGCTTACATATTGCTATGGTTTTTAACCACGGTTTGTGTCCGTCTCCGTCGCGATATTTCTACCGAAAAATAGATAACATATAACTACGGTTTTATCTGACCGTGGCTAGAAATCCGTTGCTAGATCGGATTAGGGTTAACCTTAACTCGAACTTAACCTGCCCTGACTTTCACCCTTAGTATTATTAAACAGTAAGACTCAAGTAGAAATTACCTAAGAGTTGAAAGTTAGGGTAAAATACAGAGATATTTTGGGGTAGTGGCACTCAGGTGCCCTAACTTTCATTAGTGACAAAGAGCTATCCCCTAAACAACCTATTTTTTTCTTTATACAAACCTACATATGATGCATGTGCATATATGCCAATAGATATTCCTTATCACAATAATGTAGATTTTCTAGAGAAATTTTGACCATTTTATTTCAAAGATTTTAAGAAGCCACATAGGTGATGTTTGGCATTGATGCTGATTTTCTAAAAATTGGCACCACATCAAAGTCACGTGGGACAAAGAAGAATCAGTGATTTTCAATCTGTTCGGTTGGTCGATTTTTGCATTTTTGGGAAATCAGAAGAAAACATTCATGAAATTAGCCCATCTTGAGGGATCACCGTTTTTAGTGATTCCCCAATTTTTAGGTGATTTTGGAAGATGACATGGCTCCAAGAAAAGGATGATTCCAAAGAAAAATAATCACCCTTGAAAATTAATACCAAACAACCATTTTTAGTGGTTTTTCAAAAATCACCAATTTCTGAATAATCGGCAAGGAGAAATCATCATTGATGCCACATAGACTAATTTGTACAGTGATTTTTGCAATGTTTTCCTTTAATGTGCATTGAAACAAATAATCAGTTGCAAATCAACCTGTACAGAGAATTACTACAGTCTCTTCTCTTTGATTACAGTTGGGAAACAAGGGTTTCACTTGATTTCCTTGCCCACTTTTTGAAATAATACAACTGCAAGAGTCACTACCGTAGCATAGATTGAATTTGGAACCCTTTGAACAACCGTCCCAACACTTGGGACATCCTCAGTTGCCTTCTTTGCTACCAATGCGATTATTGGTGCTACGACCAAGGCGATGATCAAATTTTGACTCACAACTGTTAGAGTGTTGATGGTCAATTTCTGAAAAAACTCCACAAATTCTTCACAGTCCAGTTCCCCATCAAGATTCAAATCATATTTCTGCACAACAACCAAATACATGCCATCAAATGACCATTCTCCCTGCTTGTGGAGTGGAGCAGTGAGATGTAATGGAATTAGGAACTAAGGGTGTCAATATTGTACCGGTTTGGGATGAACCCAATCCAGTCCAAAATCAATTTAGACGGATTGGACGGACCAATAACTCATCCATAATAAATTTATATTGGATTAAGCCAATATCTGGTCCATTGATATAAAATAAAAATATATATGTAAATGGACTGGGTTTGAGTTGAAACCAATCTAAATCAAAATGAATTTGAACAGATTGGACGGTCCAGACATTGGATTGGATTGAACATGATCCATTTATAATGGACTCACATTTGCCAAGCTATACACTTTGGTCTCTCTTTTGAAAGTCATCTTTCAAAACAATTTAAAGAATCTACGTACACTATGGCCAATGAAACTGGTCAAGAAACTACACTATACAATACAATATGGAATAGGCCGATGACCCAGTAGTTGGAAGTGGTTTATTCGGTTATTCGGCATCCTCATAAAAATGGAAGGATAAGATCATATGGTATCCAAAAAAATATCTGACCAATCAACTGGAATTATAGACTTAGTAGTAAATCTGGTGCTATTTGTCAAAATTTATGAGTGGGTTTTGATTAATCAAAATTCTTTTTATATCATAGATTTTTTTCTCTTCAATTAGGTTCCATGATCAAGGTTTTTAAAATCGACCCGGACAATGAACCGGTCAGGGGTCCGGTTCTTAAGTTGAACAACCGTTCAGCCCGTTCTGACAAAAAAATAGAAAAACAGTCAAAACCGTTGAATAATTCGAATGATTCAATCACCCGGATCAGTAGTTTACTAACCAAATCAACAATTTTTGACAAAAATCCGATTTTAAGAAAAAAACGAAACCGATCACCGGACCAGTTTCCAGTTTTTCCGGTCCGGTTTTGAAAACCATGCTCATGATTATAGATGAGGAGGATTAGATTACCTCCTTCATAGCCTTGACTTCATCCATAGATGGTGGATCAATGTGGCGCCCGGGCAAATATTTGTTAATGTCACTGCAACAGAACAAGAGCTAGTTCTATATTTGATGAAATAGTATATCCAATGAGCAACAGTCTTCTCTTGAAGAAAGTCGAACTTACCTGTAAACAAGCAGCACTGCTATATACAATTCTTCAGATGTCAAGGAAACCTTTCCTGACTCATTTTTAAAACGATTAAAGATCTTAACTATTATCTTTCTTAGTTGTCTTTTCCTCCATTCCTTACCTGCTCAAATAGCTCAATGAAATTAACCATGAAATCATGACAGTAGACGCTTCAAAATAAAAAAACTCTGAAAGGTCGCCAAGAAGAAAATGCAAGCCTAAATTTTGTAAAAGCATCCAAAAGTTTATCAGGGAGGGAAAGGTGAACTTGAAAAAATACCTTGAAATTTTTCTTGCAAGGACCCTAAGATCTGCCCCATCTGTGTCGCTTAGACGATGAAGCAAGCTGAGAGTCTGATTTTGAATGCCAGAATGCTTAGAAGGTCCGAAATTGGGAAAGAAGAGCAAACAAATTAAAAGAAGGTAGATGTGTACAAATCAGTCAGGAGAATCGATTCGAAAATCAGAATTACAAGTTAAGTGGGAGAGAAGTGATTCACCCTGGAAATGTTGGTATGGAATCTGTACATGAGATTGCTTTGGTAAGGATGCTATGAGACGTGGTGGAAGTATAGATGCTTTTGAACCACTACAAAACTTTGTAGAGGTCTCATATATACTCCCACTAAGTGGAAGAAAGGAAGTAATCCAGCTTCAAGTTTCAACTGCTGGGAGGTGAAAGATGGAATTTTGATCTGAATTTATACAGTATTCATTTTAATAAATCAGAGGACCTTACAACTCAGAAACCTTGGCTCATGAAATTAGTAGAATAAACCATCACCTCATCAATTCATTTAGATTCAATTAATCCAATTTGAATTAGATACCCAAACAGTTACAATAAGAAAATCAAAGCGCACAAAGATAACCACAAACAAATTGGATAGAATATTGGATTGATGGGTTAGTTAGATGGCTTGGCTTGTACCATTCTACAATTAATCAAAGCTGCTTGCGTTTCTATGTATACATACTTAATTCTCATAGCCATCTAAACCCTAAGACTTGCATTTGATGTGATTAATATATTTTTACCTTTCACAGTGGGATTTGTCGAGTTTTTGGATGTTGCATCCTCAAGTCTCAAGTCAACACCCTGGATCCAAAAATAAAATAATAATAATAATAATAAAAAAACTATCTGTACCCACCAACATAGAATTTCCATGTCTTCATTTATATTTGAATTCAATTTTAACCGAATTCAGACTTAATGTTAGTCTGGACTCCAAAACAAAATTAGATTTTCAGTTTTTTAATAGGGCAGAAAAGAGTGCTACACAAGACGGGGGTATCACCTCCCCACAGATCGAAAAAACATATAAGCTCTCTATATGACCAGAAACAGCATTACAATGAGCAAAGTTGGCCAATCAAATAATCCTTAGGTTGCTGCTGGTTCCAAAATTAAATTTTCTTACCCCACCCGAAATCTCTCCCCTTTTGTTTCTCTCTCACCGTTGCTGCAACCAACTGCCAAACGCTCTTGATTGATACACTAGAATCTTTTCTTGTTGGGGTTGTGTCTTATTTTATAATCATTGGATTAATTTTAATCTAATGATGGGTATGGTCCCTCTTTAGGTTAAAGATGTTTTATATGTAAAAGCTTCTTTTGTATGTAGGGTTAAGGCTTTTTAGAGAGAAGGTATGAGAGAAAAAATACATAGTTCTCTTGGTGTGAGAGTGGGTTTTTTCTCTTATTTTTGTTCTTCAGGTTAAGAAGAAAGGGAGAATGGGTGTATATGAGGGTTAAGGGTTGGTTTGGGCTGCAAGCCACAAGGTACTTGTATTGTTCCTTAGTTTTCTTTTATAGTGAAAAATAGGTTTCGTCTCTCCCGTGGATGTAGGCAGTAAGGCCGAACTACGTAAACCTTTGTGTTCTTTGTGGTGCTTGTTTTTTTATTTGTCTTTGCTTGAATTTCATCATTTTTGTTGCTATTAGATTTCTCATGGTTGTTATTTCAAACACCTTGTGATTTAATACTGTGAGTGGTTGTTGTGAGACCCCAACAAAGTGGTATCTAAGCTCCTAGATTAGTGTTTACAAGGTGTTTGTAAAATTGTTTGAGAGGTAATGACAACAAAAGATGCAGGTTCTCAGTTCCAAATTGAGAGGTTTGATGGCAAATGTAGTTTTACTCTATGGAAAAAAAGGGTAAAGGATGTCTTGGTTCAGCAAGGTTTGGTTAGGGTGTTGAAAGGAAAGAATGGGAGGCCAGAAGACATGAAGGATGCTGATTAGGAGGACATCGAGTCAATGTGTGTTAGTACGATTCAATTGCTCCTAGTTGATAATGTTATGGAGGAAGATTCTGCACCGGAATTGCTTAAATGCAAATCTATATTTGAAGTGGTAGTTGTATGGGTTAAAGATGGAAGAAGGTGGGAGTCTCCTAGAACACCAACAAGTGTTCAACTGTATCTTAGATCAATTAGGGAAAGTTGATGTCAAGGTGGAGGAAGAAGACAATGCCCTTTTGCTTCTTATCTCACTTCTTGATTTGTATGAAAACTTGGTGATCACAACATTGTTGTACAGGAAAGATACAATGAAGGTAGAAAAAGTTATTGCATTTCTTCTATCCAATGAGGTTACAAGGAAGCCCAAGTATGAGAGTGGGCAAGACTCTGCGTTGGTTATGTTGGGAACAAATTAAAAAGGAATGCCATTTGACAGGGGGTCTGAGAGCAACAGGTTTAGATCTGAAGCTAGGGAGAAAGGGCAAGATACAATGTTATAGATGCAATGCATTTGGTCACAAGAAAAGAGATTGTCCTACACGAAAAAGGAGTGGGGATGAATCTAGAAGCATGACAATTGCATTTGATGATAATGAAGACGTTCTCATAATCTTCAAAGGTATGTGCAATTTTTCTCCAAATGAATGGGTTTTACATTTCGAATGTTCTATGCACATTTGCTCTAGGAAGGAATATTTTGACACGTTCCAAGAAAAGAAGCCGAGGGATGCATGATTTTTGCTACAGGCGGAGCCAAGAAAATCATACCTAGCGGTATAGTCTTGATGAAAAGAGAAAAATGCAAGGGTTTGTATCATCTGGTTAGAAGTACAGTAGTTCCCATGACCTCGATGGGATATTGAAAATGGAATGTGCAAGGTAATGTGACCACACAGAGGGTATCTTTTGCAGATAGAGTGGAGACAAGTATTACAAGTTTCCAAGGTATAGATGATTGTGAGAAGAAGATTCTTGTTGGAAGAGAGGAATGATCGAGGTCCCTCTCTAAAGTTAATTAAGATTATTAGCTTGGGTACAGATACATAGGTACATTGGCCATTTTATTTGAATCAGGTGGAGTCAAGACCAAGTGAGTTATGTTATGTATAAGTGGTGGTATTTTACAAGGCCAAAGGAGATTTACAATATTTGCAAACAGGTGGAGGTACAAATAGTATATCTCTAAGGTAGTTGAAAAATAAGCCAAAGTGGAGATTATTGGGATTGTGTCTTATTTTATAACCACTGGATTAATTTTATTATAACAGTTGGTATGGTTCCTCTTTAGGTTAAAGAGGTTTTACATGTAAAAACTTCTTTTGTATGTAGAGTTAAGGCTTTTTGGAGAGAAGGTGTCAGAGAAAAATACAAAGTGCTCTTTGAGTGAGAGTGGGTTTTTTCTCTTGTTTTTGTTCTTCGGGCTAAGAGTAAAGGGAGAACGGGTGTACAAGGGTTAAGGGTTGGTTTGGGCTGCAAGCCACAATGTACTTGTATTGTTTCTCAGTTTACTTTCATAGTAAATAACAGGTTTCATCTCTCCCGTGGACATATGCAACAAGGTCGAACTACATAAACTTGTGTTCTTTTGTGGTGCTTGTTTTGTTTTTACTTGGACTTCATCATTTTTTCTGATATTTGATTTCTCGTGGTTGTTATTTCAAATACCTTGTGATTTTATACTATGGGCAGTTGTTATGAGGCCCTAACATTTCTCTTCTACTCTTTTCTCTTACTGGAGACCACTCTCAATTGTCATTTATTCCTCTCACCCAAGAATGCTCTCAACCCTTTCCTCCACAACCATTGTTCACTCTCACCAAGATAATACACAATGATCATTTATATCTAAACTACCACTACCTACTAGTAGCTTTCAAAGCTACAACTATAAAAGGTCAAAATTTATACTCCATTCCGAACCACCACTACCAAGTGCTTGTTTGCCCCTGTAGAGTTACAAACTATAATATTATAGAGATGAACCCTTATCCAACCACAGCTATATTCTTGATTTCTCCATTGAGTGAGGCGCATGGGTTATGATAGATGCCAAGTTTATTTTTAAAGAGTTCATTTAAGTTGTTATTATCCTCTTAATTAAATTATTATGAGAATTATCCCGTGTTAATTAAGAGTTATCTATTTGGACTTTTTCATCTCAAGCAATAAGGTTTCTTGTTGCATAGCAAATAAAATACACTCACAAAATATAATAGAGCCTTAGGTGAGAAATTACAATAAGAAAAGTTGATGAAGCTCCAAGGAAACCTTCTACGAGACAATAGTAATTCGGATTAAGTGGGATAAGAGTGTTTTGTGTCTCGAACTGCATATAAAATGGCTTGATTTATACCTCTTTTATAAATTATAGAGTCATTATGAAAAGAAATAATTTTGTTTGAAGAGACTCTTTGTACAATAACGTGGTTGAATTATGTGACTTTTCACAATTAGTTAACATTTAATGAGTGTTACCATTTAATTGATGTCCCTTGACTATACCTAATCAAGTTGTGACGGTTGGATTTAACTTTAAACGTCAAAGGTCATGTTTATGCATCTAAAAAGTGTCCTTTCCCACCTTTGTGCAAGTTCATATGATTCACAACCCACGTCAAATGTGACTTGTGGTTGCTATTGCAGCTACAATTGTGATCTATGATTTCAATGACAATTTCACTTGTAATGAGGACTTGCGATGGCATATCTCACTTTGATGGTCATCTCATCCTATCCCACTTGCAATTTTGGCATATCTCTATTTTGAGTGCATCTTAAAATATATAGTTCTCTAATTTCATCGCACATATGCATGCATGCTTCTACACATATGTTACGTAATAGTAATCTTTATACTCCCCTCTCCATATTTATAAGAAGTGTAAATAAGTTTTTACTTAAAAGATCAGAAGAAATATTGTAAATTTTCAATTTGAGAAAAATATAAAAAGAGAAAATAATAGACAAACAATAGATTTTGGCAAGAATTTTAAAAATCACATTTCAAAGTGCATGTGTAAGTGTGTTCAACTATGAAATTAATTAATCAAAACTCATGAAATTTAATCTCTAATGAGATTAAAATCCAACTTGTTTCCCTCTTATAGACTACATAGAAGAAGAAGAAGAAAATGTTTATTCATTTGCTATTTGAAAAAATAAAGGCATCATTTTTGTCTAGTTGTTGAATGTAGTGGCTTAACCTTAAAACAATCTCCTTTCTAAGAGGATTGAAACTATTTAAAAAGTAATAAATCTGTGAACAAGATAAATGATTGGTCAAGTAGAAAAGAAAAAAAGAAAAAAAATAAGCAAAGCAACATAAATCACATACAAAGGTTTATGTGGTTTAGCTTATAGCCTACATCCACAAGCACTGTTGGAGAAGAAATCCACTAAAGAGCAATAGAGATTACAATCATAGTCCACATCACCTTAATCTCTTCTCTTGGTTCTCAAGATACAAGATTACTTTTTGTGTAAGATATAAAGTTATTTATGAAAAACCCCAAACTAGGTCAGCCCCACAAAACCAAGAATTGAACGATTTTCACAAGTCACACCAAACCCTTGCTACAAGTCTAGAATCCAATGATTTTAGGACTTGCGATCTTGGACTATGGTGAGTCGAGGTGAATTGCAAGTTTGAATGAGTTGTGATTCCCAAATGACTACAAGTACATACCATGAGGGTACCACCAAGCCCTCCACTTCGACTACAATATATGACATTTTGCCTTTAGTCAAGTCATTGAATGAATTTGCAACTAGAATTCAAGGCACCATCACAACAAAAACTTTGGCCAAGTTGCTTATGCTCTAAGAGGCAACTTAGAAATACTGTTTAAAGTATCATATCTACAAAACACCCTAATCGACAAACAAGGAGAGTTCTACTTTCTACATTTTACAATGCCCTAATCGTTAAAAGCACTCTTTGTGCTATAATCCAAATACTACATCCACCCCATCAATCCCCTAGAAATGGATATCCACAAGGACCGATTCCACTCTTAGAAGGTGATTTCAAAAGGTCACATCATAATGTAGAATAGGAGTTAATCTGACAAGATCTTTCCTTTAGAGTTTTTATTGTTTTGTATTTATTTTTGGTAGGTGTTTTTTTTTATGGTGCCCTTTCTTATCTGAAAGGTATTTTGGTCCCCTAGTTTTAGGGTTCTCTCCCTGGGTGGGTCTTTTATCCATAGGGTTGTGGAGGGTCTACTTGTGGTTTATCCTTTTATTTGTCTCTTTTTAGTGGTAGTTGTCTCTGTTTTGGTTTTCTACTTGTTGCTTTTTTCTCCTTGTTAGACTTATCGTCTTCTTGGTGCTTTGTTCCTATTATAGATAACATGAAAATCTATGTTATGCTTTTGAACATGTTGTAATAGAAGAGAATGATTATGGGGTTAACATTATGGATGTGCATTGCACTTCAGCTTTGGCTAGGCATGAAGAGTGATAGTTGTGTTATTGGGAGACTTTTCCTAAGCTAGCCATTTTGCTTGAAGAGCTGAGAAAGGCTTTGCATGTGAATTCAAAGTTGTCTAAAGAGGATGTTGTGATCCTCCTTCTTTTAGAAAGGTCATTTTAGTGTATTGTTTAAGTATCTTAGTTGTTTTGATCACACTATCATGGATGGGCCACAATATATCTTTGATTAGTGGTTTCTTTTGCAAGAATGGTCTTTCGAGACAGCTCCGTCTTCCATTTCTTTAAAAGAGGTTAATTATGGGTTCAAATATATGATCCACCATTTGGCTTGTTTACTAATGAAATTGGTATGTTAATAGCAAAAAAAGATGATTCTATTTATTTGTTGTAGGATTGGTGTGTATTTCAATTGAAAATCCTCTAAAATGTGAAAATTTCCTTGTTGCTACTATTTAGGCAATCTCTAGATATGAAATGCTACCATCCGCTTGTTATATTTGTAGAAGAGTTGGTCATTAATGACTGATTGGTATTTTTTTCATTCTCAATAATCTACTCAAACCAATTGGTAACCAAGCAAATCATTAGGCCTAGAAAAGGTTCTATTGATTTGAGATTTCCTTTTCTCATCCATGTGGGGTTCAAACACTTTTAACTATTTACAGCTTAACTTTGGACCCCAAGTAAGATGTCACTAGGAGGGGTTTTTTCCAAAGAGCTTCTACAAATAGGAGTGCACTCATTGAGAATTGAGATGGTCGAACAAGCCAATGGAGAGATTGGATCATTGTATTCTTCCTATTACTTCTCACATAGATGAATTTGTCTTGCATTTTTAATGGTTCACCTAGGAACGACAACAAGGTGGGGGCAGGGATGGAGAGCCATTCCTTATCCCCATCCCCATCCCTGTTTCCATCCCGCTAGTGGGGAAAAGGTTATCCATATCCCGTTATTTTTTATAATGTCAACCATTTTGTTTTTGTTTTCTATTTTATTTAAAAATTATAAATAAAATAGTTAAAATTTACATAAAATGATTTAAATATATTCAAACATATTTTTAAAAATATTAATATACATACATACAAAGGAATGGAAACAGGGTGGGTTCGCGGCGGGAATCATATTTCTTGTCCCCACCCCCGATTCTGAAATTAACCCTCATTCCCGTCCCTGGTCCCTGTCGGAGATAAAATTTGTCCTCCATCCCCGATCCCTAACAAGGATGGGTTCCCTGCGGGGACCCAAATCCCTGAATTTTTTTTTAGATAATAGTATTTTTTTGAAAAATAAATTTACTTAAGATAAATAAAAATTTTAAATTATAAATAATGTTTTGATATATATATAAATAATATACATTTAATATAAATAACATAATCGAGGTCGTGACAGGGCAGGGACCTCAATCCCCATCCCTGACCCTATGGGATCGGGAAAGTTAGATTCCCATCGGGGATGGGGAAAATTTCCATCCCTATGCATACGTATATAGACGTGTTCATACATATATAAGTATATATTAGTAGGGATCCCCACGAAGCGAGGATCAAGGTCCCTGTGTGGTAGGGAATGCTCTCCCTATCCCTACCAATAGGGATGAAAATTTCCCTATTCCCATTACCACAAGGGGAAATCATCCCCACCGTTGCCCCATTTAGGGAGGTCCCTATGGGGATCGAGGAAAGAGAGGGTGGAGCAAGGGCCCTTTTTTTTTATAAATATGATTGATACAACAAAACAAACCCTAGCTCTTATATGTTGCATATTCAAATAATATGTGAGAGAGGCATAGAAAGCATAGCCATGATTATAACACCAAATTGGCACGGGGTAAACTCTTGCAACTGAAGAAACTTGTGCAACCAAGACAAGCCTTTTGTGTGTGAGGATCATGATTCAACCCGTTGAATGGATCCACTAAGTTCAGTGGCATTGGACCAAGACCTCATGTACGCATGGCCGGGGATATTGTGTGGCTGTTGCCGGTCCATGGGAGGCATTGCTTACATGCCAAAGGGGGATTGTGCCAATGATGTGTGTAAGGAAACCATTGGGCCTTGTGAATATATACGTGTGCTTGGGCAATGGGGTAGGTCAATCAACTTAGATACAAGGTTGGCAAGGTGTAAGGACATGCTTAGGCTAGACTCTTCATGTGCGTTGCAGAGTAATGGTCCATGCACTATCCCCATGAACAATTGTGTGCCCATGAGGAACCTTGGTAACAATGCTAGCCATTAACTAGGGCCACCCCACAAGGGATGTTTGTCTTGGGAATGCCAAGTCTAGGCATCCAAAGAGGTCGACCACCCCTCCTCAAAGAGGATGTTAAGCTTTTGGAAGTCTTCCAGAAGGTAACATCATTTTTCCAAAAAGTCATATTGGTAGAATTTACAATTATGCTACTCAACACAACCCATCAAGCATAGGTAGACTAAGCTTGTGTCAGACTGTGACAATCTCCCCAACTCAATCCGTTGTCATCCTCCACAATAGCTCTTTTATGAATGGGCGTTTATGTCCTATGCCATCCATATGTGTTTCAATTTAGTTGCTTATTGTTACAATCAATGTTGTTTTATCAACTTGGGTTTCACCTATGTTGGTGTCCATGTGTGGAGTGGAACCATTTCACCATGCCATCTTGCTTGGACTTCACCAGCTATGCTAGGGATACTCAAATCGTGCAATGGATATGCCCTGTGTGTGTGTGTGTGTGTGTGTTTGAACCTCAAAATTTTGTATGTGTGATTCTTTAAGGAGGTTTGCCCCATGTTGTCTTTACCTCAAGGCTCAATCCAACTCCTTACCGGCTTGCGAACTCCACCCTTTGTGTTGGGGTTACCCAAACCACACCATGGCTTATGCACTGCGGGCCTTCAAAACTACACTTTGCCGCACCAGTTTGGGCATCCTCCTTCACTCTGACGGGCCCCCAATTTCTGCCTTAAGTATCTAATTGTGTTTTCTAGTGGGCGATGGAAACTTTTACCCATGATGCTTCTTATTATGCACCTTCTTGTGTGATGTGTGTTGTCATTGCAAATGTTCCACCTATGTGTACTAAGCATGTCCTCCGATGAGTGATCCAATGTTATGCCGCCATGCTCCAACGATAAGTGTACCCAAATTCCTATCATTCCAATGTTGTGGCTTTGGTCCAAGTACCATTTTTAGTGTAAATTTCACCACTTCAATGGCATTCCTTGGTCAACCGTAAACACCAACCAATTTTGGACTGTTATCCCCACCTTGGATGTGTCTTTGATAAGTTACGAAACAATGGTTCATCCATTATGAAACCAAGATATAGGCACACCACCAACACCTTAGCAAAATGAATAGCTACAGATGTCCATGAGAAAGTATTGCATTCTCCCACTCAAACCACCACAATATGCTTTCCAAATGATGGCTCATGCATCTAACTCCACACGAGTACTACTTCAGGGTCATTGGAATGGGGACACGATGATTGGCCTCTTCCTATGCCTGATGTGTAATGCTTGCTCAACCCTATAGGTGTACCGAGGGACCACAACACATGATGTGGCTGCTTAAAAACTGACCACTTCAACCGACTCATGGGAGATGTTGCTTACGTGCTAAAGGGGGATTGTGTTGATGATGTGTGTGAAGTAATCGTTGGATCTTGTGAACACACCCGTGTGCTTAAACAGCGGGGTAGCTTGATCAACTTAAACACGGGGCTGATGAGGTGTAGGTACATGATTAGGCTAAATACACATGCAAAGCCTCCCCTTCATGTGGATTGCATAGTGCCGATCCATGCATTGTCCCTATCAGCGATTGTGTGCCCATGAGGAGACCTAGTAGCCATGCTATCCATTAACTAGGGCTGCCCCACAAGGGATGTTGGTCTTGGGAGTGCCAAGTATAGGCACCCAAAGAAGATCACCCTTTCTCAAAGAGGGTGTTAAGCCTTTGGAGGTCCATTAGAAGGTAATGTCATTTTTTCTAAAAAATCATATTAGTAGAATTTACAATGATGCCATCTAACATAAGTAGACTAAGCCTGTATTAGACTGTGACAAAATGGACAAATATGTTATTTTAAGAATCAACGACAATCCATGATAAAGACAATTACAAAACATTCAATGAACATGGTGCAACAAATGACCACATTCAAAGGATAATAACTTAAGAATAAAAACATATTGAAACATTCCTAGAAGAGGCATACATCTGTCAAGGTATACAACATGTATAACAAAACATTATCAAGATCTAGGCCATAAATAATACCACTATTTCTTGAACTTTATTCTTTTTCTATTTCTTAAGAATTACAACTAAACTCCAATGTAAATTAGATAAATATAAGATTCCTAAGTGAAATTGTTTGGAATGAAGGACAAAGACTCGGAGAACATCGATTACAAAAGTAAAACAAGAATCAATGTACAAGATGTATCTCTAGCAAATTGATGTAGATGAATTTGAAGCCCCATAAAACAAGTCCCCCATTGAGGAATTGTTTTCCAACTCAAATATCAAAATTTTTTAATGAAGAAATCACAGGCAAGGCTATAATGTCTCTAGGTCATTTAATGCTCTAACTAGGTTTTTTTCAGCTTTAAACAACCACACGAATATCAAGTGAGATTAAATTGAGCAAGGATTGGTTAGACCAAAGGACTAGAAGTAAAATTTTCTTTAGAAAATAATGAGAAACTTTGTTATATCTTAAGAACCAAAATCATATATCCAAAAAAAAAAGAGAAACAATAATGAATTTGTGAAAAATGATACCTAGGCCAATTGGTTAGACACTAGCTTTATAGCATGACATGAAAAAAACAAGTTGCATTTTTGTAGTTGACAGAATGGTAAACCACTTGTCATGGTACCACCATAGTTTCAAGTGTGAGGTAATTGATTAAGAAGAAAACATAGGGTTTACCAAGAATGTGAAGAATATGAATCTTTTTGTTCACTAGGTCAAACAAAATCAGCTTTGAAAAATGCCTTTCCATTAGAATTTTACCATTCTTTTAAATACCTAATGGCTTAAAGTACTAAACAATCTCCATGTGTCATACCGGTTAAAGGAGTATAATCCAAAATTCCTTAACACCATAATCCCTCATTACCAATATTTCAAAATCTATAGCACAATTGTGAAGGAGTTCATTTTATCAAAGGGATTAGGCAAAGGGACCTCTAGTAATGTCTCACCCCTAACATTAAAAGAAACAATTAACTCATGTATTTGGCCCAAAACCATGTTGTACTATCCAATGAGGAGCTCCATTTACCAGCATCGCCTTACAATATGTTAAAACAACTTTTGTGTTCTATGTTGCATACTTGTGTGCAAAACAACTTGACTTACACCTTTTTTATAAATTTTGAAGTCACTAAGAAAATGAATGCATTTGCTTGAAGAGGTTCTTTGTACAATCATGTATTTAAATTATATGACAATTAACAATAAATAATTGTTAATGTTTAAATGATGTCCCTTAATCACACCTGACCAAGTCATGACTTCTGCATTTTACTTAAAACATCAATGGTCATATTTTGGCCTCCCAAAAAATTTTAGTTGTACTATTGTGTAAGTATCTGCAATTCACCACCCAAGTCAAAAGTGATTTGTGATTTGCATTTGTAATGAGAATCTTGTGATTTGCAATGAGGAATTTATGATTTGTGATGAAGAGCTTTGATTACCATCTGCGATTTACAATGGTCATCTCATCTCATCTATTCTTGTCACATCTCACCTATGACCTTGGCGCACCTTCATGTTATCTTATTTCTTTTTGTCTAATCGCATGGCGCCACACATGTATGCATGTTGCATGGTAACAAGCCTCTTCTCTATACTTTTAAGGATTGTAAAAAACCTCATACTTAAAAACCCAAGATAAATTTATACTTTTTCAATGTAGGTCAAGACTTAAGAGAGAGAAAACAAAACAAGTATTTGATGGAAATTTTGAAAACTATTTGTCAAAATGCATGTGTAAGTTTTCTCAATTATGTTATTAATCAATCAAACACCTATTGGAATTTAATCTCTAATGAGATTAAAATCCAATAGTTTCTCTATCTTTCTTTTCTTTCTTCAAACCTCTATGTTTTTGCTTTCCTTCATCCATTTTCATTTCTTGTAGCTTTGTGCTGAAAGGCAAGAGATTAATCATAAACAAACGAGAGCTACTTGCTACAATTCGAAGTTGGGTCCTTGGAGGGAAGAATATATCATAAAATTGGAGAATATATGTTATGACAATATCGGCGCGGTCCCTTATTTCGGGTTGTGCAACTTGGTTTAGAGTTTGCTCAAGTACAACCCGAAAAAGTGAATAGGATAGTGCTAATGTAATGTACCAACTGATGGTCAAGGACTAGGGTTGAAAGACATGAACTCAATTAGTCGACTTCTGTATGCAAATGGATCAAACTGAATTGGATATCATCAGTAGATATCCAAATCTTAATTTATTTGTAATCAAACCAACAAGGATTCGTGCAATGTAGGAACCGAATATCCAATATGGTGACAAATCAATAGATGGTGGCTCAATTGGTCGGATATCTGACTTATTGTAGAAAAAACTTGAGATGGTAGTGTTAATTGGGGTTGGGGTGTCCATAAACTTGGTTTGGCTTGGATTCCATTTGAAACCAAATCAATTTGAATAGGTTGATGGACCAATAAGAAATACTGAATTGAGTCTATCTAGACTTAATGAACCAAAGTATTTATTGGATTGGATGAGACCTAGTCCATCAGTAACATTGGGCGAAGTTGAACCAATATCCAGTCCATTCATAGAAGATATAAATGTAGGTGTTAATGTATCAGATTCAGGTTGGACCCAGTCTAAACTAAAACCAATTTGAACAGATTGGATGGTCCATACATTGAATTGGACCAGTCCAGGATCTTGTCCATTTGTAATGGACTTATATTGAATCCTGTCGGGTTGGATGAATATTTGGTCCATTGACAGTCCTAAGCCCCAAACTGGGATAAGAATAACAAAACAAAATGACTTCTCTTCTTTCATAGGTGGAGTTTGGTAAACACAAAGTCTTAAAAGTCTAAAAGGCAAAAAACTCTCTAAAAAAAGCTCTAAAAGCATTCCATAGAAAATGTGTTTTTTTTAATACATTGGAATGAAAGGTAATCTAAATGTTATGACATCTGAAAAATATGCATTTTATAAATTTACCTCTCATATTGTTATTGTAATAACAACAAACGAAAATGATTACAATAATACAACAATTTAATAAGATAAGTAGAGTTGTTAGATGGTTAGAGTATAGAACAATTTAAGGAAATAAAGCAAAATTCAATAATTTAGGTCATAAAATCGCAATTAATGTGCCAATGAACCTACTAAAACATTAAGCCTAATAGGATATTCTCGTGTAGCTCTTACCAGTTCCTAATTCCTACCAATTCCAAGGAGGCCCAGACTCCAAAGCATTTACCATTATAACACAGCCATTAAATTATTAAAGAGACGACGAAAATGGCACTAGAACTTGGAAGTAAAACAAGAACGAAAGAGAGCTCTTCACTAACTTCCATTACCAAGAAATACCTTGCAAGAATTAACCTCCGTGAGAAGAGATCACTAAGGATTATATTTCTCTCTCTGCACTGTGAGTTCAATGGTCAGAAAGTCTAGAAAATTAGAGTATCTGCAACCACTTCTCTCTAAGCTTCTGAAACCAGTTTATCAAGGGTAGTATCTTCTGGATTCAAAGATTTTCCATTAAGTTCCAATTTATCTGTAATTTCAGAACTCTTTAAAGAATTTTCTAGATTGACCTAAATCTTAACTGGTTTCCCAAGCTTGGATTTATCTTCCATTTTTGCAATTTCAAGAGCCTTTGCACAGTCTATGCAAGTTTTTCCTTGGTACAAGGCTGCAAACTGCCCAGCAGCCAAGCCTTGATCATCCTCAGATAAATGAACAACAACAGTAGTTCTATCACCATCTTCACCAGTTTCCATTATTAAACTACAAATCATATAAAAGCCAAGACCATGTCGAACCTAAAATTTGTACATCATCCAAATTATCAATAATCATAATTACATTAGAAGCACACACGATCAAATTTATCTGATGTTAAATCTCATCAAACAGAATAAACATCATTACCAAGAGTAGAAAACACATTGTATGCATTGAGATAGTTTGCTTGTGGAAACTATTACCAATAACTGGCAAGGTATGGAAAATAAAAAATAAAATTGGGAATTCCTACCTTGAACTGGAGCTTATTAAACTGATCTGGAGGCAATCCAGCAAGCCATTACAGGGATCCAACACGGAATATGCGCCTTGTTTTGTCAAATGAGTAATAATTTCTTGAGACAAATACAACATTATTTTTGACATCCTTTTCCACAACATACCTACATGCAACACACAGCATTTTCGTGGGCAAAACCATTCATTAGATAATAAAAACTACGACCACCATGTAGAAAGAATAATCTCAACATACAAGACTGGTAGGAGCATATTTTTAACATTAATATGATAGGATAAAAGAAGTAAAAGGGAAGAGTTTTGGGGTGATTAAAATTACTGGACTTTGTTAATCAAAACTACAAAGAACAACCACTGCATGGCCCTTCAATGGAGATAAATAAGTTTAGTAAGAGAGTAAAATGAAAGGATCAAATACAAAGAGATCTAGGTTAATAAAGAAAAAACAGAAATAGGATACATTTTATTCCTTATTAAATATTGAGTAACCTAAAGGCAGTTGTGTCACTTGATAATTTGAAATTCCGATTTTGATAATTTAATCTACTTTTAATGGTAGTGGCAATGGATGCAATAAAATGATAAATCCATAAAACATTTACCATCGAAGAAAAATGGAAAACAAAAGGGAAAATAAGCAAATTTATTAAAAGAGAAGGATGGATATTGGACGAAGATAAGTCTCATCCCAGATTTGAAGGCTCATCCTCATCCCGGATTTGTATATTCTCTATACAGTTAGGATTTATAAATTTTAGAAGTTTTGTATTTCCTTTTGGATTAGGAGTTGGTTTTTAGAAAGTTTTGAGGAGCAAGAACTCTGATCGAATTTATATATATATATATATCATAAGATATCAATGAAAAGGCATCTTAGGGGCTTCCGAAATTTTTTATGGTATCAGAGCAAGCGTTACTATTCGCTGCGCGACCGACGGTTATCAGCTGCAGATCTTGTTCTGACCACAGCCGATTATCAACGATTCTGAGTCCCAATTCCTGGAGGAGATTCATCCAAGCATTTATCTTCTCTTGCGCGACCGACGGTTATCGACTATAGATCTTGTTCCGACCACAGCCTATTGTCGGTGACTTTGAGTCCTAGTTCCTGGAGGAGCTTCGTCCAGGCATTTATATTCTCTCTCCTCGCTCTTTCTGCTAAACTGTGGCTGCCAGTTGCTTGGACATGACGAGCTCGAACGTGAACGGACTTTAACCTTCGTTTCTCGCTCCTTTCGCTTCGTCGACATCTAGTTCTCGCTCGGTGTTGCGGGATTGGAGGAAACCAGGCAGGAGCTCAGAATCGGTGGGATCACTTGTTCTGATTTCTTCGTGAGCCTCGTTAGGATCGTCCATCTACCTCTTAGAATCAAACTCGACGTGTTACTTGCAATAATCAATCAACTCGGATGAATCTTGCTGATTGGTTACCATGGCTACCAACAATGACAGGAATGGTGAGAGCTCGAGTAAGTCTGTTGGACTGTCTTCTCCTTTCTATTTGCATCCACCAGACAAAAGAATTGTGTGTAACAATTGTGGTTGATCTGGCCATGAAGCAAAGAATTGTTTCCAGTTAATTGGCTACCCTGAATGGTGAGGAGACAGACCCCACGATACGTCGACCGGGCGTGGAGCAGGTTGAGGAAAAGGGGGTGGACCCTTTGGCGGACGTGGCCGAGGTTCGACAAAAGCTCATGCTGCCCAGTCGTCGACAGGGCATGAGGTGGCTGCTAATGCAGTCGTGACTGACGAAGACAGGACCGGACTGAACGGGCTTAATGACGAGCAATGGCAGACTCTTGTAAGCATGCTTAATGCTTACAAAACCAGAACTAATGAAAAACTCTCTGGTAAGAATTACTCCACTAAATGGATTGTCGACTTTGGGGCATCACATCACATGATAGGGAATTTAAATGTGCTCGTCGATACCTATGATGTTGCACCTTGTCCTGTTAGGTTACCCAACGGTGCCCACACCGAGGCCGTGAAAGAAGGCACCGTTGAGCTTGGAAATAATTTTAAATTGCTGTACATATTATATGTCCCAAAACTCAATTGTAATTTATTGTCAGTAGGTCGGTTATTTCGTGACACAAATTATATTGTGACGTTTAATAATAAGTTGTGTGTGATACAGGACCACATCTCGAGGACTCTGATTGGCGCAGGTGAACAACTTGATGGGGTCTATGTCTTCAAGGGTATGGTGCCGGTTCGAGCTTACAAGACAGATGGAATTGGGTCATGTGATTTGTGGCATCAGAGATTGGGACACCCTTGTTATCAAACGATTAGCTTACTTCTTATATCAGTAATAGTAAGAACAAAATCTGTGATGTTTGTTTGAAGGAAAAACAAACTAGAGATGTTTTTGTTCAAAGCAACAATAAGGTGACTGATTGTTTTGCATTAATTCATTGTGACTTATGGGGTGCTTATAGAGTACCTGCATCTTGTGATGCGGTATATTTTCTGACAATTGTTGATGATTATTCTTGAGCGATTTGGATTTATTTACTGGCTGAAAAAAGTGAAGTTGGTAGAACACTCAAAATATTATGTGTTATAATTGAACGTCAATTTAATAAGAAGGTTAAGGTGGTAAGAAGTGATAATGGAACAGAGTTTAAATCCTTGAAGTCATATTTTGACGAGCAAGGAATTTTATTTCAAACTTCCTGCGTTGGAACACCACAACAAAATGGTCGTGTGGAGAGAAAGTATCGTCATATTTTGAATGTGGCCAGAGTGCTCAAGTTTCAAGCACATCTTTCAATCAATTTCTAGGGTGAGTGTGTTTTGACCGCAAGGTACTTGATTAACCGGACATCTTTGACCCTTCTTGGTGGTAAAACATCTTACGAGATGCTATTTGGACAAAGTCCTTCTTATAAACATCTCAAAGTTTTTGGTTGCTTATGTTTCTCGCATATTCAGGATCGTGAAAAGTTTGCTGCTAGGAGTAGGAAATGTGTCTTTATTGGGTACCCTTTTGGAAAAAATGGGTGGAAATTGTACGACCTTGAATCTAGTGATTACTTCGTCTCACGAGACGTGGTGTTTAGTGAGGCCGAGTTTCCCTTGCCACTCTGGAACATCAACCCTCTGTAACCAGTCCTCCTGTAGCCAAAAAAAATATTGGGTTGCCTTGGACCACTCCTCCCGACATGGTATCTGAGTCATCTCATATAGAAGTCAGGGGGAGCGACACGATCAATGAAGAAGGACATCCGAACACGGGTAAAGATGAGGAGGCAAGTCCTCTTAATGAGACAAGGAGCCATACAGATTACAGAGATAATGAAACTCCAGCTGCTCCTCAGCACACCACAGAGGTATTAGGCCGCTGACATCGAGAAAAGCGAACCCCCAGCTATTTATAGGACTTTGTCACATACTCAGCTCATCACTTAGACCCCTTCGTTGTTTCTCTTGCATCATCTCAGTCCTCACGTACTCCTTATCCCATAACTCATTATATGACATATGATAATTTTTCTATGAAACACAAAATTGGCAGATGTCACTGTAGGCCGAGAACCTACTCGTTTCTCTGAGGCAATGACTGATGCTCGGTGGCATGAGGGTATGCTTCAAGAGATACAGGCTTTGGAAGACAATAGGACATGGATCTTGGAAGACCTCCCACCTGAAAATGGGTCTACATAATCAAGTACAACTCTAATGGATCCATTGAAAGATTTAAAGCACGGTTGGTACTCTTGGGCAACACTCAAGTTGAAGGTATTGATTACAATGAGACCTTTGCCCCTGTGGCTAAAATGAACACAGTTCGAACCTTCTTAGCAGTTGTTGCGGCCCAACATTGGGAATTGTATCAGATGGATGTCCACAATGCTTTTTCTGCACGGTGATCTCCATGAGGAGCTCTATATGAAACCTCCTCCAGGTTTTTTGGCCTCCGGGACTGGAAAGGTATGCAAACTCCGGAAATCTTTGTATTGTCTGCGACAAACCCCTCGGAACTGGTTCTCTAAGTTAGGTGCTACTTTGAAAACTTTTGGGTTTGAACAGTCCTATTTCGATTATTCCTTATTTACATATCGCAAAAGTGGGGTTGTCTTGCACGTCCTGGTTTATGTTGATGACTTAATTATTGGTGGGAATAACCCGGAGTTCATACGCAAATTTAAACAGTATATGAATCGGTGTTATTGCATGAAGGACTTGGGTGTTCTTAAATATTTTTTGGGCATCGAAGTAACTCGCGGATTATCGGGGATATTTCTTTGACAAAGAAAATATGCACTTGATATTATTACAGAATCTGGCTTATTGGGATCCAAACCTATTCACTTGCCTATTACTCAGAATCATAACTTCCCTTGCTGACGGAGCACTCCTGGATGACCCTGAACGATATCGACGTCTTGTGGGCCGTTTGATTTATTTAACCATTACATGGAGCTCAATTATTGCATTCATGTCCTAGCTCAATTTGTGCAATGTCCTTGTGTTGATTATTGGGATGCGGCATTACATGTGGTTCGTTATCTGAAAGGACGTCCTAGTCAAGGAATATTTTTGCACTCTGATAATGATCTGCAATTGTATGTCTATTGTGATTCTGATTGGGCAAGTTGTCCTTTAACTCATCGCTCTCTTAGTGGGTATTTTATCATGTTTGGACATTCCCCCATCTCCTAGAAGACTAAGAAACAACATACTGTCTCCCGTTCCTCTGCCGAGGCTGAATACTGGTCAATGGCTACAGTCAATTATGAGTTAAGTGGCTAAAAGGTCTACTGTCGTCTTTGGGTATATCTCATCCTCAACCTATATGCTTGTTTTGTGACAATCAAGCTGCTATGCACATTGCTGCAAACCCTGTCTTCCATGAACGAACCAAACATATTGAAGTTGATTGTCATTTCATTCGCAATGAGCTCCAAGCTAGCACCATTGCGCCTTCCTATGTTCGTACCGGTGAACAAGTTGCCGACATTTTCACAAAGGCTCTCGGACAAAAACAGTTTGATTTTTTCCTTCCCAAGCTGGGCATTTGCAATCCTCATGCACCACCTTGAGGGGAAGTATTGGACGAAGATAAGGCTCATCCTGGATTTGAAGGCTCATCCTCATCCCGGATTTGTATATTCCTTGTACAATTAAGATTTAGAAGTTTTAGAAGTTTTGTATTTTCTTTTGGATTAGGAGTTGGTTTTTAGAAAGTTTTGGAAAGCAAGAACTTCGATCGAATTTGTATATATATATCATAAGATATAATGATATAAGATATCAATGGAAAGGCATTTTAGGGGCTTCCGAAAAATTTCAATGGATTCGCAAGCTCTGCCACCAAAAAATAAAAAATAAATAAAAACAAAGATAGCGTGTCGGGTGGAAGAACTGAAACAACCAAACTCCAACTTTCACAACGTTACAGACAGAAGAATATACTTAAAGGCGTCTAAAATTCCAAAAAAGAAACACAACCAAAGGAGCGTCAGAAGAAACCCTACCTTTTCTATAACCTGCTAATATCCGATTCCATTAAAAAGAAATAATATGCATCCAAAGTCCTAGAAAAAAATCAATACTTTTCATGGAGTACTTTTTGTTCTCAGAAACCATACGTATGGGTAGAAAATCCATTAAAACAAATTTAGAATTCATGAACAACAATCTGTAACCCAGTTCAACAGATTATGTATTTGGTCAAGTCGTATACAAACATCAATTACAACCTTCAAAGCCAAGAACGTGGAAAGTGAAATCTAAAAGCCATGAAGTAAAATTTAAAATTGAGACGACTGAGTCTAAAAAGCATAGAGAAAATATTCATAGAAACAGAGCAAGAAAAACCATACCTTGAGACAAAGAGGGAGAAATCTGGAGGAGGAGTTGAGAAGAAATAGCCAACGGCCCAGCGGATTCTTTAAATGGAAAGAGAGCAATTCTGACACAGGGCGTGCGAGAGAGAAACCAGGGACCAGGGAAGAGGAGGGAAAATGAAAGACGAGAAGTCCATATAATTGCAAAAGAAGAAAAGGAAAAAAAAATAAAATGAAAGTGAAGATACGAAGTACGGGAGAAGCAGCAACTCCAACATCAATAGAGAGGAAGGGAGAGAGAGTAATAGGAGGCCGGTGGTTTCTGCATTGCTCGAGTTCTTACGACGCAATGAGATAACCGACGGTGAGGTAGTGAAACAGCATTGCTCAAGTTCTTCCGGCGAGAAGGAGAGGACAAGAGAATCCTCAGCTACAAGAAAGAGGAAGCCTCTAGAAGAGAGGCGGAAGATAGAGAGGGAAATAGGAAGAAGGATCTCGAAGAAGAAAGATACCGGAGTATAGACAAATGCCGCATCATGCAATGAAAAAAATATAAAGAAATATGAACGCATACTTACAATGCAATGGAGAAGTTTTGATCTACGGTAACTCCATTTTCTAAAGGGGAGGACACCCCTTTCTCTTTAATATATATACTAGTGGAGGGGGTCTTACGTTGCAGGGGCTCACTCATAAACTATTAGGCTCGAGCTCGATTCGAATTAGAGACTTGAGCTCAAGCTCCTGCTCTGCTCGAGTCAAAATTAGCAAATTGAAAAAAGAATTCTCTCTCCTTGGCTGGAAGGTTAACTTTAATAAATTCAGTTTCCAATATGACGCCTCAGTTTATAATGAGATCCTTCCAGATTCCAAAAAATACCATTAATGACCTAGTTAAAATTCAACGAAATTTTCTTTGGTCTAAATCAAATGGTGGAAGACCTTTGAACCTAATGAAATGGGAAAGAGTCTGCAAACCAAAAGATGTGGGGGAATGGGTATTAGGTATCTTCTTTGGGTCAACGAGGCACACTTAGCAAAACTTGGGTGAAAAGTATTAAAAGAGAAAAATAATCTTTGGGTTCAGGTGGTTAGTAATAAATATTTAAAAAGAGAGGACTTTGGGAATGCCAAGCTCAAAAAAGGTGTTTCATGGGCTTGGAGAGGGATTCTTCAAGCTAGAGACCTTGTATCAAAAGGGATAAAATGGAATGTGGGGAATGGGGAATCCATTAAACTTTGACAAGACAATTGGGTGTTTCAAAAGCCACTTTTAGAAATAGTTAATAGAAACAACATTAAGGAGATTTGGAACATAAAGTGCTCCCCCAAACTGAAAACCTTTTTATACCTTCTTATAAACAATAGACTTCCCACTATAAGCCTCCTTAGGAAAAGGGGAGCAAACATTAGTGGTGATTGCGAATTTTGTGGAGTGGAAGAGGATACACCTCATGTTTTTAGGGAGTGTTCCTTTGCTAAGCAAATATGGCAAGTGATTAATCCGTTCCATATGATGGATTGGTGGATTAAAATAAGGAAAGGGAAAGAAGGAACATTTGGACAAGAGAAAGAAAAAATCATTTGTATTCTATGGGAAATATGGAAAAAGGAAATCAGAAAGTGTTCAAGAAAATGGCTGCCCCACCTCAATTAGTTATTGAAAAGGCTCTTAGTCTGTTTAGGGATTTCAATGAAAGGAATATTGACAATTATTTGAAAATCTCTCAATATAGATCATATCAAGATTAACTTTGATGCATCCAGGAATGGGCAGGGTTTTTGCTCAGTTGCGAGCATTGGTAGAGATCATTTTGGGAAAGTCTTAGACATCAAGGCTTATAAGCTTGGCATTGCGAAAACTTGGGTAGCGTGGGGAGGCCATAATTTGGCCTTGAATTTTAGAGATTATCCTATCCAAGGTGATTACAAACTTGTCATTTCTTGTCTCAAACAGTTGATCCCAGCTCCTTGGAAGATAAGACACATCATCAATAACTGTATCAAGCTAAAGGACAAGTTTCGAGGAGTTCTGGTGTACAAGCTTATCTATCGGGAGGCAAACTAGGCGGCTGATTGGCTGGCGCACGAAGTTCTATCTGCTCCTTCAAAGTCCATTAATCTTAGTTTAGCTTCTCTTCCTTCCCCTCTTTTTTCTATTTGTGTTGCTGATGTTTGGGGATGTGCTACCCCTCGTCTTGTATAGTCTATTTTGGTTATATAAAAAAAAGAGTTGAAATAAGAATAGAAGGTTGAGAGGTTCTTTGCATTGAAGAAGTTTCAGAGACACCGGTGATCATCAAACATTGGAACTTAATTACTCCTCCTATTCATCTTCGGGGAAGAAGAGGAAGGTGGATGAACAGGAGAAGATGTGGGGTTGGGTTCCCAAGGCTCAGCTTCAAAGGAATGCGAATACAAATATATACAGTATAAATAAATACAAAATACATAATTTTGCACTCAACATATTTGTATTTGTACTTCTTCCAAACCAAGCCAAAGTTCAAAATGGAAGACTTGAAGGAAAAATCAAACTCATGAGCACAGTTTTTAAGCATTTAATAGATATTCTAACAACTGCCAAATGTTGTTTTTAATCTTTTTCAGGGATAGGATAAGAGTATTTTAAGGGACAAGTGTCAAAAAAATTTCTAAGTACCCATTGAACGTGCTTACAATGTTGTGTCTACTTGATCAAGGCTGTGCTAGATGTAGTGGCCAAGTCCATTTCGATCCAATTTAGATCTCCTACCCACGCCTATACACATGACATTACAGCTGTACATTGGGAATATCTTCCCATGAATGATAACATGCAAATATGGAATATCTCCCCATATATCCAAACTCGTTTCAATCACCGAACAAAGAGGAAGATGAATGCAAAGTAGATGGATTTTTTCTTCTTTCATTTTGAAGAAATATTGTAGAGATCAAAATATCATACACTACTTTTGAGTGCATTTGCAAGGTGACAACTGGTTGGGTGGTAAAGCCTCCTTCTAGTTGTAATGGAGGCTTGGGGTTGAATCCCACCTACACCAGAGTTGAGGGGTTATGGGTTATCCCCCGATTGTATAGCCCCATGAAGTAGGAAAAAAAAAACTTTGAGCGCATTTGGAAGTAACAGACCGACCAAAGGACGCTGAAGTGCTAATTAAAATAAAAAAATTTTGATGCTCAGAGGTTGATTCAGCGCTACCAAACATGCCCTTAGTTGAAGGTTTAGACAAGGAGGAGGGAGGACCTTGGAGGCTGGATCATGGTTTATCTGAAGCCAGGGATCTTATTAATTTATTGCATGCCTCAATCAGGTGGATTCCAAGGGATGATCATAGGCAAAATATGTATAGAAGTGCTATTCTGCCCTGCTGTTTTTGAGTGTTGGCTGATTGATCAATTTGAGCCCAATCCAAATGCATCAAATTTTAATACGGGCTAAGTTTCAATTGGATAGTTTAACTTGACCTCAGGCCTAGAAGGAGCTTGGACTTATTGCACCCTCATGACAAGACTGAATCAACCCCCCCCCACAACATCCTAGAACACATACTTGCCGCATATTAAGAGTATTTCCCGATGATGACATCATCATTCCTAATATTATCATTAGAGAAATGTTCGCAATACATGGTAAGGATGTGCTGTGAGACGTTATGGGGGGCTGATTTGAACTCCCCGATGCATGACCCTATCACCTGCATTTGTGACAGTATTACTATCCTCCAATTTAGGTGTCATGGATCATAACCCAAACAAGATTAATTTCTTACGTTTTTCATAGAAGTCCTCAACTTCACCAGTCTTTATACAATCACACTCCCATCGTAAATGCCAAATGGGAGCAAATATTTACTCCACGTGAAAGGGAGGGAGAAATGAAGAAACGTGTCCACTCGCCCATGAAAGGAGTGCTTAACTTGAACAAGTCATCACTACAAGCTTTCAACTTCTTTCACGGTCATCTGGACCAACACTACTGTCTCAAAACTGTGGAATTTTAATTTCTGGGCATTATTTTTTGTTTTATCATCAAAGATAACGGTATCATCCAGTAATGCTTTTCAGTTGTTTGATTAATGTCCCAAAGCTAACTCTATTATTTCTTTCTAAGGGAGAGGATTGGTGCTGGTGAGGTAGGGGAGAGGTGAGAAAGATGAATAGGACCCATGATACCAGATCGGATGGTCTCGGACTGATTGACTTGGGAACCAGTTATGGCTCCGGGTCGATTTTGAACCCTCAAAACTGTTTAATTGAGATTTGATCCAGGAATGAATGGTTAAAGTGGTTCGATTTTTGGGTCAGTTTTTAAAACCATATTTGATTATGATAAATTGATAATATTAGGTGTAAAATGGATAATTTATGGGTAAGAGAGAGAAAGAGACTGTAAAAGCCTTTAAATAAGATGATAATTAGGCTCGGTTTAAAAAGAGTACAAATACAAATATGTACAGTATAAATATATATACAAAATATAAGGTTTTGTACTCTATATATTTGTATTTGTACTCCTTCAAACTGAGCCTTAGAAGAAATTTTAGTTAATGTAGTTGAGTGGATGAATCAAATAAAGAGCTGCGGAGCGAAAAGAGGAGTGACAATTGCCGCTTCAATCTAAGAAGGTGTTCTGTTTTTTGTAGTTTAACCACGTACCTTAACCATCTTGATTTTGCAGATACTCTCTTACTAAGTCAAGTCCCACGTCTTAACCAAGCCCGCTATAGTAGGATCTCTGGATAAATGAAGAATTTAAATCTATCCACTAAAACTAATATATTGGACGGATCTCCAGATTAGTCAAGGATTTATATATAATATATACACACTAAAACACAACTTCCCAATTTGCCTTTTTCCCTTTCTGTTTTATCAGATGTTCAGTTAGCCACATACTCTGATAATTAAGAGATTCAAGGAAATGTGCTTCACAGAGACAACCTCCAATCAACCTCTCTCGGTCTCTCTCTCTCTCTCTCTCTCCACAAAGCTTTTATATTGATGCTATTTGATGGTGTTAATGGCTGACAGGCACAAGCGGAAAGACCACAAAGAGAGAGGAACTTGGATAACTGGCTACCAATAACAGCAACTCGAAAAGCCAAATGGTACTACTCAGCATTCCACAATGTGACAGCCATGGTTGGTGCTGGTGTTCTGGGCTTACCATTTGCAATGTCCCAGCTTGGATGGTATGTTCCTCTCCACCTAAATTCATTCTCAAATAAAGAAAATGCCATCAATTAATTAGCTTTTGAACTATGTTTTTTCTAAACGATGTTTTAGGCCAAACGAACATTTATCCTATTAAAATCTTTTGCTGGTCTATTAATATATATATTTTTACTAATGATTCATTTAACCAGAGTGTGTTGGTCCTCTTTTAATTTTCCCTGATTGATCTTCAATATTTCATGGTGACCACCCAAGATTGAATGCAAAATTAAGTTTATAAATAGCACCAGAATAGAATATATGTTATATAAATTTAATAACAATAATAATGAAGATGATGATGATGATGATGATAAGAGTACAAATCAAGGTACACATAGGATTAGAGACCAAGAGATAATTCAATCAATGTGTAACTTGCTTCAATAATTCATAAAAAGGAGATATTGAAAAGGATCTCGCCCGTGGAATTAGAGCAGAATGAGCAAAATGGACGGGTGTGCATCCAAAGCAAGTCATTTATGAAAACGGTTTTCTTGTGGGACGTCGGTTGTCTTATATATGAGATTGTCTAGGCTCCCACCAAATAAAAGAGTTCGCATCAGCACGCCCCACATGTGCATCTCAGCATGCATTGAGAACATCCATTGTACATGTCATTGAGCGATATTCGCAATACACAGTTAGGATGTGCTGTGGGGCGCCAATGTGATCAATTCTAGATATTTCTGGTTATGATTTAGCTACACTAGCTTGTTATAGATGCCTTTTCTTTTAACTGATAATCAGATAAAGGCTGGATTTGAAACCAATGGAGCAATCACAGAAATCTGTTATATCCACTAAACTTCTTCTGTAATTAATATATAAGGTTGGTTTTAACATTTTTCAGGATATCTGGAATCCTTGCTATAACGGTTTCATGGATGACCACACTCTACTCCCTGTGGCAACTAGTAGAGTTGCACGAAGTGGTTCCAGGGAAACGATTTGATCGCTATCCCCAATTAGGAGAGCATGCATTTGGAGTGAAGCTTGGATACTGGATTGTAATGCCTCAACAGCTGACTGTTCAAATAGCTTCCGATATAGTTTACATGGTCACCGGTGGAAAGTCACTAAAGAAATTCGTGGAACTCACCTTCCCAAGATTAATGCCTCTCAGGCAAACCTTATACATTGTCTTCTTTGCTTTCATACATTTGGTGCTTTCCCAAGCTCCCAACTTTCACTCCTTGAGGGGAATATCACTCTTGGCTGCAATTATGTCATTCAGGTATGTACCCTACACTTTAGGGTCTGTTAGAGTCCATTTCGTTAGTAGTTGAAATCGAAATCCGAATCCGAATGATATATTGTCATAGTCTGTTTGGTTTAGATAGGAATAAGGTGTAATGGGATTTTATTCCCGAGAGAAGGGGAAGGTATGGCCATTCTCTCAAATGGGGGAATGGCAATAAGGCAGGTTCCACGGAAAATCACCAGATTATTTTTTCCCTGAGGCAACAACCTAAAAATACATTTAATTCAGGATATTTTAGAAATAGAATTATGGGATCCTATGATTTTAGGAATTTGAGAAAAACTTAAAGATATTTTTAAAATTAATATTACATCTAAAGATATTTTACTAATTTATCATCGGATTCAGGGCAGGTTTGGGAATTCTATGCAAAACCTGCCCTGCTCGGGATAAGACTCCAATTTTACGGGAAAAATTGCCATCCCTAGGAATAGCGTTCCAATTCCACTCAATGAAACAGTTAGAATCAGAATGATCCATTCCAATTTAGATTCCATACCCCTATTCCCGTGAACCAAACAGGCGCTTTAGCTTTCAATATTTTTCATGTGTGTCTAAGAACTGATCTCTATATATTATTAATGAATGAATTGCAGTTACTCAGCCATAGCTTTCGTTGCATCCACGATTAAGGGTACGCATCATCATCCAGTGAGATATGGAGTTCGATCACACACGACAGCAGGTGTCATCTTCGATGTCTTCTCTGGGCTGGGGACAATTGCCTTCGCCTTTGCAGGCCACAGTGTAGTTCTAGAGATTCAAGCCACAATCCCTTCCTCTCCAGAGAAGCCATCAAGGAAACCCATGTGGAAAGGAGTGATTGTAGCATACATCATTGTGGCCCTGTGCTATTTCTCCGTCGCCATCTCTGGTTTCTGGGCATTTGGCGATTCTGTAGAAGATGACGTCCTGGTATCACTAGAGGAACCTCGTTGGCTCATTGCAGCTGCAAATTTTATGGTCTTTTTGCATGTCATAGGAAGCTATCAGGTGATTCGGAAACTTGTAGTAAAGAATTGCTTGATTTGGAACGATGAGATTGTATATGAATCTCATGGTTTTGGGTTGCAGGTGTTCGCGATGCCGGTGTTCGACCTGATAGAATCCGTCTTGATACAGAAATTGAAGTTCAACCCTGGACGTGCTCTACGCCTCATTGCACGTAGTACTTATGTTGGTGAGTAACAAAGAAAAGAATAAAAGCTCAGTTTGGAACGAGTATAAATATAAACATATAGAGTGCAAAACCTTGTATTTTATATTATTTTGTATGTATTTCCAAACTACGCCTAAAAATTAAATGAAGAATAACTAAGTCAGGCGTTTGGGTAGCAAATTCAGTGTTTTTTCTTCCCTTTTCCTTCATACAAACCGATTGTATACTGTTTATAAAGGAGAATGTTTAATTTAATTAGGAGCATGATCATCCCTTCACATGAAATGGCTTTAATTTACATCTTTTCTGCAACTATTGCAGCCTTAACAGGTTTTATTGGAATTTGCATCCCTTTCTTTGGAGGATTACTGGGGTTCTTTGGAGGGCTAGTATTTGCATCCACTTCATATTTTGTGAGTGACTCCCACACTTGAAACTTTACAGCTTCCCTCTTTTCAGACTAGTTCCATGACAAGTAATAGTTGGGTATTTGCTGAATTGCTGCAGCTCCCTTGTGTCATGTGGCTTATCATTAAGAAGCCAAAAAGCTGGAGCTTCCATTGGATTGCAAGTTGGGTAGGTGCAGATAGATATTACCACTAACATGGTTACTGATTTATTTGCATGTTGTTCTCAACTGGTTTTGGTTGTGGGTTGTGGGTCTCACTTTTTAAGCAGTGGGTCCTCATCTATGTGCTTGGTTTATGGGGCCCTCATAATGCCATAAGGCCCATAACTTGCATTTTGATGCATCCTACATGACAGAAATAATATATAGATGGATAGATACACAATACAGGCACAATCAATGGGATTTTGGTTCCCATTGACCAGGAATCCTATATTCTTCTTTTATAATTATGTGGGGATCAGGAAAATTTTATTTTCTTGGGTATCACTTACGTAGCAAAATAAATAACTTTTCCACTTAGGGAGAAAGTTGCCAATACTTAAATGGAACAAAAATGTCCCTTTTAATAACGAATTTTTATGGCTAAAATGGTTATTTCCTTATTTACATAAGAAATAAAAGAACATGAGTAAATGCACTTACCTGGGCAAGTGTTTTATAAGAAAAATTTACCTAAATAACGCATTTACCCGGATAAGTAACTTACTGAAAAGTGAACAGGGCCTGTAAAAATACTAACACTTTTAATTTCCTTTCATTTCAGATAGCAATAATAGTTGGTGTTTTGATAATGATCCTTGCACCTATTGGAGGAGCGCGACAAATTGCTCTTTCTGCAAAGCAATACAAATTCTTCTCTTAGTTCTAACTCATAGCTTACATGTCTGTTGACAGTAGAACCTCCCCCTCCTTTCTCTAAAACTAACTTATGTTAGACTTTTGTTAGTGATGAAGGTGATCCTCTCCCTTCCTCTCTCTAACTTGTATTAAAGATTTTCATTAGAGATTAAGGTATCATTTGCTTTGTTTCAGATATTTTAGATGCTATTATAGGCATTTAACCTGTTTGAAGCTCCTTATTAGCTCTGTTTTGTAAGTTCTTTCGTTTCAGTTGTAGGAGGCTTAGTGCCAGATTTGAATGTAAGAAGAATCAATTGTTGAGTGACTTTTAATTTTATTTATTCACTTTCCGGTAAACGGTGAGTAAGTTGGTGGGTCCCATAAAAAATAAAGAAATCATCATATTCGTATTTCAGTATTAGTGGGTTTGGTGGAAATTAAAAGAATGATTTCCGAACAGTTCATTTACTTGGATAAGTAATACCCTCATGAGATTTGGATAAACAACTTTACTATCTGCACAAAACAAAAAACACTGATAAATACAGTTATTCAAATAAATATTTCCTAAAAAAACACTTGCCCCGATAAATACATTTACCCAAATTAATGACTTACCAAAAAATGAGGATTAAAGGGTAGGAGTCCTTCTACCTTTCGGGTTTATCCACCTAAATCCTATATCTAGGCTTTTTCAAGGGTGGTTCAAAAACATAAATTCGAGGGGAAATATTGCTATTAGCACAGTGTCCATCACAAAATCTTAAGAGAGCAAAACAATAAAAGGAATACTTGTGCAAAATACAGGCGTTAGGGGCCAAGTGTTAGGTCCTGTCCTTCTGTGATTGAAAATGCATGTACCAATCAGGACCATGCATGAAACTTTACCAACTACCATCAAGTAGTATTTGACTATTTTCGTCCTTGGACCTCTGGGCCGAGTTGTCTAAAGCCCAAACTCATGCCAAGCCAAGATTCAAAAATGCCAACAGAGGTTACATGGTTCCATCCTTAGAACCACATGGGCTTAGTTGAGCCCTCCAGCGCCGTTGGTTCAAGTCATGGGTTTGGACT
>NW_010729240.1:280230-337583 GCF_000365185.1 Nelumbo nucifera | reverse complement strand
ATGGGATGAAACCTACATTGTTCAACTTATTAATCGCTCCAATTCTTATATTCGTTTGTCATTTGGGGCGTTCATTTTCTGGATTTTGAGAAGGGAGGGGAAAGATTAAGAAAATCATGTTCTTTTTCATATTTTTGAGTAGGGCTGTTCCTAAGAAGGCCCAATCCGACCAAATCGACCAATCCGAGTCGACCGGGTTTTGATCAGTACGGGTCGCTTTCGGGTTGTGCAAATTCCTAAGTCGATGATTCGGGTCGGTTTCGGTTTTCACACAAGAAAACCGAAACCGACTTGTACCGAACCGATTTAGTTCAAACATGAAGTTCCAAAGCCCATTAGGCCACCTAGTTTTTGAATGGTTGCAAGAAACTTTGGATTAGTGAATAATGATTAATGAACAACTTTTGTGATTAATTTTTCATTTAAATTTTATCATAGGAGATGGCTGAAATGATGTTCAATTTATGACTGTTTTTAAAATTAGCAAGATTTTATCACAGGGATGAATTTAGAACTGAAACCGACCCAAACCGACCCAACCTGACTCAACCGACCAGGTCGGTTTTGCTTCACACTGGGCCGGTTTCGGTTTCTATGTTAGGTAACCCGACCAAGTTGGGTCGATTGGAAAAATCGTAGTAAACCGACCCAACCCGACCCGTGAATAGCCCTATATGTGAGAACTAGGGGCATTTATTTTCGTGGTTTTCACTTACCTGTTTTCCAGGTGGATAAATAACTTTTGTACATGTAGAGAAGTTCCCAACACTTGAATAGGATAAAAACGTCCATTTTCAAAATGGATTTTTATGTCTAAAATGGTTATTATCTTATTTACTTGAGAAATATTTATCTGAATAAGTACATTTACCCAAATAAATAATTTTCCAAAAATAAAAGGGGCCGTAGTTTTGCAAATTCATAGAGGTCCTTTACCGCTTTTAGCTTTTCCCAAGGCCATTACTTGTTTTGGTTGCTAAGTACTTGCTGGTTTTGTTATGGCAACGTCCTTTAGTTAGCCCATTAAGACCCATTCATACCTCAGTTAATGAGCCCTTTCTTTTCCTCCCCATTAAGTAGGGCTGTCAACGGTCAGGCCTTGTAACAGCTACCATCAATTAGTATTTGACTATTTTCGTCCTTGGACCTCTGGGCCGAGTTGCCTAAAGCCCAAACTCATGCCAAGCCAAAATGCCAACAGAGGTTACATGGTTCCATCCTTAGAACCACATGGGCTTAGTTGAGCCCTCCAGCGCCGTTGGTTCAAGTCATGGGTTTGGACTTTGGAGGGAGGAATTAAAAATAAAAAATTAAAAAAAAAAAATTAACCATGGGCGCCCCACATGCATTTCTCAGCGTGCATTGGGAATATCTTCGGAAAGATATTCCAATTACACGGTTGAGATGTGTTCTGGGGTGATAACACAATCCAACTGGGCTTTCATATTTCGTATATAAACAATTAAAGATCTTTCTCTGCACAAAGCAAGCGCGTTACAGTACTGGGCGGCGTTGTTTACCCTCATCGATAGTGCGCCATGAATCTAGAGAAGATGAAAGTAGTGTAGAGCAGCTAGAGCTTTATTATGGGCAAATTTACAGGCGGCTCTATCCATCTATGTGCTTGTAACAAGCGAAAATTCCAACCAAATGCAGCTATAAATTCCACAATGGACGTCCTTCTACGTATCAAAGTTTTCAATATTCAATTCTTCTATCTCCAAAAGACAAGATGAAAACCCATTTTCTTCTTCTGCTTCCTCTCCTGGTTTCCTTCCCTGTATCMGGCGGAGCCTCCRRTCACACCGTTGATCACGAGCCACCACTCCTCGGCGGTTGGCAGCCCATAGAACATGTGAAAGACCCACACGTCCAAGAGATCGCCAAGTTCGCCATCACTGAGCACAACGAGGAGGCCAAAACCAATCTCAAGTTCAAAAGGGTGATTCGGGGCGAGGAGCAAGTGGTCGCCGGCATGAATTATCGGCTCATAGTTGCTGCCAAGGACGGTAAGGTGACCAACAACTACGAGGTKGTTGTGTGGGAGAAGMYTTGGGAGAGCTTCAGGAAGCTCACGTCCTTCAAGCCTGTCTAGATGTGTTTCCATGGTGTTCTGGGTTTGTGGGTAAAGCTCAAGTGTCTTCAATTAATTTGTTTGTTTCTGTTGAAATAATAACAAAGAAAACAACAYTAGTTGTTCATTTCTTTGCTGTGACTTTTACATTAATTTCGAGGTTTATTTTGCACATTCAATTTTGAATAATTTGTGACTTCAACATATTATGTGGCTTTGGTTCATTTKTATGTTATCTTTTGTACACTTTGGATTTGGAATATATTATGTGGCTTCATTCATTTTCCCTTATTTTTCTCCAATAATTAATATCACTCGAGCTAAGCTGTTAAGTGATAACTAGGGGTGTCAATTGGACCGAATTTGGTCCAATCTAATCCGATCAAATATGAGTCATCAGTTTCAATCAAATTCAATAAATACTTTTGAGTCTAGACTTTTTTAGACTAATACAATTCAACATCTGGATCATCCAATTTATTTAAATTAGTTTTTAATTTAGATTGGTTCCGACCCAAACCTAGTCCATTGGCACTTGCATATGTATATATGCATATACACGAAGGAGATGTGCTGTAGGGCCTTGTATGGGGCTGATATGAACTCTGCTGTGAATGACGCCTCAGAATGTTTGGGTAAAATAGTAGCAAAACTTTTTCCTTTTTACTGTTTTCAGATAAGCTGAATGACATCTCATAAATGTACTCATACGTATATATGCATTTATCAATGACATTTCAGCATATTTTCAATCCATCCTGCTCCTACATTGTGCCAATATCGACCAACCCACCTGAATTCAACCGAGTTGCCAGAACCCAGCCCGAGTTGTATTGAGTTAAGCTTGGGTTAGGCCTATACTGGYAAACCCAGGCTTGACCTCAGATTAGGCCAGGCCCAAGCCTGAGGTTTTGAATCTTAAGAATTGGGCATGAATCAACCCTCAACCCATCCCAACCACSTGAGTTGCACCCTACCATAAGTTAAAGATAGTTCAATTGGAAATTTTTTGTGAACTAACAACAAATAAAATCCATTCATCCATTGCTAAGATTCAGGTCCATATGCACCGTGTTTTGTTGGAGCCCAGCAATCCAACGTACAGCAAGATCAATCCTATCAATCCCTGATACAAAAGTTCTCAATCCAATACTTYTAACCCATTAAGGATTATCTTTATTATCACATTCAATCAAACTTGTAAAATTTTATCATGTATAATAGATGTAGTATCGAAAGATTTACAAATCTATTACAAGTAAATTCAAATAAATTTCAGCTAAAACCCATCAAATGTCAAAGAACAAAAAGTAAAATATAAGAGCGTGGCAGTTTAACTTAGGGGTGTAAGTCGTGTAGGATGGGTGTTCAAAGTCAAGTCCAAATTGTTGGATTTTCATCAGATAACTGATTAAATTCAATGGATTTGATTGGTCAATTACAAAAGAAATTGTACCTGCATACTTGATTGGAAAATTAATATTTCTTTTACAAAATCTAGTTTTAAATTTGTCCCACATTGGAAAATTATAACMTTTGTTTTCAGTATTTTAATAGGAGTTGATTTACACTCCTTAGAAATAGTAGAGGAGAGTATGGGGTTTGATACCGTGCAATGTGTGTGCATATGTGTGCGCATGTGTGTGTAGCTCTTTAGAGGGCGCACTTTGCTACACCCATGTGACTCGTGAATGATGGCTTTGGTTTTGGTGCGATGCTGACCGTTGATCACTGCTGATGAGATCAACGGTCACCATTCGATCGGGTGTGATCAAGAGGCACAATTCAAAATTAACACATTTTTGAAACTATTTAAGGAGCATGAATCAGACTTCAAAAACACACATTTTTGAAATCCACTCTCTCTCTCTCTCTCGGTCCAATCTGCTACAGTCTCACAGAAGGTTTTTTCGAAAATTCTTCAACTTTACTGATTACAGATTCTCGCCCAAGACTCTGTTGTATCCTGGGAATGGATTTGCCTATAACCCAATAATAAACTCAGTGAAACTGAGTGGAGGCAAATAACATTCTAAAAACAGTGTCTTCAGATTTATCTCAAAGCTTCTCCTCCAAAGTTACAGTGACCCTATTTCCCAACACAAACTATTTAATTCAGGTCCAGTCTGGTTAAACCCAAACTATCCAATTCAGGTCTGGTTCATATTAAAATATGATGTAATTGAATTGGGCTCAGGCCTAGATCAAGTTTGAATTAGACAATCAACCTACATTAAAATTTGATGTGAATGTACATGTAAATGTATGCATGCATACATGAACCCACATTAAAAATTGATGTGAATGTATATGTAAATGTATGCATGCATACATGCACGATTTAACAAAAAAAACAAGTGTGCATATATAGATGCAAATGTGTGTCTGTATATACATATATGCCAATCAGTTGAGCTTAGGATGTGTACAAACTACGTAAGGGGCAAATCCACAAATAATAAAAAAGCCCAAATCCAGCCTAAAGATTGAAAATTCAAACTCAATCCGTGTAAAATTGCAAGTTAGATCGGTTCAAGATAGGATTGGACTGTCCAAATTGCACCCGTAACTTAACTCGACCACAACTCCTATGATACAAAAAACTGTTTAAAGTTTAAAAAAAAAAAATTGTTCCAGTCAGCATATTTTGCATACAAATAAATTGAACTGAGAATAATTTCTAGAACCAGGGATTGTATGTGGCTAGGGCATTCACAATAGGCACAATAGGCAAGCCAAAATCTCAACAACGATTACTAAGAAGAAAGATAATAAAACAAACTACTAGGCCTCCCTTTTACCAATAACMCATCAAAGATGTAACAAACTGGCAATCTAAAGAAATGGTGGAAAAGGTAAATTAACAGATTTGAAGGACTCAGGCCAACTGGTCAAGTGTACAGAACAAGAAACGTCAAGCATCATCTATTCCTCCATTAATATCAGTTTGGAGCAGGATTGCTGATGTTGGGCCTGATGTATGGACGCCTTCTGATCGACCAACGTGGTTCTATTGACACTGCTAATTCTTGAGTAGAATTAGGGGCATGAATACTCAATGGTTTARTTCTTGACTTCTTGTTGCATTCCCCAAATGCATTATTCCTTCTAAAGACTGCTACTACACTACAGCAGGAGGCGGCTATCAATTTTTCTAATCTTCCTCCGCTGGGCTAATTTCTGGAGTCACACACCATCTGTTTGATTCATTATCCAAATGCAGTTTTAGGCACTTAACCAACTTTATAGTTAGCCACACGCATCATAAGATTGGCCATCACCGAAAAGAACCCTGTTCTATAATTGTTGAACTTACTAGGAATGGCCAAATCTGTAGAGCTTTGAAATCATTTCACCCCATGAATAATCTTGTGATGGGATGAAACCTACATTGTTCAACTTATTAATCGCTCCAATTCTTATATTCGTTTGTCATTTGGGGCGTTCATTTTCTGGATTTTGAGAAGGGGAAAGATTAAGAAAATCATGTTCTCTTCCATATTTATGTGAGAACTAGGGGGCATTTATTTTCGTGGTTTTCACTTACCTGTTTCCCAGGTAAATAAATAATTTTTCTACATGTAGAGAAGTTCTCAAAAGTTGGATGGGATAAAAATATCCCTTTTAAAAAGGATTTTTATGTCTAAAACGGTTATTGTCTTATTTACTTGAAAAATAGAAAAACATAAGTAATGTTTCTTGAAAAACATTTATCTGAATAAATACATTTACCCAAATAAATAACTTACCAAAAGTAAAAGGGGCCGTAGTTTTGCAAATTCAAAGAGGTCCTTTGCCGCTTTTAGCTTTTCCCAAGGCCATTACTTGTTTTGGTTGCTAATTACTTGCTGGTTTTGTTATGGCAACGTCCTTTACGTTAGCCCATTAAGGACCTTTCTTTTCCTCTCCATTAAGTAGGGCTGTCAACTGATCGGGTCTAGGCCAGGACCAGTTAGAAAAGGAATCGACTCGATGGGAAAAATTAAGGACCTGAAACCGAATTGGACCTGATAGGGTGTGTAATTTTTAGACCTATAACCGAACCGATTGATTCTTGGGATAATTGGATCTGACTCGATGGACCCAATTACAATAAATAAATAAATAAATACATTTATATATATTAAATATTATGTATATAGCATATTATACAATATATATATATATATATTATATGTATATTATATATAATTTATGTAATATACATTATATATTTATATGTATATAGTCTATGCATTATATGAATGTAGCTCAAGTCGAGTCTGAATTGATTCAGAACTAGGTGAAACCAATTTCGAACCGATAATAATCGAAACATTATATTAAGACCCAGAATCAACCCGTTAGTTCCAATTCCTAGAACCAAAATCGACCTAGTTGGTTTAGTCCATCAGATCCGTCTGAGTCGGACCCGACCCATTGACAGCTCTACCATTAAGACTCACAGTTTGTTTGGCCCACAAAGACCCTGTCTATTGGCAAATGGCCATTTTTTTCTCAAGAAGCCTTTCTTGAAGAAGCAGCAGGACAATAATATCCGTATGTCATTATCAAACAGTCTTGAAAAGAATTCCACCAATAAATCCATGAAATTTCATTGATGGGACCCATGTGTTTAGGGGGTTAACTAAGAAATATTGTAATGAGGTAGGTGAGATACACTACATCAGTGTATCTCACCTCAATCGATTAAGATCATATTAGTAGTTAAGATAAGATTCGGATTAAATTAGTTTTAAATTCAGATAAAGATTTGTTAGAATGTTATTTTTTATCTCTTTATCTCTAGTCATTCTATTTAGCGTAGAATACAAAGACCACCCGTACTATGGGGTCAGTGACAAAGACCCCCTGTACTTTGTTTTGCTGCAAAGACCCCCCTATACTATGACTATGAGACAAAGACCTCCCTTTACCATGCGTTAAATTATCCAAATACCCCACTAAACTTTTTCTATTTTCCTTTTTTGCCCTTTTTCTCTTAAAACCTATTTAACCTATTATTTTCTCTTTTTCTTTTCGTTTTCTCTCCCTCATCACCCTTTCTCATTCTTTCTCTCTCCCAACTCTCCGAAAAGGACGGAGGAAACCCATTTAAATTCTCTGCCCTACACAATCACCTGTTAGACCCAGAAAGTCTCTTGTCAGACCTAAAAAGTCACCTGTTAGACTCGACTCTCATTCTTCTCTTCTTCTCTTCTCATTTTCTTGTTGTAAGAGATATGATTTTGGTCCTAACTTTGAAACTATGTAGGTTTTAAATTCTCTGCCCTGCCGCATAATTACCGAGCAAAAGAAAATGGGGGAAGGAGGAGGAGAGTGGCAAGAGCATAAGAGTACATTACAAAGATGAAATTACTCATCCCTCTCAACATGGACGCTTTGCTTAGTGTGATTAAGCCTACGCTTGAACATTCCAGGGGGAGTCTTTGTAATTTACCCAAAAAAAAAAAAGGTAAAACCAAGCTGGGCTTATATAGACTTACAAACAGAAACTATTGAGCATACTAGAACAATGGAAGTTCGATTGAAGATCGTTTGCTTTAGAAGCACTCAACGCTTTTAATCAATACATCTCCAAAACTAATTAAAATTTGCAGAAAAGAAAATATCGACGACAATAACTTGAAAACACAAAACCACAACAACAACCAGAATTAAGTCCACAAAGCAAAATAATACGAAACAAAAAAAGAAGGATTTTGTACCCTGTAGGGAGATTGTCGACATAGCTGATAAGCATCTTGAGCTTGCTCCCTCCCTCACAAGCAAGGCCAACATGCATCTCAATGGACATGGCATCGGCCACCTATCTGAGCTTTCCAACCAATGTCGCACACTTCTCTTGAAATTCCTTCAGTATGGCCATCGCCCGGGCCCAACGACCTAAGCATCGCATCAGATGATGCACGATAAGTGTTGCCACTACGCATACAGTCCTAGCACAAATCACTGCGGCTCCAACTGCCACCTTCCCCTTCCCCATTAGATAAAAAGAAAATCTCAATACTATCATTTTCAATTCCACCAAGAGAAAGAAAAATGCATCTCCATCAACAATAGGTCTGAGATCATTGTCTTTGGGGTTCCTTTTTCTTAGTGTGTGAAAATTTCTAAGAGCCAATGTTGTTTCCTCCACTCCAACCATGGCTGCCGGCAACTACCTCCATCTGAGAAGGCTTCGGCTTTAGCCATTTGCTGAAAGAAGAGTTGAGCATCGATTCAATCATGGCACGAGCTTCCTCAACCGATCCGTCGCTCTTCAAATGGCCGGCTATTCACTCACTCTCTCACTCTCTCTTCATATAAAAATTGAAGAAAACCTTGTCAAACGCCTCTATTCCTTCACAGTTCACACTCTTTGGCCGGCCGTAAGATCCCTTCCGATGGTTGCAACCTTTTAATTTCGTGCTTCTCTTCCCGTCTCCCTCATCCTCATTACCACCCCATCTCAATTCCCCTCGTTCGCATTGCCTTCAAACCCCAATTTCGAATCAAAGGCCAACAGTAGTGGCTCTGACACAACCAAGTACTGGTGCACAGCGAAGAACAATGCCGAAGATTCAACTTTGCAGACGGCGCTGGATTGGGCTTGCAGAGCGGGAGGCGCCGATTGTAGGCTCTACAACAAGGCGGTCCCTGTTACAATCCCCAGGATATCCAGTCTATGGCCTCCTACGCCTTCAACCATTATTCCCTCAAGAATGGCTTGTCCAACACTACCTGCAATTTCGGCAATTGTGTTGCCATCGTCACACTCGCAGAGCAGTATCTTTGCAGACGATGCATCTTTCGCGTTCCAACAGGAAACCATCCTCGACATTCATTGCTTTTGAGGTGGAGCAAAGAGAGCTTCTAGAGATAATTATGAATAAGGAGCTCGAGGTCACTCTCGGGATCATCTTCATCTACAAGACGGCGAATATATTAAACACGACGATTGTCGAGCTGCTTTGGAGAGGAAGATAGAATCGCAGCTCGAGCAGGCGACGCTGTACAATTAATAAGGGTAGTATGGGGATTAAAAAATATTGTAATAGTGGATTTAGACGGAAAATTAACGGAAGGGGGTCTTTGTTTCACGGTCATAGTACAGGGGGGTCTTTGTCGCAAAGCAAAGTATAGGGGGGTCTTTGTCATAGACCCCATAGTACAGGGGGTCTTTGTAATTTACCCTTTTATTTATAGCTTCTGTAATCACCTATTGTTGGCACTGCAATATTTCTATTTTTTTCTAAACTTTATTTACACCCTCCACCCAACTTTTTAAGTGAAAGCTAAACAATCTATCTATCTATTATTAAAACAAGGAAGTCTAGAAATTTTCTTCTTTTTTTGATTTTTTTTTTAATTCCATGTCATTTATGGAACAACCAATGAGATGCACTTTCCCAATAACTTAAATAATCTCTTCTCCTAAAATTTATCCTAAACTACTTCCCCCACTATTCCCCACTTTATCCAAAATTATCTCTAATTCATATTTATCTTCTAAATTATCTCAAATTACTACCTATCTCCAAAATTATCTCTAATTTAATAGAGAGTTTCTTTCTTAAATTATCTCTAATTCTTATTTATCCTCTCCCCTACTTTTTATCTATATCTATATAAATAAAGTTTGGATAAAAGATTTTAAGAATTATTTAAATATTCTAAAAATTACATAATAACTTTAAAATATTTATTAAAAACATAAAAAATAATTTTATATTTTTACAAAATATATCATGGAATTATGTACAAACAATTTAAATTATGTTTTTCTGGATTATCAATTTAAATGCTTTTCAAATATTTAATAATATGTAATAGCTTTAAAAAAATAAAATTAAAATAACAAAAAATGTTAAATATTGTATAGATTATTTAAATATTTAAATAACTAAATATTTATCATAACTAGATTTTAAATAATTAAAATAAAAAAATTATGTAATAAATTTAAAAAATTTCTTCAAAGTAGAAAAATAATTAAGACATAATATTGAAATTAATAATAATTTAATATCTTACAAAATTAATAGTGAAATTATGTAATAATATTATAAATTATGATTTTATGGATAACTAAATTTAATAAATAAATAACATTTTAAAATTTAAATATTTTACATATTACTTAAGTATTTAAATAAAAAAATATTTAATATAAATATATTTTAAATAGTTCAAATAAATAAATTATGAAATAAATTTAAAAAAATTTGAAAAAGTAGAAAAATAATTATAACATAACATTGAAATTAATAATAATTTAATATTTTTACATAATATTATAAATAACTAATTTCACTTATATCAAGTAATAATTAGAGAAAATAACTTTCAAAAAATTATTAATAATAATTTTAAACTCTTAATCTGTATTTATTAGATAATTATATCTACTAAAATTAATAGTTATTGTATTCCAATAATTATTTATTGTTTTTTGTGTAAATGTATTTTCAATGATTATGTATAAATTTATTTTGTTTTTTTATTTAACAGAAAAGTTTCAATAATTATTGGAGATTAAACTGCTACTATTGAAATTTTTAATTTAATTTATTGTACTTATTGTCTTTATTGTATTTGTGTTATAACTTATTGATTAATATTTATTAGTGATTAAACTATTGTTTGAAATTATACTATTTAATGACTAAGTTAATATATTTTTTTAGTAGTTATTGTATTTTTTGTAATTATTGTAATTATTTTATTTCTTTATCAATATATTTTCAATAATTGCGTATTTTCACTATAAATTTTCAACAATTATTGGAGATTAAATTATTGTTATTTACGAGAGATGAAACAATTAATTTAGCTGAAATTGTGAGTGTTCATGAGTTGGTTCAGTTCAGTCGTAGGCTATTGGGCCAACCAAATTGACCTGGTTAGGTTGGGGAGTTGGTCAGCTGAAACCGAATGACCTTTTGTGAAAACCAACCCACTCAAGTTATACGGTTTGAGTCGATTTCTGGTTTGGTTAGTCGATTCAGAAGATTTAAACTTAAAAATTAAATTAAATTTTAAAAATTATAGTGCAATTATTAAAAAATAGATTTATGATATAAAACATTTTAGACTAATATATATGGGAAATTTCTCATTTTTCCATATTAAAAATTATATTTAAAATATAAAATACCAATATATATCCATGGTTAGGTCGTTCAATTTTAGTCGGTTTGCAAATGGCCAAAGTGAAACTAATCCAACTTGATCGAATTGGAAAATTTTTTAACCAAAGCCAACCTAAAGTACTAGAAAACCGACCAACTTGGGTCGAGTTGATCAAGTTGGTCGATTTCATCAGTTTGAGGAATTAACCTAACTGAAATTAATTATTGTTATTTTTGTATTATAAAAAAAAATTATTAAAAGCAGTATATAAAATATGAATAATTATTAATTATTTAAAAAGTTGAAAATATAAAACAATTGTATACTCTTATGTGTTTCTATTAGGGTCATTTATTAGAACACACCTTATAGTTTTACATATTTATTTAAACCTACCTTATAGTTTTCATTTTACTAAAACATCCCATATATTTTACAAATTATTTATTTAATAAACCTTTCATTAAGGAGTGTTTGTTTTTCAATTAGGCCCATAATTTTTTATTCCAAAAATACCCTTAACATTTTTTTGTATAAAAAACAAAATTGACCAAATATAGCAAATAGAGTGGTTGCCCGTGTCTTTTTAACGGCAAACATGGTATTTTTATTTTTATTTTCTTTTGATTAAATTTATTTAAATGAACATTAGGGTCAACACTATCATTTTCCTCTATCATCTAATGGAAGGCTGATTAAATCCATTGCAAATTATAAGTGGTGTTTTAGTAAAATGCTAACTATAGGGTAGATTTTAGTAAATCCATGAAATTATAAGGGGTGTTTTAGTAAATGACCATTTTTATTATTTATTTATTTAGCTTCCGCTTAATAAATCCCGTGCATCATATGGATCCCCGCTAGTATATATATAGCAAGACAGTACAGGTCAGCATGCCTTTCCTTACTCCATTACCCCGACCCTACATTCTCCTTGACTCTCTCTTTCTCCTCTCCCCTTCCTACCACTCCCATTAAGTCATGTCACCATTCCCAACCAAACTACCTAAAATTATTCCTAGAATCTCTCTCCTAAAGCATCTCCTCTAAGCCATTAGTAACTTATCATGTTACCCCACTCTCCAATCAATTCCTAAAATCTCTCTCCCCCAATCTAGCTATATTCACACTCTCTCATTTAAAATATTCATATTAATTAATAAATAGTTGACTACCATTATTATTTAATCCAGCCCATATTCAATGACTATTAAATAATGTTAGTAACAAAAGTTAATAAATATGTTTAGTAAATTCCAAAAATTAATAAATATTGTTATTAATTAACTCATAATGGCTTTTTAAAGTACTTTGGGCAAATGTTGTTATATTCATGTTAATTAACAACATTTTATAGAAATTGAAAACTCTTTAAATAACTTTTATAAAATTAAGAATTATATATAACAATTATCAAAAATTATAAAATTTAGTTATTGCTATTATTATAGTTAATAACAGAATGTAGATGGAGAATATATTATAATGTCAGAAAATAAATTTATTAATTAATTTATATTGGAAAATAAAAGATTAGTGTTATTTTGTTAGTAAACTACCTAATAAAAATAAATATTTAATAACAATTTAAAATAATTTTCAATAAATCTCCATAATTACACAAATGTAATAAATTTTTCAATTTTTTTCATAAAACTACATTTTTGTAAAATAACATTTTGTAAATTAAAATATATAAAATTTTTTAAAGTTTACTTAAAATGTATTAAATAATTATTGGAAATTATTGGAATAATTTAGGAAAATTTATTACATCTTATTGACTTTGGAAAACTATATATTGAAAAATTATGTAATTTCATTGTAAATTGTTGAAGATTATTAAAGATAAATGAGTATGGGAAAGAGAAAACTATAAATTGAACCAACATTTACACAAATTATTAAGGTAAATTAGTATAATATTGGAAAAAGGAAATTATTGAATAGTTTATAATAGAAAAATATAAGATAAATTAGTTTAATTCTGTAAGTAACCATTTAAAAAGAAAATAAATTATTTAATAGCAATTTAAAAATAAATTTGAATAAATTTTCAAAATTACATAAATGTAATAAATTTTCCAAAATTTTCACAAAATTACATTTTTGAAAATTAAAGACAATTTAGTGTACTTTTAGAAACTTACCATGTGGTTGATACTCAATATATCCTTTTGATCATTTTTGTTGAATATTGGGTTGACGGGGATCGGGTGCCTTGCCTTGAACCTGCTCGACACTAGGGACGGGACGGGAAAATTTTGAGGATTCCCCATCCTTGATGAGAAGTGGGTACCTTGCCTAGAACTCGCTCGCCAATGAGGACAAGGCAGGGAAATTCGAGGATTCCTCGTCCCTAAGGGGGAGTGGGTGCCTTGCCCTGAACCTGCATGACATTGGGGATGGGGTAGAGTGTCTTGATTATGGGGCAAGAATAGGGATGGGGTGCCCCGCCCTATTGCCATTCCTATGTAATTGTTAATTATTGGTGAAATTAATAAAAATGTTACCTTTTATAATTATTTTTATTTATTTAAAATCAATCAAAATTTCATTTAAAAATAATGAAAATAATAATAGTTATTAAAATCATTACAAATGACTAAAAAAACTAAATTTATTAAAAAATATTTTTTCATATTAAATTAACAATAATTATTTTCTTTAAATCAACATTAAATGAAAAATACAATTATTAAAATTTTAAATATTAACAACAACTTTGAATACTTTTAGTTAATTAACAACCAATTTTGATTATTAATTTATTAATTAATTAATAGTAAATAAAATTATTCAATCTTTCAGGTTTTCCCATGCATCGAACGGATCACCACTAGTAGAAATATATAAGAGTATACGATTGTTTTATATTTTAACTTTTTAAGTAATTAATAATTATTTATATTTTATATATTATATTTAATAATTTTTTACAATACAAAAATAACAATAATTAATTCCAGCTTGGTTTGTTCATCAAACTGGTGAAACTGACCAACCCGACCTAATTCGGTCCGACTTGATCAATTTCTAATATTTTCAATCAGCTTTATTTCAACTTGGGTTGGCCTGAATTCGCAATTTACATGACTTCTGACTCAGGCCTTTGAGCCCATTCAAATCTTTGATAAAAACCCAAATTACACATAGGGGTGGATTGATATTGAATTGGATTTAGATAGAATCAAATTTGTTTCGTTATATGTGAATTCAAATTGAATTATATCCATTGGATCGATTTATATTGGATTATAGTCGAATTTGGATTGCAATCAACTATTGAATATTATATATAAATTAAACTATAAACGATCAAAATATTATATATATATATATATTATCAATAAAATGTATTTCATGAACAAAGTGAATTCAAAATTACTTGGATAACAGGTGGAATTCGAATTCAGACAATAAGATATGGTTTGCAGTCCTAGTTATACAAGTGCTTCATGGTCCATTGATCAAGTTCTGAAGGTTCCGGAGTAGGACCATATATCAATAAGCAATCTCCCTTTGAATTTTGAACTCCTTAAGATACATATCACACCACAATGGAGAGTTAAAATACATTTCCCTAGAAATGTATACTAAGTTCTAGATTTGGACCACCAAACTGGGCCACCTGTTCAACACAATAAATAAAAAATTTAAAACATTACTGATATAAAGGTTGAGCCACAGTACATAAAAAGTTGAGAAAGAATGTTGAGAAACATATAATTGACTTCTTTTGCTCTTGTGAGTAACCAAATGGTCCAAGGTGGTGAAACCGTGAAAGCAATTTAAGTAACCTGAAAAATGGCAGAAACAATTAAAGGACATTCACAGCCTACCGTTATTGAAATGCTGAAAAGTCATAATGAGTTTTAGACAATATCCCATGATAAATTTGTATGTTATATTTAATAAGCCAAAGAACACATGGAGATAGATTTTTTTTTTTAAGTCAATAGGCTAAACTTCATTGAAACTGCTCAGATTACGACAAAAATATACACAAACTAATAAAAACCAAAAGACGTGTCACAAAACAGAAAGAGAAATGCAAACAAGAATCTACCAAACAAAACAACCAAGACAAACAAAGAGTGCGTAAGCTGAGCACCAAGAGCGTTATCTTGCAAGGCCTTTGCAAACGGTGCCAAAGAAGTAAGAACTGTCACAAAACAAAGGCCAAAGCCTCCAACAGAGATCCCATAGCCAATTAAAGTAAGACGACACAAGAACTGATTCATATATGAACCTAAACCACTATAAGGCAGTATGTATGAGTCCAATTTATCCACCTAAAATAAACTAAAAAATGTAGTTGGTAAATCTTGATTACATTTCCAGTGTTTTTGGCAGTTAGGTGGTGTTTGGGAGTACTTATTGCTTCTAAATGGGCTTTGCTAAAAAGTGCTTATGACAAGTGTTTATTAGTGTTTGGTATGGCATTTTAAATGGGCCCCTGGTCCGTCAAACTTTTATAAATATAAATCTCTCTCTCTCTCTCTTCACCCTAAGGGTGATTATTGGTGGGGATAGGCTTTGCAGTTTGCACTTATGATAAGGACTATAGCTTAGCCTAATTCCAGACTTACATCTTTTGACTATTCATTTTTTTATAAACAATGTTAAAATAGTATCTCTATGGACTCAATCTCAAACTATCCAAATGAGCAATTAGGTAAACCCAGACAATACATATCTTCGGTATGTTTTTACACCTAAGAAAAAACTCTTGACTCCACCACTAAATATAACCAAACAGGTACACATATAAATCAATACATACACCTAGTATGTATTGTGCATAGTAAAATGAGAATGTCATGGGTTAACAAGTTGAAACAGGTGACTGGTTTCACTGGGAAGCAATTTCCCTTTCTATATTTGGAAGCCCACAACAGTAACAAGTCTCTTCGCATGAAGGACTTCGACATTGATTTTTAAAGAAATTTGGTGAAAGAATTGCTGGATGGAGAGCCAAGCTTTTATCTAAAGGAGGTAAAGTAACTCTTATAAGACATTTGCTCCAAAGTCTTATTACTCATGCTTTCAGTGCTGTCTCTCCACTCAAAGGTATCATAAATAAAATGCATAGCATGTTTGATAACTTTCTTTGGGGGAATTCAGATTTTGGAAATAAAATGCATTGAATTATTTGTAAGACAATCCAAGAAAGAAGACTGGGCATTAGGTCTTTGTTTGATATTCTCTATGCTTTTAGATTTAAAGCTTGGTTCAGAATTTTTTATGATCAAAGCATTTGGTCTAAATTTATTCACTCCAAATATATCAAAGCAACTTCAATTCCTTTACTTTTAATAACATTTTTAATTATTGTTAATATAACAATAATTACTAAATTTATTAACAGTATTTATTAATAACAATAATCATTAATTATAATCACTAATTATATATTTATTAAATTACTATAATAATTAGTAATTATTAAAACTTAGTTAAATTAAATAGATAACAATATTATAACCGGTAATGGCCGTAATTAATGTTTATCCTTTTTATTATTGAATTTCTTTGGTTTAACTTGTTGGGTTTTGTGCTTTAAAGATTGTTACATAATGTTAATTAAAAATGCTATTTGCATTTAGCTTAATGAATTGCTTCAACATTCTAAATATCGACAAGGGTCAATACGCCCTATGTCAGTGCCTTTTTTTATGTTTTACTTATTTTTTACGAAATTGGTTTAGAGGGGCCAGTTTAAGGCCAGGCTACCCTCTGAACCAGTGGCTGATCCGATACAACCCCTGTAGGGGCGTATTGGGAAGCCACCGGCACGATACGTATTGGCCGATATGAGCCGATATGTGCCAATACTTTGAACCTTGAATTGCTTTGGTATACATTTATAGATTTTGTGCTTTGAAAATTGTTAAATATTGTAAGTTAAAAATATTGCTATTTGAATTTTTTTTTTTTGAAATTTGATAACTATTATACCTAAAATTGTCAAATAATGTAACAATAACAATTGTCAAATAATGTAACAATAACAATTGTCAAATAATTATAAAAATTATCAAATATAAATTAAAAAATTACCATTATTAGACATAAATTACCAATATTTATAAAAAATTACTAAAAATAAATCAAAAGAAATTATCACAAATTAGTAGACTCTAGGATGATAACTACTTGAAATTATCAAATAATATAATCTTAAATACATTAAAATAATTTGCCAAAAATTATCATAAATTAGTAAAAATGTCCAAAAATAGCCACTAAATTCAATAAAATTGATAAATTACTATAATTTACCAATAAACTATCATATAATAAATATAATACATTAGTATATATTTACCAAGAAATTAGTGTATAATAGAAATTACCAGAAATTAGTAGAAATTATATAATAGAACTGATTTCCACTAATTGACCAATAAACTATCATATAATAAGTATAAAAAATAAGTATATATTGACCAAGAATTCTCATAAATTAGTATAATAGAAATTATTAGAACTTAGCCAAAAATAACCACTAATTTCCATAAATTATTATATTTACCAAGAATTATCTTAAATTATTATATAATAAAAATTACCAAAAATTAGTAGAACCTAGGGAAAAATAACCACTAATTTCCATAAATTATGATAAAATATATGAAACTAGTATAACTTTGTAAAAATAACCACTAAATTCCAAAAATTAGTAGAACTTAGGATGATAATTACTTCAAATTATCAAATAATATGAACCTAAATAAATTACAATAATTTGTCAAAAATTGCATTTCATTTTCCCATGCCTCGCATGGGTCCCCGCTAGTATATATCTATTAATAGGAAATGGGTGTTCTCTGCGCGCAGGAAATGGAATCTACTCATGTGAGTAGATCCCACATGAGAGCAACTCAGGTCCATAGTAAGGGCAGTATTTCCCTTTAATTATTGACATTACAAACTATAAATAATAATTATTATTATTATAAACAACAGTAATTACTGATTATTATAGTAATTAATTACTGTAATTTAATAATTACTGATTATTATAGTAATTTAATAAATATATAATTAGTGATTATAATTAATAATTACTGTTATTATAAATATTGTTAATAGCTAGATATTTACTTTAGTTTTACTTTAAATTAAAAATTATAAATTTTGTTAATAAATTTAGTAACCCAGTTTTAATAATTATTGATTATTACATCAATTCAATAAATATAGAATTAGTGATTATAATTAATAATTACTATTATTATAAATATTATTAATAAATAGATATTTACTTTAAATTAAAATTATAAATTCTATTAATAAATTTAGTAATTATTGTTATATTAAAAATAATTAAAAATGTTATTAAAAGTATTGTTATTGATTATTTAATAAAATATTATAATTACTTACTATTATTGATAAATGTTGTTAATAACGTTCTGACAACCGACGGTTCGACCGTCCAGTTCGAACGGATGGCCCGTTCTGACAACAAAAATTACAACATTTATCAATAATTGTAAGTAATTGTAATATTTTATTAAATCATCATTAATGATAGTTTTAATAATATTATTTAGTTATTTTTAATATAACATTTATCAATAATAGTAAGCAATAAATTACGGAACCGTTTTGGCCATTGGTTTTCGGGTCGACAGTTCGAACGGATGGTCCGTTCTAACGACAAAAATTATAGGCAAAAAATTGACTGCGTGAGGTCCATTAAGTAGTATTATACGTGTTATGTCATTCGAGCATGTGACTCATACGACCCGAAAACATAACTGTTTTGGCCATCAGTTTTTGGATCGACGGTTCAACCATTCGGTTCGAACAGATAACCCGTTCTAACAACAAAAAATTATGGAACTGTTCTGGCCACCGGTTTTCGGGTCAACAGTTCGACCGTCCGGTTTGAACGGATGACCCATTCTAACACCAAAAATTACAGGCAAAAAATTGAGTGTGTGAGGTCCACTAAGTAGTATCATACGCATTATGTCATTCGAGCATGTGACTCAACCCGAAAATGGAACCATTCTGGCCACCTGTTTTTGGGTCGACGGTTCGACTGCCCGGTTCAAATGAATGGCCCGTTCTGACAACAAAAATTAAAAATTTTCTAAAAACCATTGAACGGGTCAACAAGTTGACGGTTCAACCACTCGGGTCAATGGGTTGTTGACCGATTCAACGGTTTTTGGCTAGGGACCGAGATTGGGGTAAAACGGAACCGGTTGCCTAGACGGTTCCCAATTAAAAAAATAAAAAAAAATGGATGACCCATTCTAACAACAAAAATTATAGGCAAAAATTGAGTGTGTAACGTCCATTAAGCAATACCATACATCTTATGTCATTCAAGCGTGTGACTCATACTACCTGAAAACAAAACCGTTCTGGCCACCGATTTTTGGGTCGACGGTTTGACTGTTCGGTTCAAATGGATGACCATTCTGACAATAAAAATGAAAAAAAAAACAACCAAAAACCATTGAACGGATCGACAGTTCAACCACCCGGGTCAATGGGTCGTTGACCGATTCAACAATTTTTGGCCAGGGACCGAGATTAGGATAAAACAGAACTGGTTGCCTGGATGGTTTCCAATTAAAAAATAAATAAATAACGGCCAAAAACCATTGAGCGGGTCAACGGGTCAATGGTTCAACCGCTCGGGTCAATGGGTCATTAACCGATTCAACGGTTTTTTGCTAGGAACCGGGATTGGGGTAAAACGGAATTGGTTTCCTGGATGGTTCCCGTGCCAAAATGTCCATCCGTCCAGATCAACAGTGGTTCAAAAACCATGGTTTTTATGCTTTTGGATTTTCACTATTCAAAGGTTTCTTCTTTTGTGTTTGGTCTTCTTCTTCAAGATCCTCCAAAACGGTTTAGGGTTAACCACCATTTTATTTCTTCCCTTTTTTTTTCTTTGGGTTTTCTTGTGCAATTTTTTTTTTTATTTTCTTACAAGACGATCTGCTTTGTCTCTTTCTTTGATTGCATGTATGTTTAGCTCTGTCTCAAAGCGGAACTTTGGACTCAATTTTCTGGTTTTTTTCCTTGGTTTTTCCAATTTAGTGACCACCAATTTTTTTAAGTTTAAGGTCACTTTGGATTTATCTTTCAAGGTTTTGGAATCCCTTGCAATGTCCACCCTTCCCATGGCTACGACTACAAAGTTATTTCGTCTAATTATTGACACCTAGGAAAAATGACCTAGAAACAAAACCGTTCTGGCCACTAGTTTCTTGGTCGACAGTTCGGTCGTCCAATTTGAACGGATGACCCGTTTTGACAACAAAAATTAAAAAATAAAAAATAAAAAACAATCAAAACCGTTGAGTGGGTCGACGGTTAAACTGCCTAAGTCAATGGGTTGTTGATTGATTCAACGATTTTTGGCCAGGGACCAAGTTTGGGGTAAAACAGAACCAGTTGCCTGAACGGTTCCCAGGCCGAACGGTCCTACCGTTTGGGTCAACTGGGAGTTCTTGGTGTGAAACAAAAGACAACTATGAAGTGGAACTCAAAACTATCACTGTATGATCATATTCTTTTATATGAGATGCTTTGCTAAAGAAATATTTAAAAAAACAAGCACATGATGATATCTTTTAAGTCTTTATATGAGTTTCAAGACTTGAGTACTTATAATTGCAAGTTTCTTATTAAGAAACCATTGTCTTTTTTAATATAGCAAATAGCGATGTTACAATTCCATCCAACCCCTACGGAGCAAGGCCCCTCCGCTAATAATTAGTAACGGGGAAGTTTCTTGTATGATGCTCTTTAATCTATTAGATGAAGACATGGAGGTTGAATATTTCTAATTGAATAGAGTTTTTAATCAAAATGGTCAATAGTCTTTTGGAACTACGTACCAATGAAGTCCGTCCAAAATCAATTTGGACAAATTGGACGGACCAAAAAGGCATAGTGGATTGGATCAATCCGGTCCAAAATATTTATTAGATTGGACTAGACCTGGTCCATCCATAATAAATTTATGTTGAATTTGGTTGGATTAAGCCAATATCCAGTCCATTGATATAAGATAAGAATATAGGTATCAATAGACCGAGTTTGGGTTGAAACCAATCTAAATTAAAATGAATTTGAACAAATTGGACAGTCCGAACATTGAATTGGACCAATCCAAAATGGTCTAAATTATTCATTGGATTAGATTGGACCAAATCCATTTGTAATGGACTCACATTGGACTGGATTGAATTGGACTGTATCGGATTGGACCAAATCTAGTCCAATTGATACCCCTATGTATATACAATAATATGCCACTCATTTAATTATTAATTAGGAAATGATAAGGGCCTGTCTCATTTGGAAGGACAATATCAAGAGCAACTTCACGATCTCATTTTCTTGAAATCTAATTAGCAAAGTTTTCAAATTGTCATTGATCCGAATGGTCAAACCGTTCGGACCAGAAACCATCCAAGCGACCGATCCCGTTGTATCCCAAACCCAGTCCTTGATTAAAAAACGTTGAATTAGTCAATGAACCGTTGACCTGGACGGTTTGACCGTTGAACTGTTCAGCCCGAAGAACAGTTTGCGGTTTATTACTTTTGAGAACAAGAATGAAAAGAGAGGATCTCTCAGTTCTGAGATCTACTAGAGAGAGAGATGTGTGAGATAGTGAGAGAGATCTGAGAGATCTCAATGTCACTGTTGCCGTTGTAAGTCATCGTCGCCACTGCAGCGTGCAAGTGACCTCCTCCTCTTCCTTCTTCTTCTTCTTCGTCTTCTTCTTCTTCTTCTTCGTCTTCTTCTTCTTCTTCTCTCTTCTAAACTCTCTCAGCAGTCGACAGCTTCTCAAATCTCTCTCATTCTCAAACAGTTAAACCTTATTTCTCTTATATTTATATGCAGCTTACCCTAATATTCCCATCTAATGGGTAAAATGACATATCACTTGTCAACATATTTAAACCGTTCAAATTATTTGACCCGGACAGTCAAACCGCTAACTCAGAAACCAATGGTTAGAACGATTCCGTTTCTGGGCCGGTTATTAAAACCTTGCTGATTAGAACCAAATATCCAATTGTTGCTTGGCATAAATTTGTGTGAAAATTGAGCGTCTCGGTTAAAACCTCTTTTTTCATATGGAATTTTTTGCATGGCGCAATACCGGTTGATGATCTTGTTAGAAAGAAGGGGAGTTTCTATGGCTTCTAAGTGTGTTTATTGTGGGTAACATCAATTAGCAACAGTTCAACATATTTTTATTGCAAGTGTTATGGCGAATAAACTTTGGAGGTACTTTAGTACACTCTATAGAATCCACATTTATCCTACTCAACATGTTATGGTCAGGTTCTGCAATGGTAGAGTGTGGGTGATGATAACTCACAATTAAAGTACATGATCAGCACTACCTCTTTGATTCTCCTTTGGGTACTTTAGAAAGAAAGATGCAAGTACGTTCACGAAGGTAAAGCCGTAAAGGTCTCCCTACCCATACTTCCATTAAGAAAATTACTGAATGGTTAGTAGAGCTAAGTTCTATACAAAAGGCTCCTATTAAGAAAGATAGGGATTCACTTGCTCTTTAGGCTCAGTTTGGAAGGAGTACAATTGCAATTATGTAGACTGTAAAACCTTGTATTTTATATTATTTTGAATGTATAACGTATTTGCATTGTACATATTTATATTTGTACTTTTTTCAAACTGAGCATTATGTTTTGAATGTCATGATAAAAATCAAGGTTTTCAAAATCAAATCGGACAATGAACCGGTCAGGGGTCCAGTTTCTGGGTCGAACTGTTCAACCGTTCGAACCAAACGGACAGCTCATTCTGACAAAAAAATTAAAAAATAAAAAATGCTCAAAACCGTTGAACAATTCGAACAGTTCAACTGCCTAGATCAGCGGTTTGTCGACCAAATCAATGTTTTTTGGCAAAATTTCAGTTTTGGGAAAAACGGAACCGGTTCCCAATTTTTTCAGTCTGATCCGGTTTTGAAAACCATGATAAAAACCCTTTAGTTCAAAATATTATATGGATTGTATGGAACTATTCAAGAGATTATGCATTTAAATTGAATATAGATGGTGTAAGTTGTGGAAACCCAATCTTTGGGGGTGAGGTATATTGAGAACTTTTGATGGCAGTGCATGTTTTGCCTTGTCAAATTACATTAGTCATGTATGCTTAGTGCAAGCTGAATTTATGGCCCTCTATGATGCTTGAATCTTTGTTTCAATTGGGGTATTAGAGAGGTTAAAGTTGAGAGTGAAAGATCTTAGATTGTTGAAGCTATGATGGGTGTTGCTCACCATCATTGGAGTATAACTTATATCTTAAGGAAAACAGTACATTTTCCGGGCAGCATGCAAGTTAAGTTCATGCATACTCTACGAGAAGGCAATGAGTGTGCTGAGTTCTTAGTAAATTTGAGTGTGGAAGAAGAAAGATTTGTTGTCTTTGAGGAAAATAATTCCTTCCCTATTATATTATTGAATTTGATTAGAGAAAATCATATGTGTATTCCTTGTCCCTCGATTGGTTAATAGAAGAATGTTTGGTGATTTAGTATCTTCTTGTAGTTTTTGCTTTTGGATTTTCATTGTAAGGGGTAGGGTTCAGTTTGTAAGGGAGAGCCATTTGTATCTTAGGTTTGGGGCAAGACCGGATATATTTTCCCTTGTAATCTTTTTTCTTCCCTTTGATAATGGTTAATAAAATTTAGAGCAATTGTCAGAAACTCACCATGAGTCTTTAGCATTTCTCTTAAACTCACCACAACTTTTCAAAATGTCTAAAACCCACCATGTCACTAACTTGACATTAAAGAGACTAACGGCTGTTAAAATATTACCATTTTAACCTTCATAGAAAAATATAAAATATATACATATATTTTAATATTTAAATATGAAAAAAAGGAAAAGTTCAAATAATATTTTCAAATATAAATTACATAAAAACACAAAAATTGCAAAAAATATAAAAAATTGTAGAAATTGCATACAAAAATAAAAATTTATTTTCAAATTCTAGAAACTATAGAAATTGAAAAACAAAATCAGAAAATAAAAATTATAGAAAAAACACAAAAAAATATAGAAAAACACAGAAATTGCAAATAAATAACAAAAAACACAGGTTTTATAGGTTGTAGAAAATGGAAATATAGAAAAAATAGAAAAATATAAGAAAACAGAAATTATAAAAAAAAACATTAGAAATTATAACAAAACACTAAAATGTAAAAAAAAAGAAATTTGAAAAATGAAAAAGACCCTTTTCCTCTAACTAGCCATTCAAGGGTGATTTGGTCATAAAAAATGTTATTTATGCTGACATGGACACCTCTGTTAAGAAACATTAACGGTGCACTAACGGAAGGTGAGTTTTGGAAAATAAAAACTTAGTGACATGGTGAGTTTTAAACGTTTTAAAAAGTTGTGGTGAGTTTAAGAAAAATGCTGAAAATTCATGGTGAGTTTTAGACAATTTCCCTAAAATTTAAAGTGGCCGCCCCTTCACCCGGAGTAAAGTTTGGGGCTCTTAAAAATGCTCTCATTGTACCTTTAGGTTGTGTTTGGTTTGAAGGAAAAAGTAGGGAAAGGAAGGGAAAGGTAGGGAAACCTATACAAGCTTTGTAAAGGTTTCTCTACCTTTCCCTTCCTTTCCCTACCTTTTCATTCAAACCAAACATAGCCTTAATGAACATGGTAACTTACTAAAATGAAGTGACTCTACCAAAAAGCTTGAAGATAGGTTCATAACTAGAAAACTGCTTATTAGAAAAATTACCAAGTAGCTTAAATGGTCATTCAGCCTCTCTATGAATATGGAGGCACAAGATCAAACTTGTGTAACTACATTCTCTCTATGATAAGGATAAGGATAGTGGACCTCATGGGGTATAACTTGGGTTAGCCTGAGTTGGCATTTACATTGGTCCGGGTTTGGGCTTTCAAGATGGGCCCATTAAAAATTCGACAAAAACCCAAATCAGATTGCCCAAGTTGCACATCCTACCTTGTCCCAACCTCCTTAATCCCATATACTGCATAATATGCACTCTCTCTCTCTCTCTCTCTCTCTCTCTCTCTCATACAACATGACATGCCACATCAACATGGCTCTCCTTTCTCCCTTTCCATTTATCTATTTTGTATTTTTTTCAATTCTTTATTGAACAAAATAACTGAAGTAGCCAATCAACTTTAAGTCTTTAAGACTTTCATCTCTCCTCATTAATTCACCATTAGCTCTCTCTTCTCTTTCTCATTAACTCCTTTCATTATATCTCCTCATTAATTATTCCATTAGCTCTCTCTCCACTATTAACTCACTCTATTAATTTTCTCTCCTCTCAACTACTCCATTAAATTGCTTAAAATTTGTTGACTATTTTTGCTTTTCTTTTTTTATTTTATTCTCACTCCTCTCCTCATTAAGCTAATAAACCAAAAGCAATTTACTTAGGGATGATCATTTCAGTCCAACCCGAGTCCATGCCTACATCAGGCCAACAAATTTTAGGGCTACGCTTGGGCCTAATACTTCAAGGTTGGCATGGACCCAACCCAGTGTATAAACAAATAATTGTTAAAAAATAGTTAATAAAAATACCATAAATAGTTAAATCACCTAAAAATAATGAGAGGGAGAGAGAATTCTAAGACATAGGTTCCACCCCTTCCAACATTAACCTATTTTAGCATATTTCTATAGGCCTCGTCCATTTTTAGCTTATTGTATTACAGAAAGAGAATTTTACTCTCATCCAAATTCCATTTATTTGTGTCATATTCAAATTCAATTTAATTAGTTAATTGTCAAAAAATTATAATTTAAAACTTAATAACTAAAATTAATAAAAAATATTAAACTTTAGCAAGATATTATCTAGCAACTATTAAAAATTAAGAAAGTAACAAAAATTAGTAGTTCATAAATCAAAAATTGAAATACATTTGCATTCTATTTAAAAATAACTAGCATTAATAGCATAATTAAAACTAATAATAAAAAGTCAAAAACTATTAAGAGTAATAAAACAAACCATTTGTATTACATGTAAAAGTTATAAAAATTAATTAAAATAGAACTAATAATGCCCCAATTAGAAATGTTATAAGAATCATACTTAGGAATGATCATTTATAGCTTAGCCCAATCCGAATAGACGTATAAATTTCTAGGCTCAAGCAACTATTTTCTTTTAAGCTAGGTCTAGCTCGGATCTACATCAAGCCCTCACATAATGTAGGCAGAAGGGCCATAAATGGATTGGATATAGATCGGATCCAGTTGCATCTGCATTCGATTATTATGTTAGATTTTGGATCATATTCGGATTTAATTTGCAACCATCTTATTGCATTTAAAATGATCAAAATTTTAAAAAAGTTAAAAAAAATAAATTAATTTTAAAATATATATTCATAATAAATGTATATAAATATAAAATATTAAATAATCAATTATAAACTGTATTTAGTTATGTACAATATGTATATGCATTACATAAGTATAATACATATATACATAAAATAATAATTTTTTATTGGACTTAGATTTTAATCAGATCAAATGGGGTTAAAACCTCATCCAATCCAGCTATTAATCGGTGCAAGTTCTAACATCAAAATCCAGGATAATTGGATTCAGAGTTAAATTGAGTACTGGACTTTTAAAGCCCATTGAGAACCCTAGCAAGCAAGGATCAAGTAATTATATAATGAATTTTATATTAATATATAGATAGAAATGTTTATATATTTTTTATAATGGACTAAAATTAAATAAAATTTTCAATTTGTAAAAAAATATAGTTTTATAATTAACATGAACAAGCATGTCCCTGTCCCAAGCCCAAACAAATGTTATTACACATGGGGTGTGGGCTAAGTTAGGTCAAACAACCTTAAAAGTTAAAAACTATTAATACACTATCAAAATTTGGCCCAAGATCTTCTATCTTTTTGGTTAATTAGACTACACTCCCTCAGCTTCTATATTAATAATTTTTATCTAAAAATAGTTAAAAACCCAAATAATAATGCATGCATGGGTTGCTAGATTTGTTCCAGTCCAATTACAAAGATCACATTGTCTCTTAAGGGTGCAAACTTGGAGGGTTAGGTCACGTTGAGGATCAACCCATGCCCAACCCGAAATCTTAAACCTCAAGCTCAAGTTTAGTTTAATTTAATTAAGACTAAGAAGTTAACCTATAGATTAATTTAACTATGACTACAACCTAATTTTATACATTTATTAATATTTAAGTAAAATTTACAAAAAAATGTAACATTTAATCATTAATAAAGTGAAATAAATAAAACAGAACACAAACAAATAATATGGAAAGATAATTATTTTATTAATTAATTAGTAGTAATTCATTATTTTTGTTAAAATTATTAATATAATTAATCCAAATTATTAAATTACTAAATTTATTTTTATAACAAATTACTAAAATAAATATTAATTATTTAAACAATATTTCAGTCCTTCCTTATAATAGTTATCAGTTTATATTGTATCAAAAAAAAATTGACAACTGCAATATCTAATGTAAGTACCAATACTTTCATTTTATGATCTCTCTTTATTTGATTCAATTGTGTTAAAGAAAATAATTTCAATATTGTATACATAGTATCAGACTATTAGTAAACCTACCAAATATTGATCTAATAGGAGCATCACATGTTGGCTAATGAATAAAAAGAAAGCTAAATTTGGAGTCAAGCAAAAAAATAAAAATCAGCATATAAATTAAGTTGACTAGTTAGAAGATGGGCTTGCTGAGGTTTTGACATTTTGTAGTATTACTAACCTACCAAGTTTTATTCTAACACGAGTGTCACGAGTTTGAATAATAAAGGGAAAGCCAAATTTAGAGTCAATAACTAAAACAAATTACATCAATTCATAAAATGGATGGGCTTTCTGAGGTTTTGAATATTAAAAAATATTAATATGGCCAAAGATTTTCAACTTCTTTTGAGTTTTGAAGCATTCAATATTGAAAATAATATAATTTTTCTTTTGGCATTTTGATTCCCATACATCGAAAATAATTAATACGGAACTTTTTGCATCACTTAGTAAAATTAATACAATTGAGTTTGTCAAAATCACTTGATGGCACCACTTTTTGGACCCACTGTTAGAGATGTTTTAAGTGGGACCCATCAGTGCTAGGCCTTTGACCGTCAGCATTTCTTCTCATATTTTATACTTTTCTAGTTATTCTAACATACTAATCAAGAAAACAAAACATACTATTAAATAACGAGAAAATGTTACTAATGGCCAAAACACACCACAGACCACAGACAGATTTTGGACAATGACGGTTCAGTCCAGGGTTATAAATTATTATTGGGGGTAGATCGACGAGATCGTGCTTCAAGACTTGTGATCAAGAAAGGAGAAGTTAGAGGCCCTAGGAGTTATTCCTGGGTAAGTACTCTAACGCTCAAGTCAGTAGGAGATGGTAGATGGTCGGGCCAAACTATAAGGATGTTGGTCTGAGCTAAGAAGCAGTACAGGTGTTAGAACTTGGATCCCTTACCTTGAGCATGAAGTACCTTTTTATAGCCAAAGATCAGTGTCCTGGTCGGATTGGGCTTCCAGGGTTGTCGGGATGATGTTAGCTGCCGGGGTATTCGGGATAGAGTTCCATTCCCTAGCAGAGTCGTCTTCCTTACTCCTCTTTATTTGTAGTTGTGCTCATCCATGTGACTTGTAGCTGACGTGGCTGAAAGGATAAGATGGGGGCCACAAAAATAGCGTAGCTCAGCCGAGCTATGCCGACGTAGCCGAACTAGGCCAACGTGGTCGGGCAATGACTGGGCGGCCATGTGTCTCTCAGGACCAGCTCAGCCATGACCCGAACACCACTCCCCCAGTTCTAAAGTAGTCCCAATTCGTTCCTCGGCTAAGGAACTTCCAAGTTGATGTCTGGTTGAGCGTCTAGTCCCTTTGGTATTCTTCGGCACTTGTCGTAATCTTGGGATCCGGGCAATATGGAACGTGACTGAGGAATTTTTCCATCATCGGCTGCAAAACTCCAAGAACTTTGACTTCAGAATCCGAACATCACTACCCCAGTTCTAGAGCCAAGGAGGGGGAATGCTCGGTCCGAAGTGTTGCACGATCGCATAGCTCGGCAGAGCATTGAGGTATCAAACTGAGCTTCGAGGTCCATCTTCCTGGTGGGGCCAAGGAATGGCTCTCTAATTCCCAGTGGAAGTTGAGCACCGGTGTTGAGGTCACTGTGATGCTCGGCCAAGGTGTGTCTAGCTCCGGACTTGGAGTCTAAGCTTCAGAGTTGAGGCCGCTGTGATGCTTGGCCATGATGTGCTGAGCTCCAAAGTCGGGGCTTAGCTCGGCTAGGTGTCGAGGAAGGACTTTCTGTTGTCGGTGGGAGGTCAAACTTCGGAGTTGAGGTCATTGTGATGCTCGGGCATGGTGTGTCGAGCTACAAAGTTGGGGACCTTAGAGGTGCCGATCTACAAAGTTGAGGCAATTGTGATGCTTAGCCATGGTATGCCGAGCTTCGGAGTTGGGGGCCTTGCAGGTGTCGAGCTATTGTGATGCTCGGTTATGGTATGCCGAGCTTTGAAGTCGATGTCTCTGCTCTTCGGCTGAGGAACTTGTACTTGAAATTTCAGAATCCGAGCACCACTCCCCCAGTACCGAAGTTGTAGAGTGGGGTGCTCGGCTAAGGCACAGTGAGGCCTCCCTTGGTTGGTATTCGCTGTTGGGCATCCCGAAGAAACCAGAAGAACTGGTTGACCCAGTTGGCCTGGGCGAACCTCAAGCATCTGCGCTGTTGGTTGGACCACTGCTACAAGGTGGACTTGGGCAATTAATGCCCTGGCCATTGCTTGTTAAGGTCATCCCTTAGATTCTCGAGGCCTTGCGCATGTGGTAGCAATCGCGTTGATTGGTCTTCCTGAGCTTTGTCAGGGCAGCGCTTGATCCTCACCATAGATCTGGCGTCGATTCATGTTCCTATGGGTTATAAGAAGGGGTGGACGGGCATTTCTCCTTTGCCTTTTATGAGAGGAGTTGCTTGGACAGCTCGACAGGGTGTTGTCAACGTTGCTCAGCATTTTGTTTTTGTTCCTCGGCTTCAAGCTCAGTAAGATGTCTTCCTCATCTTCCCATTTTTCTTCTGCTTTTAGCTCTTCTGGTTCTAGTGAGTCCTATTATGAGTCCGAGGTTGGGGCTTTCGAGGATGTCGAGGTTGGTCCCTCTAGGGTGGAAGCCGAGATTCCCTTGTGAGCTAGTCGTCGGTTTGGAACCACACCTTGTGTGTTGACCCTCGAGGACATGGCTCGGATCCGAGCTAAGTACGACATCCCCGAGGAATATTCGGTGCCAGTAGCATAATGAGATGGCAACTGATGCTCAGCCCAACGAGATTTGTGTGTACGAGAACAGTTTGGAAGCCGAACTAAGGTTTCCTCCGAATGAACGGGTTACCGAGGTACTTGCATGCTACCAAGTACTGCCGGTGCAGCTGATGCTGAACTACTTTAGGTTTTTGGTCGGCCTTCTGTCCTATTGTGTTGTTCATGATATTGAGTTAACCCTGGGTATGGTGAGCTTCCTTCTTCAGTTCAAACATCACCAGTAGGGCTACTACTACTTCTCAACTAGGAAGAACATCAAATTGCTAGTCGGGGCCCCCTCTTCTGTAAAGCACTGAAAGGAAACTTTCTTCTTTGTGCACTGTCTCGGGGATCTCCCCTTCCTGGCCGCGCTACAAAAGCCGAGAATGAGAATGCCCCAACCTCAATGGTTTGCACTTACATGGGAGGAAAGGTCGGCTCTGAGCATGATTCACGAGATAGACGTAGTTGTGTATACATGCTCGGAGATGTTGATGTTCGGCAGGCTGATGTGTAGGGTGGTTGGTCCGTCCTTTTCATTGCTTTATTTGCCTATACTTTCTTTGCTTCTTTGATCTTGTACTTATTGTCGTGCTTCCACGGTGCAGGTGTAGAAATGGCAAGTGAAGAGGAAATCATACATCCGATGAAGGAGAATCGTCAAAGAGAGAACCGGGATGGCGTGCCACCACAGGTCTGTCCCGAGGTAGTTCCTCCTCTGAGGTCTTTCGAGAGGGCATCTCATCGCCAAAAAAGAGCTCGGCGACAAGGGAATGACGACAAGGATGTTGTGGTTATGGATCCCGAGGAAGCTCACCAGGTTGCCTTCACTACATGAGTTATGGTGGGGAGCAGTAACTCTGATATACATGTGCCGCACTGGATGGTCTGCAACCAGGATGAGATAGAGACCCCCGGGGTTCCCGAGCAGCTACTCCGCGGGATGATAATGGCCTACATCATCGAAGAGGCTGGGAATACTGGGAGCAGCACCTTGGAGTGCTCACTTATTCGGGCTGCAGCTCAGGTAAGTTTGTACCTGCCTTCGTTGTTTTAAACATGTTTCCTCGTACTAACAATGCTTCTTGTGTCCGTAGAATGCATGCTCGGCCATTGCCGTGGTTGATCACCTTCGTGAGTTGTGGCGATGGTATGAGAAGGATCATTCTGAGTACCTGTAGGTGAAGGCCCAACTGGCTGAGCTTCAGGCGGCTAGGGAGCGATCCACTACACTAGAGAAGGAGGTGGCCGAGCTGAGGCTCGGTTGGCCAAGGAAGTGGAGTTGATCTGTGGCTTGAAGCAGGAGATTACCGAACTAAAAGCAGAGAAGGAACGGCTGAAGCAAGAGGCCATCGAGGAGGTAGTGGCGCAGTACAAGGGCTCAGTGGAGCTTCGGCAGGACATGGATCAGTGTGCTTCAGCTTCCTTCGAGGTTGGGTTCAATGTCTTTCGACGGAGAGCACTGCACCACTGTCCCGAGCTAGCCAATGTTGCATAGACTTGGGAGGCCTACGATGATGAAACGCCCCCGGCCTTGAATGAACTTGTTGAGGAGGAGGGTGGAGGTGGTGATGACGATGAAGATGGTGGTGATGAGGCTGCTAATCTCCTTTCCGCGGATTGAACTACTGCGGGTTCCTTTCTCTTCTTTTTTTTGTTCCTGTAATGGCTCGGTATGCTGAACTTTCACCTGCTATACTAGCTATTTAACTTAATGAAATTTTCTGGTTCTAAACTTGTGTGCAATATTTTTTTTCTCTTTCTATTTTGGTTGAGTTGGCCGAGATCTTCAGCCTCCGACTGGTGAAGCGGGAGTGTATTTCGAGCTCTCATCTTTGGGATGCTCAATTTCCGGTCTCGGGAGCCTTTGGGGCCCTTCGAGGGCTAGCCGTTGCCCGGCTAGCTTTGACCGATTTAGTCAGTAGGTGAATGGAGTTTGATTGACTGTCCTCAGGCCTTTGATGGGTGGGGGTGTTCTTCTCCACTTTAGGCTCAAGCAATGAGCAGCAGAGTCAAGTTGGTCGGCAATATGCTACCGAGCTATGCATTGTGGGATCGGGCCGTTCGGAGGTCAACCAAGTCAAGTTGGTCGGAAATACGCTGCTGATCTATGCGTTGTGGGCTCGGGCCGTACAGAGGTCAGCCAAGTCAGGTTGGTCAAAATTACGCTGCCGAGCTATGCGTTGTGGGCTCGGGCCGTTCAAAGGTCAGTCGAGTCAGTAAGTTATACCGAGCTACACATGTGTTGCGTGGTCGCGTACCGCAGTCGTGTAGCTCGATTTTGTAGCATTATCGTATAGCTCGGTCTTGTAGCTCGATGCTCATGCAATGGTATGTGTGTGTGTTGTGTGGTGTGCGTGCATGTGGTGTATTGGGCAATCAACACTTTGCTTGAACAAGGTGCTCTTTATTATCATCGAATCATTGATAGTACATTCGAAGGATTCCTGTGTTCCAACTCCTCAATATTGGTTAGTCATCAAGGTTATCGAGCCTGTAGGTAACCGGACCAAGAACCTTGGTGACTCTATATGGCCCTTCCTAGTTAGGTCCGAGCTTACCTTCCCCGGGCGTGGGCACAAGGACTTTGCGGAGGACGAGGTCACCTGTCTTGAACTCACGTCTTCTGACTTTGGTGTAGTAGTATTTTGTCATCCTCTGTTGCTGTGCTACCATCTTGGCATGTGCTCAGTCCCGGGCTTCCTCGATAAGGTCTAACTCTACACAAAGGTCCTCGTCGTTCTAGTCTTCATCGAAGAGCTCGGTCCAGAGGGTTGGAGAGCCAATCTCTATAGGTACCATAACTTCGGCTCCATAGGTCAGGTTGAAGGGTGTCTCTCCAGTGGCTGTACGCGGTGTAGTCCTGTATGCCCAGAGTATGCTCGGCAACTCCTCGACCCACCTTCCCTTGGCCTGATCTAACCAAGTCTTCAGGTCGTGCAATAAGGTTCGGTTGGTTACCTTGGTCTGCCCATTGCTCTGGGATCGATATACGGCGGTGGTCCGACGATTGATCTTCAAGTCGGAACAAAGGGCCTCGAACTTTCGGTCAGTGAACTGTGTCCTGTTGTTTGTGATGAGGATGCGCGGAATACCGAATCGGTAGACAATACTTTGCCAAGAAAAGTTTCGGGCATTGTACGCAGTAACGTGTGCCACAACTTCGACTTCCATCCATTTGGTGAAGTAATCCACCACCACCAGGCAGAACTTTTTCTGAGCGACCGCGGTGAGGAAGGGGCCAGGGATGTCCATCCCCCATTGTGCAAACGGCCATGGGCTAGTGATCGGCTTCAGGGGGACTACAGGCTGATGATGGAGATTGGAGTGTCGTTGTCGGCCAGAAATAACCTTACTGGAGTACCTTGTGTGCCAGGGTGCGTGCATCAAGATTGTCTCCGTAGATATCTTCATGGATCTCCCTGAGGACATAGTCTGCCTTGGATGGGGAAAGGTATTTTAGGTAGGGGAGAGTGTGTGAGCGGCAGTAAAGCTGACCTTGGATAAGGCAGTACCGAGCTAATCTATGTTAGAATCTCTTCGCTTCTGCCCGATCTTCTAGAAGTGTACCTTCTCGGAGATACTATGTGATGGGGTTCATCCGAGACGGACTGTGCTATACCGGGAGGATGAAGAGAGTTGTAATGGCTAGGCCAGTGTGTCCAACTGTGTTATCTTGCCGAGGTCGGTTTTTGGAGAGCTAGCTAACTTGGGTAGCACATTGGCTTGTATGTTCTCAGCTCAACTCGGTGAATGAGCTCTTGCACCTTCTGTAGATAGCTTGCCATTGTGGGCGTTCACATCTCAAAATGTTCGTGGGTCTAGTTGACTACCATCTAAGAATCACTGAATGCTTCTATTCTCCGAGCTCACAAGTCTAGGGTGAGGTGTAGTCCAGCGATCAAGTTCTCATACTCAGCCTCATAGTTGGATGCTTTAAACTCGAACTTGAGAGCATGCTCTAACACCGTGTCATCTGAGCTGAGGAGAATGAGGTCGGCCTTGCTGCCTTGCTGATTTGATGAGCCATCCACATGCAGGGTCCTTACTTGTGGCGGCGGGGTAGGATCCTCGGCAGGCCGGGGTGCGTATTCGATGTCAAACTCACTTAGCTCTACACTCCATTTGATCAAGTAGCCAAATGCTTCCAGCATTAAGAGAACTTGTTTGAGTGGCTGGTCAGTGAGCACTCGAATATCGTGGGCCTAAAAGTATGGCTTGAGCTTTCTGGTCGAGGAGACCAGAGCCAGATCCATTTTTCCAAGTTGGAGTACCAGGTTTCCACGCCATTAAGGAACTTGTTGGCGTAGTAGATCGACCTTTGTACCCGGTTTTCCTCCTTAACCAGCATTGAGTTGACAACCTCATCCCTGGCCAAGAGGTAGAGCAATAGCTCATCCCCTAGGCCTGGCTTGGTGAGGAGAGGCGGCGAGCTCAAGTACCGCTTCAGTTCTTGAAAGGACTGTTCGCATTCTTTGGTCCACTGGAAGTCCTTCGATCGCTTGAGGGCTTTGAAGAAGGGCAGACACCAGTCCACAAATTTGGACATGAATCTGCTAAGGGCGGCTACTCTACCAGTGAGTCGTGAGTCATTGCACATCTTTACGAGTTCAGGGTGATTGCATGTCGAGGATGACTTGTCTTTACTCTAGATTTGCCTCAATCCCCCTTTGTGTCACCATGAACCCCTGGAACTTACTCGAGTCGACCCCAAAAGCGCATTTGGTTGGGTTCAGCTTCATCTTATAATTCTTGAGGGTACCGAATACTTCATTTAGGTTGGCAAGGTGGTGCTCGGCCTTTTTGCTCTTTACAAGCATGTTGTCGACGTATGCTTTCACGTTTCGGCCGAGCTGATCCTTGAACACCTCATTCACCAGCCGCTGGTAAGTGGCAGTGGCGTTCTTTGAGGTTGAAGGGCATCACCTTGTAGCAATATAAGCCACGGTTAGTGATGAAAGTTGTTTTCTCCTGGTCATTAGGGTGCATTCGGATCTGATTGTACCCCGAAAAGGTATCCATAAAGCTCAGGAGTTCATGGCCTACCGTTGCGTCCACGAGTTGGTCGATCCTTGGTAGAGGAAAGCCGTCTTTGGCGCAGCCTTTGTTTAGGTCAGTGAATGCGATGCATATCCTCTACTTCCCATTGGCTTTCTTCACCATTACCACGTTGGCCAAACAATCAAGGTATTTGACTTCCTGAATGAAGCTAGTGTCAAGCAACTTTTGCACTTTGTCTGTGATCACACGCCATTGTTCTGTTGCGAAGCTCCTCTTCTTCTACTTGATAGGTCGATAGCGGGGGTTAGTGTTCAGGCGGTGCGTGATGACTTCGGGATCAATCCCCGGCATATCCGCCACCGACCAAGAAAACACGTCGACGTGGTCCCTTAGCACCTGCGCAAGCACTTCTCGGATGCGATCATCTAGGATAGAGTCGACCTAGACCATCCTCTCGGGGTCTTCTTCATTGAGTGGTACCCAGATGGGGTCTTCGACAGGTTGGCCGCGTTGTGCTCTCAGCTCGTCCCTTAGATCATAAACTTTTGCCATTAATGTTTCTGTGACCGGGCATGGTCCTCGGCAAGAGAGCAAGTAGCACTGCGGCGCAGTTCTTTGGTCCCCATGTGCTACCCCTATGCCATATTCGGTGGGGAACTTCATGGCGAGGTGAAATGTGGAGACCGTAGCATGCAGAGCATTAAGGGTCAGCCTACCGAGGATGGCGTTGTACGAAGAGGGGCAACGAACCACAATGAATTCCACCATGGTCGTCATAGTAATGTCACCGTCTCCGATCAGTAGGGAAAGGGTTATTCTCCCAGTGGGTAGGAGGGACTCCCCAAAGAATCCCATCAGGGGAGTGTTGACGAGGGTGAGGCGCTCTTTGTCGATGCCGAGCTTCTCAAATGCGTCCTCAAAGGGAACATCGACAAAGCTGCCTGTATCAACTAGGATCCGCCTTACCTCGAAGTTGGCAACCTCGGATGTGATTACCAAGGCATCATCATGCGGGGTCTGAACCCCCCGGAGGTCATTATCGGTGAATGTGATAGATTGGTCACGCTTCTTCTTGTGCCCCCGGTTGTCGATCTCGCACAGTAGCGCATACTTCTTGTGCCCCTTGCTACTCTCCCCTCCTACAGCGATTCTTCCTGAAATGACATGGATCACACCAGCAGAAGGGGCTCGGGGCGGTGGTCAAGCACTCTCCGTGCGTTGTTCCTCCTGTACCGGCTTCTCACTCTTGTCGACAAACCCACCGAGGTATCCGCCCCTGATTAGGTCTTCGATGTGGTTATGCATGTCGAAGAAGTTCTCCATATCGTGGCCATGATCTCTATGGAACTCGCAATACTTGTCGCGGCTCCTCTTGTTGCTTTGCATTTTCATCTTCTCAGGCCAACGAACGTAATTGCAGTCGTCAATTTGCATTAGGACTTCAAACCGCGACATATTGAGCGGCGTAGAGTTCCGATAGGTCGGTGGGGGTTTCTGTGGTTTATGATCGGGTCGATGGTCTTGCCTCTTATGGTGCTGGTCTGATCTTTCTGACTTCCGCTCCTCAGTATCTCTCATCTTTTTGTCGGACCTCTCTTTCTCATCCCTCAACTGTGTTTGCACTTCTTCTACATTGATGCACTTCTGCACATGGCTCATAAGCACAACCAGGGTTTGCAGAGGATTCTTGGAGATGGAGAAGTTGAATGGCGATGGGTGGAGGCCGTGTTGAATAGCAATGACAGCCACGGACTGGTTCAAGTTTCTGACCTGCAATGCCTCTTTTTTGAATCTCGCTAGGTAGTCCCTAAGAGATTCGTTTTTCCTCTGTCATACCTACATGAGGCTGGCCGATGTCTTTCAATGCTTTTGACTTTCTGTGAACCTTGCATGGAACTGAGTTTCCATCTGCTCCAACGACGCTATTGAGCATGGAGGCAGAGAGGAATACCAGGTTAGGGTTGGACCTGTGAGGGTGGCCACTAGGGTTTTGCACATCAGGCCCTCGAAAGATCCGTATAACATTAACTTAGCCTTCAGTGCCTCGATGTGGTTAGCGGGATCGGTGTTTCCATCGTACTTGTCAAGCGAGGTGCCCGCCATCCTGTGGGAGGTACCTCATCCACAATCTCCTGGGTGAAAGGTGGTTCCTTGGCAATGGGTGCAGCGGTTTGCGCGGGCTGATCTACAACCGGCGCCGTGCTTCTCTGGCCTTGGTTGCGCTCTAGCTCTTCCAAGCAATGTCAGAGTTCCTGAATCTCGTTATCCCTATGGTCCAGAACTGCGATGTACGTTGCCCTTTCCTTCTTGGGAAACACGGTGCGGTCTTTCATGGAGCTAGACTCAGCAACGAAGATCATGTGAGGTGGCGTTCGTCTGTCGAGCCTTTCCTTGGCGGGGATCCATGTTGTTTGGTGCGTCCTGCTGTGACAGCGGGCGGAGGGGGCCGACCTTCTTGTTGTGTCTTTCTTTTCTGGGTTGGACCGCGCTACACCCTTGTCCACCCGGCATGCTTTGGGGCATGAGGGGGGACGGTCTTGCTGGGCGGTGCCGCGGATCCTAGGTCCTACATCATTTCGAAGATCTTGTCAACCCTCTCTTGCATTGCTTTGAACTGCACAGGATCAACCGCGGCTAGAGGCTGTGGAATTTCGTTATGCAAAGGGCTGCGATGCCAAGACTCCCGAGATGTGGATTAGCCTGTTGATCGTTCAGGCTGGTTCTTGGGCATCTTGATCACTTTCGTGATTACGCGGTGAGGAATGAAGGATTTTCAGAGTCAGAAAAAAAATAATCGCCATCGAAAATCAAATATACAATTTAAGAAAAACATAAAACAAAGTGCTTCCCACAAACGGCGCCAATCTGATGCTGTTCAATCTGAGGTGGTGCACAAACTGAGGAGAGCAACTAGATAGTCCTTGCTAGCAGGGCGGGGCTGAGCTACAAGGACAAGGCCGCGCTTCAAGACCTATGATCAAGAAAGGAGAAGTCAGAGGCCAGAGGAGTTATCCCCTAGTAAGTACTCCGACGCTCAAATCAGTAGGGGGTGATAGATGGTCGGGTCGAGCTATAAGGATGTTGGTCTGAGCTAAGTAGCAGTACGGGTGTCAGAAGTTGGATCCCTTACCTTGAGCATGGGATACCTTTTTATAGCCGAAGATTCGTGTCTTGGTCGGATAGGGCTTCCGGGGTTGTCGAGATGAGGTTAGCCACCGGGGTATTCGGGATAGTCCCATTCCCTAGCGAAGTCATCTTCCTTACTCCTCTTTATCCGTAGTCGTGCTCATCTCTGTGACGTGTAGCTGACGTGGATGAAAGGATAAGATGGGGGCCATAATAATAGCATAGCTCGGCCGAGCTATGCTGACGTGGCCAAGCGATGACTAGGTGGCCACATGTCTCTCAGGACCAGCTCAGCCATGACCCGAACACATAAATATATGGATATATAGGGATTCGAATATAATGTTGGAAAGGCATGATACCAAAAAAAACTTATAACCAATCAACTAGTATTAGAGAAATGGCAACCAATTGGGTGGGTTTCCATCAAAATTCACCTGGGGTTGATTGGTCAAATCCTTTCTAGTATCACGTCTTTTTGGCATCATAGGTTTTTTAAGATATATAGATATAGGTAGATTATAAGAAGGTAGCTTTAATTTACATTTAGATGTGTTAATGCATAGGTTTCTCACGTTCCTCTCTCCCATCTACACATCCATCAACCAATATATAAATATAAAAGTGGCCATATCCACTTGAGTATGCCACTAGTAATTAAGCACGTGTGTATGAATTTTTTTCGTATTAATTACTTGAATTTTAGATAAATCATAGTTAAGATAGAAATTGAAAAATAATAAAAGTAACAATATGATTAAAAATAAACTTAAATACTTGTACTGAATATACACCTACAGAAATTTTAAATTACAATAACAATTATTATTATTATTATTATTATTATCATCATCATCATCATCATCATCATCATCATCATCACTACTACTACTATTACTACTACTACTACTACTGCTACTATTACTACTAAATTTTGTATTCCATTTCTATCTTAAATAAAAATATTTTTTATTTTAACAATTATTTTTATTTAATATGATGACTATATAGCATTCAAAATGTTTCGAAATGTCTTTGACAAAACTATGTACTATTTTGTTCTTTGTGTTCTATCCTTTTAAAATATTTATTATTCAATTATGACATCAAGAGTTTCTTTGAAAAGTTGGATCATTGACCCACCATTTAGATAACAAAATAGCTTTGCTTTTAGATCACTTTTAAATTATATATTTCATCAATATTATATAAATAATTTTTACTTATCACACTTGATTTTTGTTTGACATAATTAATATATCATTTTTTATATATTCTTTTGATTACATTATATCTTATGTATAATATTTATTTTTGTGATTCTTTGTATTTTCTATTTTTAAAAATTTTATTATCATTTCTAGGATGATTTTAATTTTGGCATTCCATTTTCATCATTTATAAAGATACTTCTTACATTTCATACTTATTTTTGTTCAGTATAATGAATATACAATATTAGTGACATGCCTAGTTATTTTTATTTTTTGTATTATATATTTTATTATTTAATTATGACATTATTTATTAACGCATTTGACCCAATATGGTTGAATTGCTTATCCACCACGAGAGGGAAGAAAATGGTTTTGTTTTCAAATTATTTTTTGAAATATTTATTTTTTGCATTATTAAAATTAATGTTGTGGATTTAGTTAGTAGAATTTCATGATGAGAAAAATATATCTTAAATATAGGATTTAATAAGAGAATATACCTTGGATATGAGATTTAATGAGAGGTAATAGGAAAATAGTTTTACTTCAAAATTCCAATTGGTTTTAAATTTTACATTCCATTTCCATCATTAATAAAAACATTTCTTATTTATCATCAATGTTTTTAACCTATTGTTGACTTGGCTAATTAAACCGTTCAAACCGTCACTCGCGATCAGCTTTGATTCTGGATTTGATTCTGTTGAAACTCCATGTTTCAGTTAAAAGTCATCTAACCCAGGTGGTTCAACCATTGACTTGTTTAACCCAATAAGCAAGTCGTAGGATGCACACTTAATTATGTGCAAACTTTTTGAAGCCATAACTTTTCACTTTGATGTCCAATTAGGGTTATCTTTTTTTGTTTATTTTAAGTAGCTTTTCAAGATCTATACGTCCTAAAGGGCCTTAGGCCCCTTTTTTGGCCCCAAATTGCATTTTTTAATTTTTTTATAAATAAAAAATTAAAAATTGGATTAAAAATTTTAAATAAATATAACATAATACATATATTATATGTAATTAATGTATATAAAATATAATTATACTATTTATTGATAAAATTTGCATTTTTTACACACACACACATAGTGTTGACACAGAGCGGTTTGACTCATTGACCTTGATAATCGAACCGATGACCTATGACCTGAAAAACGGGTTGGCCTCCAGGTCAGTTTTTAAAACATTGTATATCATACTTATTATTGTTTAATATGTCAAATATATGATTTTTAAAACGTTCTCAATTTTTTTAATTTCTTTATTTTTTTTGGATTTTATATATTTTTGAATTTTATTATTTAATTGTGGCAACATGGATTTGCTCATTTGACCAAAATGGTTTAATTTCTTAAAACCACCTACATGAAAACACTATTTTTTCCAGGTAGATTTTAAAAGTATAAGTTTTTATGTTATTGAAATTATTAATTTATTATGTATGGATTTAATTATAGAATTTAATGATGAGAAGAAACAAAAAAGCCTTAAATATATGATTCAATGAAGGTGAATGCAAATTAATACCTTAAATGTTAGATTTAATGTGAGAGAATTGAATGCATTGAATATCTTAAAATGACATCTTTTCAGCTCATTTAATACAATAACCAATTACTCTATTTTCTCTCATTTTTTATCAATAAATTTAAATATAAAGAGATAAATTTTGTCCTCAAAAATTCTAAAAATATTCTTGAGGCTATTCGTACTTTTTAAAAAAGTATAGATATAAATATTTTGCAATAAGAGTTGAGACATTCCTTCTCCACACTTGTGGAGATTCCTTATATTTCATGATGATAATAACTTTAGACAAATTATTCTTTTCTTTTTGTGTGTGGGTGGGTGGGTAGGGGGCGCTAGGCTTAGGGCCTAAAAGCATCAAAATCCACTGCAATTCCTTTAAATTAATTATTATTTCTTTGATTCGGGAATGGCTGGCTGGTTGAGGATATAGGAAGTCCATTTATAAGAAAGAAAAGCCCAAATTGGTAGATACAAATTAGATATGTATTATCTGGACCCATGTCAATACTCAACACTTTGTGGCATAAAATCCCTCTCCAAAAGTTTGTAATCAATTCAGAATCATTATTAAAAAGAAAAGCAAAGTGGGCTTAAAAAAAAAAAATTCAGAATCATTCGGGCCATTGATTAAATTAAATACCATGATTCTCTATGGTAAAGAAGTCATGAATCTAAATACAATAATACATAGAAATAATAATATGTATATTTACAACTGTATTATGTAGAATCTATGTATGAGATGAAGAATAATCATGAGTTTAGATATATGAAATGATTTAAACGGAACTTTATCACTGAATAATGGCTGGAAACCAAACGTTCTTCAACATTCATTGATTGAAAACTTCAGACAATGAACGAAATTACTGCAATTTCTTTTTTTTTTTTTTTCAATTTCAAGCTAATGAACGAATCCAATTAATGGTACGTAATACAATAAAAATGTTCACATCCAGTCCAATCGAAGGTGGACATTTATGCAAATGGATATAATTCAATCCAATCAACCCATTGGGATGGGATGGTTTGGACAAACCAAAATTTAAGTAGAAAAGTACCGAAAAGGTTTGCCATTCATTGATTCACCTACCTCTCTCTTTCTCTCTCCCTCCAGAATTCTTCTTTCCATTAGGGTATATACTTATTGTATAGTTATTGAATTAATCAAACCCAACTAATAATTAGTAATAACTTTTGGTTTCAATCCGATCTAATTTGATTAATAGCTAATTGGGCATCCAAACAAATTTAATTGGATTGGATTAGAGTAGCATCATCCATTAACAACCCTTACCACTATGGTTAAGTAAAATAAATAAATTAAAAAAAAACAATACCACTATATATGGTTTGGTTGAAACTAGATGGTTTGACGCGCACCACATCCCATGAGACATTTTCTTGATTTTTTTTGGCCTCATTTGTTTTCAGGGAAGTGGGGGGCAGTTAAGTTGGTGGGTCTTAAAGGAAAAGAAATAAACATGTGTTTGTATTTTGGTATTAATGGGTCATATGCATAAAAAATGATTTCTGAGTGGCTCATTTACCTGGACAAATAATACCCTTCTAAGATTTGGGTAAATCATTTGCCCATTCGTACAAAGAATTATTAATATGTGATGGGATAATATTGTCTCTTTAATAATGTCACTTTTTTTGGATAAAATGGTCACTGCACAATTTTATTTGGGGAATAAAAAAATACCGGTAAGTGCACATATCTGGGGGGCAAGTTTCCTAGGGAACTTTGCCCGGATAAGTGCATTTACTCAAATAAATGACTTATTGAAATACGAACTAGCCCTTATCATAGGTGCAAATCCTAAACCAACCCAACCCAACCCATATGATCACCCTAGTGATGTTTCCACATATATGCCATGTTTCCATGCATTCAAATATTGATATGCTACACGCTATCTTATGTGTGTTTTGTTAATATATTGAATCTTGATTAGAACCATGGATTGGCCTTTTAAATATTGTGACCCTTTTGTTCAATCACCACTGACAATCAACTTAAAATCACACTTTATATTATCTTTTCTAAACATATAATTTTAAGTGCCCAACACATCCTTTTGTATATTTATTTTTATTTTTATTATTTGATTATGATATCATAGGTTGATCCATTTGACTTTGATGGTTGAATTGCATAATTGTCACATGGACAAAGTAGTAGTAATGTTATTGGATTAATTTAAAATAACATGGGTTTTATATTGCTAAAAGTATTAGAAATAGATGTAATTAATAGAATATGTTGTTGAGAAAAAATACCATAAATGTAAGATTTAATGAGAAAGAATGGGAATTAATAGCTTAAATATAAGACTTTCTTTTTTGCTATTGCTTAAATAAAAGACTTAATGAGAGAGAATTAAATGTGGTGAAAAGTGGTAGTTGAAACTAAAAGTAATTGTTAATTGTTATACATCACACTTATTTTTCATTTGGTTGTTTTTAAATTTGTGCTTAATTTCCATCACTAATAAAAACAATTATAGTTTATCATACTTAGTTTCTAATACTATTAATATAAACTATCAAAGATGTGCCTGATTTTATTTATGTTTAATTTATTATTTAACTATGACATAATGGGTTGATCCATTTGACCTGAATGGTTGAATTGCTTACAACATAATAATGGTTTTGTTTTTTGTGTAGTTTCAAAAAATATAGGTTTTATTGTTAAATAAAAGCATTGGATATAAATATAATTAATAAAATTTATTAGTGAGAAAAATGCCATAAGTATAAAATTTAATGAGAGGGAATGAGGGTTAATACCTTAGCAAGGTTCAAAATATCGATACAGGGCGATAAGCCAGTAGGGCGTATCAGCCTATATCAGTACTATTTTTTTTTATTTTTTTCAAAATTGGTTTAGAGGGGCAGATTTAAGGACGGTTCACCCCTTGAACCACTCGTCAACCCAAAACACCCCCTGTAGGGACATATCGGGAAGGCTCCGATATGATACGTATTAGCAATACGCGATGAAATTTTTATCATTGTATCTTAGATATAAAGATTCAATGAGAGGGAATTAATGATGTGAAAGATAAGGTGGTAGGGGGTTAAAATTACATTTCTAGGCATACTAAACTAAAAAATAAGAATTTGTCAAAACAGTAATATAGATTTATTAATTAATTTGGATTGAATATTTTGTTTTTGGGCAAATTTCTTAAACTACATTTATGGTTTTGACTATTGTCTAATGCTGCCCTTATTGTTTCGGAAAATTACCATTACTGTTAAAATATTAATAGAAGGGCTGAAATGCCCGTTTAGCCCTTAGGTCAAATTGAAAGCTCCTCTAGTTCTTCATCTTCCTTGGTTTGTCTTCACTGCCCAGGTCCAGATTAGGGTTCCTTCACCTGAGTTGAGGTGGGCAGGTACAGAGGAGCTCTGAACATATGCAAAACAACACCAGCCCCCTCCCTCCCTCTCTCTCTCTCTCTCTCCCCCTTGTTTCATCACCGTCGTTGTTGCAAGTTGCAATGGCGGCAATGGACCCCTCCACATCAGGCATCTCTCTCTCTCTCTCTTTCTCTCTCTCTCTCTCTCTCTCTCTCTCTCTCTCTCTCTCCGTCCCCTTCGTTCATTCTCTCTTCGTCCCCTTTGTTCTCTCTCCCTCTTGCCATTGTTTCATCCCCACCGCTGCTGCAAAGTGGCGAGCCCCTCCACATCCGACCTCTCTCACTATCCCCTTCGTTCTCTCTCCCTCTCGCCCTTGTTTCATCACCACCACTGCTGCAAAGTGGCGGACCCCTCCACATCTCACCTCTCTCTCCATCTCCTCCATTCTCTCTCACTCTCGCCCTTGTTTCATCACCACCGACCCCTCCACATCCATGCTTGAACCCTATAGTGTGGAGTTGTCTCTATAGGGAGTTGTCTTTGGTGAGATTGATGATTGGAGAGAACCAACGAAAAGAGGGATAACTCTTTTTGCTGCCAAGACGAATTTTCTCTTCACCACAAAGTGGAGCTTCTAGGTTTTCATTGGCAGATTGGCAGGAGGTGGTGGTGGCTCTCTTGAAGAAGATTGTGAACGAGGAGGAGAAAAATAAGGAGGGAGAGGGAGATGGATGAAGGGTAAAATTGGGTTAAAAAATTATATGAAGGGTAAAATTGGATTAAAAAATTATATGAAGGGTAGAGCTAGTAAGTTGTCAAGACACATTAGGGGTAGCATTAGACAATAGTCAAACAATAGAGGTATATCAATTAGGTAAACGATAAGGCTAGTTTAAAAAATTTACCCTTTATTTTTAAATAGTAATTGTTTTTAGCCAAAAATAGAGTTATTGGGTTTTTTGAGTAGAACATTTGGATCAAATTCCATATCAGTTGATTTTTTCTATTCAAAAAGTTCATACGAGTTATTTTTGATATATGTTTTATGGTAAATAAATGGATATCTAATTTTCAAAGTTATTTTTGATGTATTTTGATCATGCTGATATAAGATATTGTACTGATACTGATTCTCCTGTCGATCCCATGGGGTCGTTTTTTTTTTTTTTTTTGTGAAGCAATCCCATCGAATTTTTTTAGGAAACAATCCCATCGAAATTTGATTTACCAAAAGAATATCCCATCGAAATCCGACAGATAAAGATTCGATTCGAATCTCTAAATAAGCGCTAAAACGAATCTAATTTGTATTTACCTATATTCGCTTCGATCCGATGATCTTGCAGGCTCAATTTCTATTTTGTAAAAAGAAAGATAATTCATCCATGATCGTTGGTCGTGTTCGTAATTCCTGTTATTGGGCGGGGCAGTTCTTTAACTTCACCCTCAAAACCTAATAATGATTTTCGTCCGCATCAGACAGATAGATCATAGATCCATTCCTCTTTCGCCCATCCATTCCTCTTTCGCCCAAGGCCCCAAGTTCCCAACCCCTTCCCTAAAAAGAAAATAAAAAAAGGAAAAAAAGGAAAAAAAAATGGGGGCGTAAAGGAGATACCTCCTTTCAAAACAGACGTCGGACCAACAAATCCGTACTTCCCGCCACTCAGAAGTCACCGTCGCCGGGCTATCTAACCGGAAAGTTATCGGTTGATGAACCGCGGGCGTCTCAGATCAGGAAAACGAAACCGTTTTCTTATCTGACTCAGCCCTCCCCATTTAAATATCTGATCGCACAGAGAGATACTACTTGACCACACCGGCTACTGGTTATTCCCTCAAATCACGGTTTTTCTGATCACGGTCTAGTTACATTCGGGTACAGATCGTGCGCTCGCTGGGTTTCTGATTTGTGGACTAGAAACTCGTCGACCTCCTCCGAGTTGTCCTATATATGTAGTGGTAATTTAGGTTTGGATTTTGGACTTGAAGAATTTTGCTGGGAATAAGAGTTGTGCATGGGCGATTCGACCTTGATTCCTATGTCGTTTCTTCTGAATAGTACGATGAATGAGCTGATTGTGCAGAATTGGTGGACTTATTAGTAGAAACGATGTGTTTTCTCGAAATTAATGATTGATTTTTTTCCCGGTTGTATAGGTTTTGTTGATCTGCAGCAAGTGACGATTTCTTTTTGAGCTTAAGGAGTTGATTCTGGCTCTTTAGTTGGATTTTGGAATTTTTGGAGGTTTTGACCATGAGGTGGGTGATCATTTGCTGCTTCTGAGTATTTGGACGAGGCAGCGATGTCGAAGGTCATTTATGAAGGGTGGATGGTCCGATATGGACGAAGGAAGATTGGGCGTTCCTACATCCATATGCGGTATTTCGTTCTCGAATCTCGTCTTCTCGCTTATTACAAGAAGAAACCACAAGATAATGTGGTAGGTCTATTGCCTTCTACTTCTCTCATACCTTTTTCCCCCGAAATTAAGCTATGTAGGATCCCTTTAAGTTTGTTTGATTTATCTTATTCTCAGGAACTGTTGCTCTGTTTTTTTTTTTTTTTTCCCCTTAATTTCTGAAATATGAGTCAGTATATCTTGGGATCTTACTCTTTCTTTTTTGAGGGAAAAAATTTACAAATACATGCAAACCCAGGTCTAGGAAACAAAGCAATTGTAGTGGATTTCTTTTATTCTTGTAATGGTTTACTTCCTATGGTTGACCCTACCTATCATCCATATTATGAGTTTACGACTATGATCTTCTCTGAACACTTTTTAGGTTCCAATCAAGACCCTTCTTATTGATGGCAATTGTAGGGTGGAGGATCGAGGCCTGAAGACACACCATGGGCATGTAAGTTTATTTTGTCTTCTTAATCCTTATTAATAAAAACTGCATGATCTGTAAGAGAAGGCTGTTCTTGGTCTATTTGTACCTCTTTGAAGCCAATTACAAATAGTATTTTATTTTATTTTATTTTTTTGAGAAAGGTAACTATAAATTTCATTGAAACATGTCCAGAAAATGAATGTGGTAGAAATGTGAATGCTAAGATGGATGGGTGGAAAACTATAAAGGATAGGATTAGGAATGAAGTTATCCATAGGAACCTAGGAGTAGCTCCAATAGGTGACAAAATGAGAGAGAATGGATTAAGATGGTTTGGGCACGTGCATAGAAGACCACCAATTGTGCCAGTTAGAAGAAGTGGTTTGTTACACATTGAAGGGGCTAGAAGAGCTTGGGGCAGACCAAAAAGGACATGGGTAGAAGTAATAAGAAATGATTTAAGCACTAATAATTTAACAGTGGATATGTTCTGAGGTTCTTTCAACCATTTAAATTTCTTCATTTTATTACTGTAGCATCAAATGGCAGACTCCGGTTCTTTCAACCAACCTACCACCAATTTAGAATTACCTTCAATCATCAAATTTTCCAAATTCAGCTCATTGTGCAATTTCTTGCAACACTGCAAACAATTTAGTCCTAATAAAGTCTCTCACTCACAATAGTGCAAAGAATATGGCAATGACATGTCTTTCTATATCTCTCATAACCCCTCAACTCTAGAGGGACCTGGATTGCCTTGGTTGCTCCCATCAATGTTCAGTTTCACAAATCCTTCCAGAGGGGGCTTCCACATTGAAATTGCTTTTTTCCTTTCTTGAAGTGCTTCTTGCCACCACATGCCAATTTCTCCAAAAGTCCTCAAAGGAGAATTTGGAGATAGTATCCCAAGTTTTAACCTAGCGGATTACCCTAGTTATCAAACATTCTTTCACCGCTTCCTTATTCTTTCCTAAGATTCTTGCATTCTTTTTTTCCAAGATAGTCCAAATCAAAGTTGCTCTTATGTATTTCCACATGATTCTTCCTCTTTTCTTAGGCCACATGAAAGTTGATAGATCAAAGAGATGATTCACCTCTGTTGGCAAATTCCATCAGCACCCAAATAAAGAAAACAACCATTCCCAAATATCTGCAGTAAATGGGCAAGATATTAGTAAGTGGTAACAACTCTCACCATTGTATTTGCAAAGACTACACCAGTTTGGGGATAAACATAGAAATTGTTTTCCTTTTTGCAAGGTGTTGAAGGTGCTAACCTTCTTGTGACACACTTCCAACAAACTTGTTCCCAAATTTCTCTAGCTATATCAAGAAAAATAAGATTATTTTTGATTTTGAGGTTCTGTTGGGGAGGGATGAAGCTTTGGTTGTGCTGACAACAAATTTTGGGCTTTCCAGTCTTTTCACCAAACATTACTTATATGCTTTTGGAGTGGGGCTCACCTCACAAAGCCAAAAGCTAGAACAGGAAAGACCTCCAAATAGGTTTTGCTGATCTCAGGAGACTGCCATTGAGAGCCAAAGACAGGCATAAAATGGTTTCAAGAGAGACTTTTCTTGCCATATGCTTATCAAGAGAGATTTTTCTGTATCTTTTAATTGCAATGGTTTGTATTTTACTGCTGTAGGTTTATTTATTACTATTTGGAGGTTTTTTTTTGTGGTTTTATGGATTGTAGCATTGGTAACTGATTGGAATTACATTCAATTACACCAATAGAAATTGATTATCTTTTTTTTTCCTAACTTATGACATTGTCTAACCTGGATATTTTATCAGCTATTTTCTTCATTCAAATCTCATCACCTACTTCATACCAGCAGTGATTGAATTCTAGACCATAGTTTACTGTTAGGTGTCCCCTTCTTGACAACAAATCCATTGATGTAGATTTTCTTATTTGTCTGTAGCTATGGTCTTCTCTAGTTCTCTTCATCAGTTCCTTTTTGATCATTAACTTTCTTTGTCTTTAACAGATGGTCTATGTTTTGTCTGTTTACAACAAGAAGGAGAAGTACCATCGGATTACGGTGTGTGATCTTTACTTTCTCTTTATGGAAATCTAAACCAAGCTATTCCTTTTTCTCTGTTATTTCCTTGTTTCTATTAGGTATTAATGCATTATTTGTGTCCTAGTTTCAATATAAGCATGTGTTTATCCAATGGTCAAGTTGGAACAGAGTTTGAGATGACAAGAGAGGCTTAGTTTACTTACCTTTAAAATTTAGAGTTGAAGTGGATTGGCATTGTTGTTTGGGAATGGCAATAAGTTTATTCCACATGCACTTGCAATAGAAGATCGTATGGAATTTGCCCACCTACAGAATTCAAATCAGAGTTATTCTTTGAAAATCTTTCCTTCCATATATTAACAAAAAAATATTTCCTTCTGGAGGCTGCTAAATTTCAAATTGAATATTTTTTTTATGGGTTGTCAAACTTTTTTCCAAGGGAGCAACTCTATACTATGATTTTTAAATTTCATTAGTGTAACCTTTTAGGAGATTTAAACTATTTATATTCAATTGAATAATCTTGATTAAATTTGCATCTGTTCCAACTTCCAAAGTAACTAATACAAACCTGAGGTGATTGCTTTAAGCCATAAATTGACTTCTGAAGCTTGCATGCCTTCCCTTGACTATTAGGAAAACAAACTCTTGGTAGTAATCATATAAACTTCCTCTTGCAAATGACCATTGAGGAAGACATTTTTAACATCCATATGATGCAATGGTCATGAAGAATGAGTTGTAAGAGAGAAATAAAGCGAACAGAATTCATCTTTGCAACAGGTGCAAAGGTCTCTTGATCATCACAAAGTCTGTATACAAGGCCAAGTTTGGGGGTGCTTATTTGAAAAATAAGTGCTTATTTCTAATAAGCACTTGTGAGCATTTGGTGAAAAAGCACTTATTTTAAACAGGGGTAATAGAGGTATTTTTAAAATGACATGGTGGGCCAAGATAGGCTAGAAAGGAAATAAGCACTTAAAAATAAGCCCAAAATTTGGGCTTCTCAACGGGCTTATTTTCCAAATGCAAATAAATGCTTATTGGTGTGGTCCCAGCCCAAAATAAGTTATTCGAATAAGTCATCCCAAACTTAGCCTAACTCTTACTAACCCTGTTTTATACCATACCTTTGACCGGATCCATCAACCTTATGCTTTGTAGTGTACAGCCATCTGCAACCAATAGGAACATACCCTTTGGGAAGCTCAATTAACTCCTATATCTGATTCTTAGTAAATGCATCCATCTCTTGAGTCATTGCCTCCTTATACTGAGATACCTGCATTGCCTCTGTAATAGCGTGTGGAGTGAACACATAGGATATAATAGAAACAAAGGCATGGGGGAATCATGAGAGACATAATTGGAGATGGGATAAGCAACACAAGCAGAGGAAGTCTTGGTACATTGGCTTCTTCCTTTACAGGCAACAATAGGTAGGTCAAGATTATCAACATTAGTATGAGATGAATTACGAGAAAAACCAGGGAAGGTTGATTACCTAAACTAAGGGCTTCAGATTGAGGTGGCTGATTAGTCTCTAGTGTTACCTTCTTTCCTCTAGAATACAACTGTAAATTTAGGACATCAACTAATTGAGGTGTAGAAATAGGGCTACTCACATCACTTTTGATCTGAACAGGATAAAATTAACACACTTCATTGAAACTTCCCCCCTGAATAGAGGTCAGGTAAGAAAAGAAAGGGGTAGACTTGAGAAAAGTAACATCTTTTGACACAACATTCCGAACTTAGGATAAAAAATTTGATTACCCTTCTGCGTTGAGGAATACCCAAGGAAAAAACATCAAAGAGCTTTGGGATCAAACTTTTCCCTATTTGGACTAAAGCCATGAACAAAACATACACAACCAAGCACTGTTAAGGGTAAATGAAGGGGTGCTCAACTTGACATAGAAGCTTATGTGGAACTGAAGTTGGAATGTTGGTGATGGCAATCTGTTGATAAGTATACAATAATCTACATTGCGTCTTCCTAGAAATGTACTGGAACATGCATCTGGAAGAGTAGACTTCTGACAACCTCATAATGTGTCTATTCTTCTTTTCTGCAACTCCATTGTGCTGAGGTGTAATTTTAAAGGTGTGCCTAGGCGCACAGCGAGGTGCATTTTAGGGTATGTGCCTCACCTAGGTCCTAGATGCAGCACTTTCAAAAGGCACGTGCCTGGTGTGGGCCAGGGGCTACGAGCCGCCTTTGTAGCAAATTTGTGCATTTCCGCTTCCCAGATTTCATCTCTTTCGAGGAAGCCATCTCCAGGAACAACTTTGATTAAGCAACAATAGAAGGCATGTGCACAAACAGTCTAGAACTGTCAATGGGTTGGGTGTACCCAATAGAATCAGGCTGAACTGATTATACCAATTCTGGTTCTGAGTTTTGTGTCCTGATTATTATCGGGTTGGGACTAGTTTTTGCTTTTCAAAACCAAATAAGACCCAAAATATAATGTCTCATGGTTTTTTTTTGTAATTCTTTGTTACACTTCATGTCCAAAAGGTTTAAATTTCATAGGCAGTATGTAAAATAATTTTAGTTAATGGCACTTGTTTTGTTAACATATAAACTGGTTTACTATTTACTGTCTACCTATTAAGGTTATATTATAAAAAATGAAGTTTCAAATTGTTATTTTACAGTTTATTATAGAAACCAAATGTAATGGGTCCAATTGGGCAAGGCCCGAGTATCCCAATTAATAACCAGTTCACTTTTTGGTCTGGTTTTATAGAATCTATATGTTATGATTTGGGACTGGGTCCACCCTGTGCCAGAGCAGAACTGATCCATTGACAGCCGTAGTCTTCACAAACCAGCTGATTGATATTAAAAAATTTGTCACAGCATAAGAGGCACACACAATGACCAAATAGCATGGGACCTCTTATGGTTTCCCAAAAGATCATACGCACCAGACAATACCAGCCAATCCCATTAAAAACTGACATGCAGAATCAACCAATCCAGGTGATCAAAACTGGATTTTTCTCAATTTATCATGTGAATAATATATAAAATATCAAGTATTCATCCAATCAAGGGGCCATTACGTGGTATAATGGTAAAATCATGGGCTGTCAAGTGTGAAAACGCGGGTTTGAGTCTGAGAGCGGCCATTTTGTGCAGAAAAATGCCCAAAGCAAGGATTGTAGCCAGATTCTAGTCCATTCTTCCCTAGAGCAAGACCATAGATAGTTGGGACTAACATTGGATAATAGCTCTTTATTCATCCAATCAGTTGAAAACATATAACAAAAAGAATCCTAAAATCAGGGCCTACTATAAAATCAGAGCAAGACCATAGATGTCAGAACTCAGACATTATGGCCTACTGGCTGAATGGCATGAACTCTTTGCTCTGATACCAAGATGTTGTTTGAACACACCAAATCAGTGATTGATCTAATAGTTTTTTTTTTTTTTTTATATGAACATGACTAGTATGTGGAGAGTAGAGATTCAAGAAGAATGTAACAAGGTGTAGTGTTCTATCTTGCATTACATGCCCTATTCTCTTAATACATAGGGCATGTGATGCAAGATAGAACACTTCACCTTGTTACATTCTTCTTCAATCTCTGCTCTTTACATATTAGTCATATTCACATGCTCTATTCTCTTGATACCTATGATAATAAGCTCTAGGAAATAATTAACACTTGTGATCTTCTTCAAAGAAAAAAGGCTTTTTTGGTACTTTTCCCCTAACTGGTGCATTCTTTGCAAGGCCAATGGTGAGTCATGCTACCACCTACTAATCTTCTGCCCCTTTGTTTCTTCTATTTGGGTTTGGTTTTTTCTCTGTTTGGCCGCAGGTGGACCCCCACCAAACATGCAAAGAGTGAGGCACAAGAGCTGCAGTTTTCTGGATAGTTTGGGAGGAAAGAAACCAAAGAATTTTTGTAGAAAAGGAGAGAAATAGAGGGGTAATTATTGAGGTGATTATTGGGTCCAATTGTAATTTTGTGCTGTTTTTGTCTTTTAAAGAGTGAGGCTGCACCTTGCGCCTCCCCTTGGGATGCTTGTAACAGACATTTATCTTTTTGCTGATAATGAATTTTAATGAACTTTTATCTATAAAAAAAATATTGAGGTGGTTACTGCTAGGGTGGTTCATTGGATAAAACCAGTGAACCCATTTGATGATGTTGAGTTGGTCTGGTTTGTTTTTATTTAGTTAGGAAGTTGTTGGGCTTTAGGCCCATTAGTTTATGTTTTTTTAAGTTGTGACTGTTCAGCTTTTAGTAGCCGCCCTACTAAGGGCATCCTTGTAATATCTCATCTTTTTAAGTTAAGTATAAATATAATGAGAGGGGGGCGGCTAGGGTTTATTTCACAATCCTGGTTGACTTTCTACTCTCTTCTTCTTCTCCTTTCTTCTCTACTGCTGAAATCTTCATCTTCCCCCTCTTTCCTTCACAAGAAACTCGACTAAATTTGTAATTAGTGATCTGTACTCGGTATCAGAGCAGGCCGAAGGTTCCTTGAAGTTGTTCTCTCATGCAGCCCTAGATCGGCCGACTGCATGGTGATTTAAGAGGTTGATCGAAGCCCTCAGGTAAGCCCAGTTTTTGGATTTTTTTTGGTGGATCTGTGTGCCCTGTAGTTGGTCTAGGGTTTCTCATCAAAATCAGGAAAAACTGGAGAAAGGGGAAGAGTCCTGTTTCTGTTGGACTCTTCAATTTTGAACTAGGAAGTGGCGCCCTAATTTTTTAGGGTTCCTTGGAGTTTTTTGTAAGGGGTGATTCAAGTCCTACCTGATTTGGAGGCTTCTAGAGAGGGCAATTGCCTCTTCTCTCTCTTCTCCCGTCCTATAGAAAAGGAATCTTTTGTGGGAAGAAAGTCTAGGACACCAGAAAGGTGTTGTTGGTTCCAAAAGGTGTTTTGTTTGATCTTGCTGCAAATTTCAGTTATTTTCTTTACATTTTTTGAGAAGCATGGAGGGCCACGAAGTTGAAAATAAGCCTGGGAGTGAAATGGGACCAGTAGGAGGAGGTGCTGGAAACCCTTTCGGGGCTGGGATCATTACTATAGTTAGGTTGGATGGTGCAAATTACTTAGAATGGTCACAATCTGCAAAGATGGCCATTGGTGCTCGTGGGAAATTAGGGTATATCACTGGTGAAGAGGTGAAACCCGAAACTAGCAACTCCCGGTGGGTACAGGAGAATTATATGGTGATGACTTGGTTGTGTAATTCTGTGTTGCCACATATAAGTAAAAATTTTTTATGGGCAAATAAAACTAAGGAAATATGGGATGGGGTTGCAAAAACCTATTCACAGAGGGAGAATGTTTCTAGGGCTTATCAATTGAGAAATCAGATTATTGCTACATGGCAGGGAGATAGATCTGTTGCAGCCTATTTTTCAGTCCTTAAAACCCTATGGCAGGAGATTGACCATTTAGAGACATTTGCTTGGGAAACCACYAAGGATGCAGCTACCTATCAGAAACATCTAGAGAAGTATAGGGTGTTTGAATTCCTTGCTGGCCTTAATCCTGAGTATGATATTGCACGACAACACCTTCTTTCCAGGGACAGTGTTACTCTCTCCCAAGCATATGCCTTTGTGTCTGGGGAGGAGTGCAGTAGAGATGTGATGATGAAAAACCTTATTTCTGATCAGTCTTCCATGGTAAGTGTTGTGAAACCTAAACAAAGTGGCAGTGACATCAAGAAGGAAGATAAAAGAGGTCTGATCTGTGACTACTATAAGAAGCCTAAACATACAAGAGATACTTGCTGGAAGCTTCACCCATATCTTGTGCCGACTAGATTGAAAAATAAGAAGGGAAATGCGCACATGGCAGTTACTGGTGACATTCTGGCCCCTCTTACTACAACTGCTCTGGAGTCTGTTGCAGCTGCTGTAGTAAGGGCCGAACTTGAGAGGTATGAGCTACTTCTAAACCAGCGGGATACAGCCAGTTCCAGTTCAGCCGCAAGCGGACAGCAAGGTACAGGTGGAGTCCACTCTACTTCTTTTGCTCACACAGGTAGTTCACACGTCACTGCAAATTATGTTTCCACTTCAGATAAGGAGGGACCTCCTTGGATTATAGATTCTGGAGCCTCAGAGCACATGACCCAGAGCTCTACTATTTTTTCAACTTACCAGCTCTGTTTTGGCAGAGATAGGGTCTCCACAACTAATGGATTCCATGTTCCTATTGCTGGGAAGGGATCTGTCAAGATTAGTGATTCTATTTCTCTACCCTCTGTCCTTCATGTTCCCAGATTGAGCACTAATTTGTTATCTGTTAGTAGTTTGACTAAGAACCTGAACTGCTCAGTAATTTTTTCTCCTGGTCGTTGTATTTTGCAGGATCTGGATTCAAAGAGGACGATTGGGAGTGGTCGTGAGTGAATGGAATCTACCTCTTGGATGTACTTCCTTTTCATCAGAGTCATCATGTCAGCAAGGATAGTGAGTCAGGGTTTGTGAGTCAAATTATGCTTTGGCATAATCGTTTGGGTCATTTACCKTTTTCTTCTTTGAGTTTTTTGTTTCCAAAACGTTTTGAGTCTGTTAGTTTGTCAAGTCTGGAGTGTGAAGGTTGTCAACTTGGAAAGCATTGTAGACATTCATTTAAACCTAGTAATAAAAGATGTTTTTCTTCTTTTGATGTTATTCATTCGGATGTGTGGGGCCCTTACCATGTTCCTTCTATGGAAGGTTATCGTTATTTTCTCTTATTTGTGGATGATTTCTTACGACTCTTGGATTTACCTGATGAGATCCCACGATGAGGTACCATCCTTGGTGAGGCAATTTCATCAGATGATACTAACACAATTTGGAATAAGAATAAAGGTGTTCAGATCTGACAATGCCAGGGAATATTTTGAAAGACATCTTGCCTCATATCTGTTAGAATATGGTGTTGTCCATCAGAGTAGTTGCCCCTACAGTTCACAACAGAATGGTGTTGCAGAAAGGAAGAGCAGACACATTGTTGAGACTGCAAGAAGCATGATGATCACATCTACAGTTCCAGTTTGGTTTTGGGGTGATGCAGTTCACGCAACAGTATATCTGATTAACAGGGTGCCCTCTCGTATACTTGGATTCAACACCCCATTCAGTCTTCTTTTTCCTCAGGGGGAGATGTTTCATATTCCTCTCAGGGTGTTTGGGTGTGTATGCTTTGCACATATCCTTGGTCCTCACTGCTCGAAGCTTGATCCCAAGGCAAAGAAGTGTGTCTTCCTTGGATATGCAGAGAATCAGAAAGGGTACTGCTGCTATGATCCAGTCTTTGGGAGCCGGTATGTTACCATGGATGTCACCTTTTTTGAATCCACATACTTCTTCTCAAAGAATCCTTCTCAGGGGGATTGTTTTGGGGAAGTGAGTCAGCAATCTATTCCTCTCCCAGTTCTAGTCCCTGTGTCTACTCCTGTGCTTGACCACCACCCTGTGGCACCTACCTTGCCACCTACTTTGCGTTCTGCTTCTCAGCATTACTTACGACAGGGACTTCACAAGGAGGTTGATTCCACTACAACAGAATTCACATCACTTCCTGTGGATTCCTTGGAGACTCCAGATTCGGCTGMCATGGATTCAGGTATTCCTCTTGGTCCCGCTACTGTTTCAGTTCCCATTGAT
>NW_010729240.1:267074-278289 GCF_000365185.1 Nelumbo nucifera | reverse complement strand
GACTTCCTACTCTCTTCTTCTTCTCCTTTCTTCTCTACTGCTGAAATCTTCATCTTCCCCCTCTTTCCTTCACAAGAAACTTGACTAAATCTGCAATTAGTGATCTACTGATGATATTCCCACAGTGGTTCTGCTGAATAGTTGCTAAGAAGTGGCAGATTCAGCCCCAAGTAGAAATGTCTCTCTTCCTTCATGGAATCTGCCATGTTCTGGTGTCATTAAGCTGAATTTTTGATGGCAGTAGTGAGGACAACCCTTTTCTCTCAGGGATTGGTGGAGTTCTCAGGACAGAGGAAGGTGTAGTCATTGCTATGTATTCAGGCTCGATTAGATTTGGGGACTCACTCTGGGTTGGGGTTATGGCTGTGATGGAGGGTGCAAAAAGGGCTAAGGGATTAAATATTAATAGATTCTTCATCGGAGGAGACTCAAAACTGGTGATAGGTTGGTTAGGGAAGGACGATGAGGGTATGTGGCCTTATCTTAATGAACGGAGATTCTTCAAATGGCTGACTCAAGGTATGGAAATGAGATTGCAGTGGGTTAAGAGGAGTGCTAATTCATTTGGCGATTCACTAGCCAGACAAGGGGTGGGAAGGGATCAGTTTTTTGGGCTGTTCTGTAATTTTCTTTTTGTTTTTTGGGGGAGTTAAGAGAGTTTCTCTCTCCCTGCCCTTGTACTTATTCTTAATTATCTAATGAAATGTTTCTGTTATTGATAAAAAAATACATATGATAATAAGCATCAATCACAAAAAGGCCCCTAACACTTCCAAGTAATTATATAATTTGGATAAGGTTAAAATGACTAAAATACCCCTGAACTCTCAACAGAGAGATTAAAGACCTCAAGAAGGATATGAGAGTTAGCATTAAGTGGGCTCCTTGATCTGCAAATGGCCTAGTAGATGGTCTGGCAAAACAAGAAGCAACAGGAATTCAGATGTTCTAGTGTCTAATACCCCAAAGGGGTGATTTGTTATTGAGGACTTAAGGGTGGTTAACTGAGGCTACCCACATATATAGGAAACCAGCATTGTACAGATTTATATAATTTTGTTACTCATTATAAATAAACTTTTAAACAGTTACTGTGCCAGGATGACATGCACAAATTGAGAAAAATAACACTCACAAAAAGAAAAGACTGCTGCAATTAAAGGAAAAATGATGGGGGACTTGTTTTTCCTCTCCATAGTTTCATTTTTTCCTTTTGCATCAACTAGCACTAATGCCCCACATAAAAGTGAGCTTCAACATGTGCACATAGAATGCTTTCTAAACACTGATTTAAGGTATTAAGTACTAACAAGATATGCTAACATTATTTTCCAGTTTGTTGGAGGTGATCACTTGTCTGTAACTGTACCATTAGAATTGTCTTTCACCAATGGAGTTCCCCCTTCTTATTGCTGGATTTGTTTTTTGTTCTAGATGGCAGCATTCAACATCCAGGAAGCACTGATCTGGAAGGAAAAAATTGAGTTCATTATCGATCAGGTTCACTACCTTTTCTAATATTGCCTGTTTTTATGACATCTTGAGTTGTATTTGATTGTTCATGACATCTTAGTATTATAGTAAAGCCCTAATCAGTGGGTGACAATAAAAGATTTTATATTTGTACTTTTACTGTTCACTTCTGAAATTAGTATTTCTATTTTTTTTTTGATAAATGAAGATAATTTTATTAAACCAGAGAATTAAGGCATTACAGGAAACCCATGGAGAGGCACGAGCTGTTACCTCTCCTACCAAAGTATTACATCAAGTTAAAATAGGAATAAAAATTACAGTGCAGCCCAAAATAAATGTTCCCTTGAAGCCCCTTGCTTAGCCAACCCATCCACTAAGGTATTTGCTGATCTTCCCACCCAAAGAGAGGTAACAGTCATGCTCTTTGTGAGCCAATTAACTTTCCTCAATAAGTCTTTTGAAATTAGTATTCCTTTACCATTTTCTTCTAAACAACGATCTAGAGCTGTCATGTGGATATTTATTTTTTTGGTCTCCCGTACTCTTTGTCACACATTCAGTTCATACAAGAGAGCTCAAAAAGTTTAGGGTGAAAACAGAATCAATCGACCTTCAACCCCACCCTAGAGAATCAGAATATATTTATATGAAATATGTATATTTATAGAAAGGCCCTTGTGGGGCAAAGAAGAGAAAATATGAGAGAAAGAATTAACAAGATAGTGTACAACAAGGACTACAGTAATAAGGTACAACATTAGGATTCTTCACACTCCCCCTCAAATTGATGTGAGTGCATTAGCATCAGTTTGCCCATAAGAAATAGATGTTTGGATCTCGTCATGGCCTTGGTGAATATGTCAGCAATCTGCATATTTGAGGCCATATGAAGAAGAGAGATAGAGCTAGTAAGAAACAAGTCTCAAATAAAGTGGCAATCCACCTCAATGTGCTTTGTCCTTTCATGAAAGACGGGGTTAGAAGCAACCTTTATAGCACTGGTGTTATCTGCATGTAGAGGGATAGGTATAGAGATAGGATGACCAAGGTCTTTAAGTAGCGATGACATTGCCTTGTATTCAGCTTCTGTGGAGGACTTGGAGACAGTTTGTTGTCTCTTGCATTTCCATGAGATAAAAGAATCACCCATGAAAACACACCACCCATTAGTGGAGCGACGAGTGTTGGGACAACCTGCCCAATCAGCATAAACATGGGCTCTCAAATGGATAGGAGAGGATGAGGAGAAGAATAGTCCATGTGATAAAGTGCCACAAACATAGAGGATAATCCGATGTAGTAGAGACAAATTGGTTGACAACTTGGACCGTGTGAGAGATGTTAGGTTGAGTCATAGTAAGATAGATAAGGGACACCACAAGTTGAGGATAGATGGTGGCATCAATGAGTAAGGGACCTTTTGACTTGGACAATTTAACATTCAGCTCCAAGGGAGTATCAACCTGCTTATTATCAGTAAGGCCGACCAACTTGACTATATTTGAAGCATATTTGTGTTGGCAAATGAAATATTGCCGATTATTTCTTTGGACTTCAAGTCCTAAGAAATAGGTGAGAGAACCCAAGTCCTTCATGTGAAAGGGTCTGTGAAGAAGAGACTTAAAATCTTGAATTCCTTGTACATTATCTCTAATCAACAACATGTCTTCCACATACAAGAGGAGAATTGTAATACCCTGTGATTCCTTGTACATTATCTCTAATCAACAACATGTCTTCCACATACAAGAGGAGAATTGTAATACCCTGTGGCCTTTTCTGAACAAAGAGAGAATGATTAGAATTACTCTGACTATACTCGGCTTCAGCCTATAGAGAGATTTCTTCAAGCGACAAACAAGAGATGGATCACTATAGTACCCTGGAGGGGGTTTCATGTATACTGTTTCTTTAATGTTATGTTTGGTTTAAGGGAAAATGTAGGGAAAGGTAGGGAAACCTTTACAAACCTTGTGTTGGTTTCCCTGTCTTTCCCTTCCTTTCCCTACCTTTTCCTTCAAACCAAACATAGCCTAAATGTCCATGTAGAAAGACATTTTTCACATCCAATTGGTAGATAGGCCAAGAGTGCACAGTAGAGAGGGCTAAAAGAAAACGAACTATAGTGATCTTGGCAACCGGAGTGAATGTATCCTCATAATCAATGCCATACTCTTGTGTATAACCCTAAGCCACAAGACATGCTTTATATCGATCTAAGGAGCCATTAGATTTCAACTTGATTGAATAAACACACTTGCTTCCAATAAGAGAGCCATTAGAAGGAGCTAGGACAAGGTCCCAATTGTCATTCTCATGCAAGGCTTGAACCTTTGCATCCATGGCATCTTTCCAGTGGGGACCACTAATGACCTGTTGGTAAGAACGAGGAGTATCTGTGGAAGACAAGATAATAGAAAAGGAACTATGGTTTGAAGTGAAACCATAGCAATTAGGGGGTCTAGAAACATGAGTAGAATGTCACAAAGGGACAGATGGAACAATAGAAGAATCTGAAACAGGGGTACCACTTACGGGGTTATTGGTGGCAGGCTGAGGATCTGGACCGGGAAGAAGGAGGGTCGTAGGCATAGGTGCTGAATTATGACTCACTTGTGAGCGAAGACGAGAAGATCCTTTATAGTCATTGAAGGCAGAGCATCCTATGAATCAAAGTCTTACAAAACAGAAACAGAAGGTACAAATAACTTGGCTACTCTTGAAAACAAGGAAATATGCTCAATCAAAATGACATTTTGAGAAATACAGATGCGATGGGCAGAAGGATCGTAGCAAAGAAGTCCTTTGTGGTTGGGAGTTGGGACTATACCCCGCAAAGGCACACATAACGGACTGAGCTGAGATTTTAGAACATTCTCAAGAACGAAGACGCACAACATAAGCACCCAAAAACATGAAGGTTGGAGAGATTAGGAGGACAACCAAACAGTTTTTGATGAGGAGACAAGTTAGCCATAACAAATGAACACAATTAATTAGATACACAACCATACTAGCTGCCTCCACCGAAAATGAAAATGGTGCATGTGACTCTTGAAGAAGAGTTCTCACAACATTGAGGATGTGCCCATTCTTGCGTTTTGCCACACCATTTTGCTGAGGAGTGTTTGGAAAAATCCGTTGAACTTGTATTCCAAGATTTCTTTGGTAGGCTAGAAATTCACCATCATTGTATTCTCTCCTTGAGTCTGAGCATAGGATATGAACACTGGATTGAAACCAAACTCGGACCATAGCATGAAACAACTGAAAGGTTGGAAAAACTTCTAACTTGTATTTGAGGAAGTACATCCAAGTGTACCTGGTGCAATCATCAATGAACATTACAAAATACTTGTATCTCAATTGTGAAACAATAGAGGAAGTCCATACATCACTATGTATAATTTCAAAAGGTAAAGTAGCATGTTTAACTTTGTGAGGAAATGGCAACGTATGACTTTTATTCGAACAACAAGTAACACAAGATGTATTAAATGTTTGCAAGGAGGGAATTTTATTTCTAATGAAACCATAGCCAAACAAAAATTTAAGTTTTTCAGAGTTTAGGTGATCCAAACGTTTATTCCATAAATCCCAAATGTTATTTCTTTGACCCAAACTAGAATTCAATGAAGGACTAAAATAAGCAGATGATTGTGCTGATTCAGATCCCTCGAATTCTAGAGCAGACAAGCGGCCCAACCTACGCTCCTTTCCTTTCACCTTCCCAATGCACTGGTCCTGAATCAAACAACCAAGAAAAAGGTAAGAATGTGACCTTCATCAACCAATTGACCAATTGAAACAAGGTTAGTGGTATATTTGGGAACAAAGAAAGTTTTGGTAAGGGAAAGGGAAGTCGAGGGTGAGAGCTTCAAACACAAATCATTACTCCCAACGATATTCAGTTTTTCACCATTGGTAATAACAATATGCTTATGATGGGTCTTTGAAGATTTAATTGATGGTTCGAGGTAGGCTCCAGTCATATGATTGGTAGCCCCAGAATTAATTATCTAAACATGAGAGGAAGAGGAACAATAACCAGAGAACTCACCAGATAGGCAATAGCAGAAAATGCAGATGAGATAGCAGAGGATACCAGTTCTCGTATCTCTTCCTTGTTCATGGGGTCAGAAGATTCACCTTTGACACTGGGAACATCAGTCGTCTGTCCTTCAGATACCTGGTAAGCCTGTGGCTGATTCTTCTTCATACTACCTTTGGAGGGACGAACAGGACAATCTGGAATGATATGACTATGTTGCTTACAGTATGTGTAAACATTTCTTCTTCTTGCAGTGTGAAGCATTATGTCCAAAACCTTTGCATTCATAACATTGGGTATTTGGGTCTTAGGCATACCCTTACCACCAGATTTCTTGCTCACTTGTGCAATAAAAACTATCTCAGCCCCAGATTCAAGTTGATTCCCTTCCAGATTTGCAGCAGTCATAAGTCTAGCCTCCTCTCTCAGCAATTCTCCCATCATAGAATCTCAATTTGGTAGTGTACCCCTACTCAGAATATTGGGCCGAATAATTTCATATTTAGGTGTCAGTTTCATGAGGAAATGGTTCACCTTCATCTTCTCAAAGTGCTTCTATAGATACTTAAAACACTCTGCTGAATTAGATGGCTTGATGTGAACTAATTCATATTCTGCCCACAAGTCAAGAAACCTTGCATAATATTCCTGTATCTTCAAAGAAAATGCCAAAACAGATCCAACCTGATAGGTTCTCAGTGGTAACAGTTCAAGCCAGCAGTGTTTCAGGACTGTTGAACTGGGGAGAAAAGAAATACTCTCCAGAACTGATACCGAAATGCAACTGAGTAGTTTATGGAGTAAGATTACCCTAGGGTGACACCAAAGCTAGGGCTCCAAGAAAAAAATAGATAGCCGATTGAGCAGAAAAGTCTGATTCACCAACCTGATGTGCAGATTTACAGAAACTGCCATCCAAGAGAGGAGAGATCAGAACTCCCCAAATACGTATCCAGTCACGATCAGATTTTCTGAGTAGGTAAACCAGGTCTGGGTGACACACCAGTTATAGTTTCCCTTCAAACAGATGTTTTCCCAAAGAATTCTCTGAAAGTCTCCCTTGCTGAACTAGCAGACTGATAGCCAGGATTAGGGTTGACTGATAGCCAGGATTAGGGTTGACTGAAACAACCCTAGCTTCAGTCAATGAATCCAGAAACCAGTAAGATTTGAGAGGTTAATGAGTGAACATGGAGCAGACACAGTCTATGGAGTAACCTGCTTTGATACTATGCCACACATTCAGTTCGTACAAGCTCAACAAGTTTAGGGTGTAAACAGAATCAATCAACCCCACCCTAGAGAGTCAGAATATATTTATGTGAAATATGTATATTTACAGAAAGGCCCTTGTCGGGCAAAGAAGAGAAAATAAGAGAGAAAGAATTAACAAGATAGTGTACAATAAGGACTATAGTAATAAGGTACAACAGGATTCTTCACATAAAGGTACTATGCCACACATTCAGTTCGTACAAGCTCAACAAGTTTAGGGTGTAAACAGAATCAATCAACCCCACCCTAGAGAGTCAGAATATATTTATGTGAAATATGTATATTTACAGAAAGGCCCTTGTGGGGCAAAGAAGAGAAAATAAGAGAGAAAGAATTAACAAGATAGTGTACAATAAGGACTATAGTAATAAGGTACAACAGGATTCTTCACACTCTTATCCAAACTTTTTTTTTGATAACCAGAACTTTTATTGCTAAAAAGGAGGGCGGGGTTTCCCTCAATGAGACAAGAACACGAGCTGATACAGATTTGAACATATGCAAGACTAAAAAGCGGGGGGTGCAACTTCCTATAGCAGATCAATGAGAGGGTCCTTTCCAGCTTTGCTGATGATGAACCTTGTAGCAGACATCTTGGGCTAAAAACCTGCTGCTTTTTTTTTCCTGTATAGACCAACAGATGATAGTGGGCAGCATATTCTGTTAAATCTATCCCTGCCAATAAGAAATCAACCTCTGATGGTCTTCTGGAATAATCAATTGGTTGGCAAATGGCTGTAGGAAATGAGACCATACCTCATATGGGTAAGAAATAAAATTTTCTAAAGAATGGAATGGCAGAACAGGATTCATGTAGCTGACCCATATACAGTTGGGGCAAGGCTTGATGATGATGATGAAAGAATGATATGATGATATACAAGAATAATATATGCCAAGAAACCCTAATTATGGGTTAGCAATTGTTAACTATGTTGGATCTTGGATCTTACTTTATTCATAAAAAAAACTGGGTTGGATCTTGCGGTTAATTAGAAGATGTTTCATAGATTCCTCAAACTCCTTGCATAAGCAGCACAAGTCATCAATAACCATCCTTTTATTTCTGAAGTAATCTGGTGTTAAAATCCTGTCCAAAACAGCAGCCTACATATAAAAAGACATCTCTGGTGGAACTTGGAATTTCCAGATCCACTTCCAAATTCCAAGAGATGTAGGATTGGGAAGAGTCCTCCACTAGGAGACAAAAAGGACTTGAAAAGATGACCTCTAGTCCTTGCTTTTTGGATGTTTATCTTCCTCTACCAACTATTTATTTATTCTTAATATGATCCTATTTAATTGGAATAGTTTATGCATCTTTTTAAGGAATGCATGTGCTTCATTTATTGCAGCATCAAGAGTCACTGAATGTTAATGGGAATAAACCTTACTTGTCATTTGAATATAAATCTGGGGATAATGGAAGGACTGCTTCTTCATCTGATCATGAAAGTCAGTAAGTGGCAATTACCTTTTATTTCTTTTTCCCTATTGGTCATAAAGAGTTGATGGAAATTATTTTGCTCTTTCTTTTTTTTTTATATTTTTAAGAATGTATCATTTCTACTAATTTGTATAAGAATTAACAGCAATATACTAAGTGATTGTAACACCCATGTACAGTTAGAAACTATATTTTTCTATCAATAACTGAACTTTTATTAAAAAGTCAGTAAGTGGCAAAAGAAGGGGATTCACTTAGAGCCGAGGTTGTGGCAGTAACAGAAAGGTTAAAGAAGGCTAAAGAATTGAATGTCAGAAAGTTAATTGTAGGAGATTCAAAATTGTTGTAGGTTGGTTTCAAAAAGGGAAAATGGATTATGGAAGTTTGCAAACGAAAGAAGAAAGTTCAATTGGCTAACTCAGTATATAGAGATTCAGTTGCAATGGGTTAAGAGAAATGCTAACTCTTTTGCGGATGCTCTTGCTAAACAAGGGGTGGGAATGGATTAAATGTTTTGGCCTGTATTGTAATTCTGTTTTTTGTTTCTCTCAGGGAGGGTTAAGAGATTTTACCTCTCCCGCTCTTCCTCTGTACTTTTCTATTAATTCTTTAATAAAAGTTTCTGTTATTGATAAAAAAGTTAGTAAATGGAAATTACCTTTTATTTCTTTTTCCATATTGGTCATGAAGAGTTGCTGGAAATTATTTTGCCTTTTCTTTTTTTTTTCTTTATATTTTTAAGAATGTACCATTTCTACTAATTTGTATGAGAACTAACGACAATATACTAAGGGGAGAGGTAAACTCTCTTAACCCTCCCCAAGTAAGAGTTCAAATTACAACATGACCCAAAATAAACTTTCCCTTGTATCCGCAAAAGAATTAGCAGTTCTCTTTACCCACTGTAGCTTTATCTCCAAGTCCTGGGTCAGCCACTTAAACTTTTTTTCATTGGCAAATTACAACATGACCAACTTTGAGTCACCTTCAACAATCAGTTTTCTGATATTCAACTCTTTTGCTCTTTTAATTCCTTCCATTACCGTCATGATCTCAGCTCTAAGAGAATCACCTACACCAATAGGACCTGAAAATAGAGCAATAACTTTCCCTTTTGCATCCTTTTAAAATTATTTCTATACCTGAAGGACTTGGGCTACCTTCACTGCTTCTAACAAAATTCAACTTAGTGAAACCAACATCTGGTGGGGACCAAAGTGGACAAAAAGTCATGGTTTTGAGAGGGGCTGACTTAATCACTTCTTTCTAGTTCTTGAACAGATCATTTGTAGATATACCCTCAAGTCCAAAGACTTCACCCAATTAACCACCCTAACAGGGATGGTTTCAACGATGGCATCTCTACTTTCCTTTTCAGAGAAAATCCTTTGATACCTTTCTTCCCAAATTATCCAACAAATAGCAACTGTTGCAGATCTCCACAATATTCTACCCTCTTGACCACTTGACAGAAAAGGAAGCAAACAAGCTTTGTACATTTGGTAGGGGGTTTATCTGCAACAAAACAAAGAGAGAAACCAATCCTAAATCATTGAAAGAGATAAGCGGGAGATTAATAAGTGATAGCAACTCTCACCATTAGCCTTACAAAGGATGCACCAATTAAGGCATAAATACCAATTAGGTCTTTTTCTTTGGAGAAAATCACAAGCGTTGCACTTTTCTAGGAAAGTTTCCTAATAGAAGGCTCCAATCATGGGAGAAATCGGTTTATCCCAAACTTCCTTGACTGGAAAATATTGCCCAAGGCCATCAAAGGGTTGAACTAATGCTCTAAAAAACGAGGTACAAGAAAAGACATCGGGGGGAGATAAAGTTCAAATCCGGTTATCCACTCTTGAGGGATCTAATATCACCCCTTCCAAAACTTGAATCAAGGTCGATATATTATTCAATTCAGAATCTCTGATACCCTTTCTAAAACCCAAATCCCACTCAAACCCATAATTTGAGTTAGAAGGAACCAAATAAGTGGAAATAGGCTTGTTTTTAAATATTGAGAGGGAATACAAGGAAGGAAATTGTTCTTTCAAAGGTGAGTCCCCCACCCAAACATGCTCTCAAAATTTCACAAGGTTACTAGAGGACAATTCATACCTGATAAAAGCAAGAAGGATGGTAGAATGGCATGAATAGATTTTCAAGGTGAGGCTCTTGTGGTCCTAGTCAACACTCCCACACCCCAATCGTCAGTCACTTGCCCTTGAATGCTTATAGTTACCTTGTCCCATAACTTATCCCTCTCCACTTTCAATCTCCATAACCATTTTCCCAATAGAGCCTCATTCCTCTTTTGGATATTTCCTATGCCTAATCCACTATCACTCTTACTTCTACTAACCATCTTTAATTCTATGATCTCTTTTCTCCTCTCTTGGTTCCCACAGGAGATCCCTCATCAGCTTTTCCATACTTATACTCACTCCCCTTGGTATCTTAAACACTGACAAGAAAAAAACAGGAAAATTGGCCAAAGTGGATTTAATTAATGTATTCCTACCACCCAAACTTGCCTTGCCCCCTCCAGTTCCTCCAAAAATTCCCCCTTGCCCCTTCTTCATTTGTCCCATACACATTTGTAAGTCCCCACCTCCACTCTCCCTCACCATTTGAAAGAAAATCAAAATTGAATGCTCACCTCTCTTCTCTCCTATGTTCTTGGGTTGTTGCTCCCTCTCCTTTTTGATTGGAACTGATGAGCTTGTGTTCTCCTGCACCTCTACTTGGCCAGCTCGTGTTCTCCTACTATTCTTGTACTTTGTCAGCACCTAAACCCACTCATCATTGCCATTTATTTCTTTAGTCTTTGTTCGTTTKGATCTAAAGGGATTAAACCCCTTTTTCATCGAAGACAAGTTAATTGCAAAAATGCCCTTCAACGTTTTGGCCCAATTACCCCAGTTTCCCTTTTAAAGTTGAACCTCTTTTGTTTGAAATGGTGGACC
>NW_010729240.1:180437-229849 GCF_000365185.1 Nelumbo nucifera | reverse complement strand
GTCGACCTCTTAATAGTGATTAGGCTTCTAATTAAATGTACAAGGACTAAACTGCCCCTACTTAAGTATGGGACAGAGAACCTCTAATAAGACTGCCACATAAGCTCATAACTTAACCAAGGTGAGTTGACTAATCTACCCTTATTCGGCTAACTCTAACACTAGGGAACTACCCTAGGATACATGTTTTTACTTAAAAAAAATCCATCGCCTAGGTGGCTAGGCGACTAGGCGCCCCCCTGTCACCTACCCTCACCTTGGCGCCTTGAAAACTATGCATCATTGCTTTACTTTTCTCAAGTCACTTTGGTAACATTTTTTTTGTTTTTTTTTTTTTTTTTGGGAAAGGTTAACTAAGTTTTATTAAAAGTTAACTGAGAAAAGTTAACAGCGTACAAGAGCCTTAGAGGGCAGGAACATAACTACAGAGGCAAAGAAGTATCAGAAAACAAAGATACTCTATGGGCTCCAGATTTGGCTAAGCTGTCAGCTACAGTGTTAAGTTCCCTGGGAATCCGGACTAGCTTCACATTCACAGAGACCAAAGTATCTCTAGCTTCAGCCGGCAGGTGGGCAAGTCTCCAAGGACCTCCACTCTTCTGTTTTAGTCAGTTTATCGTATTTGCAGAGTCATCTTCAATGGAGAGGGTTGAGAGGCCTAACATTTTGGCAAAGCGGAGACCTGTGAGAGCCACTGAGATTTCTGCCTTGGTAGCATCAGCTCTCCCAATCAACCCACTGAAAGCCCAAAGGATGTTCTCCCCTGTCCCACAGATTACACCTCCAATTCCTACTTGGCCAGTAGATCCTTGGGCACTTCCATCAAAGCTTAGAGTTATCAGATTCTCCTTACTGGAGCAGAAAGTTTGAGTAAAAGCGCACCCAGGAGAGGTGTAAAGAACTTCTGCTAAATTTCTCTGGATGTCATTTAAGGAAATACCATTGAATTCATCACTAGTAGTAGCCCAAAGGTTGCATAGGAAAGTAAGGTGAGAGATCAGGTCTTTGAAATTCCTGGCTTTGTTTTCAAAGGTTCTGAAGTTCCTTTCTTCCCAAACACCCCACATTACTGCATGAACCACCATGATCCAATAAATCTTACCCCTGCTTCCTAGTCCTTTGCTATGCCACTGTTGCAGTAGATCAAGAATTTGTTCAGGAAAGACCCAGTTGTACCCCCACTAAGTTGAGGAAGAAACACCAGATCTTCCTTGTTAATGAATAATGCAGGAATAGGTGCTCCACTGTCTCACCATTGTTGAGGCAGAGAGGGCAAATGTGGGGAGAGATGCATCTGTCTCTAAGCTGCTTCTGCAACACATCACAGGTGTTTAGTTTCTTTAAGCAGGCCTCCCAAACGAAAAAGGAGACTCCAGAGGTATATGAGAAGACCAAACTTTCTTGACTGGGAAGGTGGTGTCCTGACCATCCAAAACTAGAGCCTTGAAAAAGGAGTTAGTAGTGAACATGCCATTTGGGTTAGGTTTCCAAATCTGAAGGTCAGGAGTAGTGGGGGAGATATAGGCCTCTCTTAGAGTGTTTACAAGGTCTGTTATTTCTGCAAGTTCTACCTCTCTCAGGGACCTTCTAAGGTTTAAATTCCAATTAGTGCCCGAAGGGGAGGAGCTGAGACAAGTGGAAACAGTGGCTTCTTGGGATTGGGAGAGGTTAAGGATTCTGGGGAAAGAGAGTGTAAGTGAAAGGTCAGTCCAAAACTGGTGGAAGAGATACCTTTCCAAGGAGTGGTTGCTTTTACCCGAGTCAAGTGGACCTTGCTGTCCCAACCATTGGCATCCCTCCCATACTTGCTGTTAACAATTGCAATCCAAGTGGCTTCAGGCTCAAGGGGGTATCTCCACAACCATTTCCCAAGGAGGGCAGTGTTCCTTTCCTTGATGTGGCCTATCCCTAATCCACTGGCCTTCTTTGTTCTAGTGACCTGCTTCCAACAAACTAAGTGGCTTTGGCTCCTCTTGTCACCACCTCTGTCCCATAAGAAATCCCGCTGAAATTTTTCTAACTTGTTTTTTTATTTTACAAGGGACTTGGAAGACTGAGAGGAAGTATGTTGGTAGGTTAGAAAGCAGTGACGAAGGGGGAAACATTGACTGAGCGTGGGTTTGAACCTGCAACTGCCTCTCTTGAGGGTCGTCGGAGAGAGCAGTTGGGAAGTCTTTTCACTTTACAAGCCAATAAATCCTTGTACCCGTCTAGAAGGAGCTCATCCACATTTATTCCCACAATGCTGCTCTTGATGAAGTGTCAAAACGTCTTAAGATCTGCTTAAGGTTGGAGATGTTATCCCAGTCAGCTTCCAAAAATAAAATTATGTCATCTGCATACATTAGGTGAGAGACTTGAACCCCTTCCCTTTCTACTTTGAGGCCTTTTAGCAAGCTTAAAACTCTCGCCTTCTCAATTAGGTGGCTGAAGATGTCAACTACCAAAGTGAAGAGTAGAGGGGAGAGAGGGCAGCCTTGCCTTAAGCCCCTGGAAGCACTGAAATAACCAGCTGGTTCTCCATTTAGCAGAACCAAAAACCAGGCAGAACTGATACTGCCTTTATCCATCTGACCCACTTGTTGCCAAAGCCTCTCAAGTCCACTTTATCAATTGCCTTCTCCAAGTCCAGTTTTATCACTAGTCCAGATTTTCCTCTTTGTCTTCAGTCTTCAACACATTCATTGGCCACAAGGACGCTGTCTATAATCTCTCCCTTTCACGAATGCATATTGATTGTTTGAAATTAGCTTCCTTTTACCTCCTTCAGCCTTGTTGCTAAGACTTTGACTAAGATTTTATATAAACTCCCCACCAAACTGATTGTTCTGAAATCCTTTACTTCCAGAGCGCCCTCTTTCTTAGGAACTAGGGTGATAAAGGTGGAGTTATTGCCTTTGTTCACAATTGCTGATTGGTGGAAATCTGAGAAAATCTGTAATATGTCAGATTTGATTGTATTCCAGCAAGTCTGATAGAAAAAGATGGGGAAGCATCTGGCCCAGGGGCTTTATCACCATCTAGGCTGAATACAGCTTGCTTCATTTCTTCCTCATCAAAGAGTCTCTCCAACCGATATTTCTTTTCCTCTGTCAACTTAGGGTCATCACAGTGTGCCAATTTGCTGAGATCATCCTTCATGTACAAGTCCTTGAAGTAATTCACTATAACATCAGATATTTCATTTGGATCATCCATGTCTGATTGCCCCACTCTCAATTTTGAGATGAAAATTTTCCTCCTTGAAGCGTAGCTATGGAAAAATTTAGAGTTATCTTCTTCTTTCAACCAAATCACCCTAGATTGCTGACTCCAGTAGATTTCTTCCCTCCTGACGAACTGTTCCCACTTTTCTTTTTAGATCTTCCCTTCTTTCTCTGCCTTCTCCATCCAAACTACCACACTGCTCCTTTTGGTCAGTCATCTAACTCCTGGATCACCTTGTTCTTTTCCTCTGTGAAAAGTTTAAATTCCTCTTTACCCCAATTTTTTAGCTTGCTCTTTAGATATTTCCGCTTTTGGAGGAATTGGAATCCTGCCTAACCAACCACTCTGTAGTCCTCCCACCAGACGGCCACCTTTTGTTGAAACTCCCTGTGAGTGGTTAAGATTTTCTCTAGTTTGAAAGGAGCCTTTACTTTCCTCATCACTTCATTTTGGAGAATCACTGGCTAGTGATCAGAAATACACCTGGAACTTATTAACTGCAGGAGATTAGGATAATGTTCTTCCCAGTATGTAGTCATAAGAAATCCGTCAAGTCTGCTGCTAATCACATGTTCTCGCATATTTGACCAAGTAAAGGAACCATTATTCAGGGGGAGGTCCCTAAGGTTATGCCTTGTGACAAAAGCAGAGAAATCCTTCATGCTTCTGGTTATCCTCCTACAGTTTGAGTTCTCATTACAGAATCTTGTGACATTAAATTCACCCCCAATGCACCAAGGAAAATCTTTGAATTAATGTAGAGAGTCCAGCTCTTCCCAAAGTCTTGCTCTTTCAAAAGGAGAGTTTGGACTGTAAACACCTGTCAAGATCCATTTGAATCCATCTGTGACATTGGTGAAGAGAACTGAGACGGAGAAGTTTCTTTTATCTACCTCTAGACCGGACACAACCTCTTCTTTCCAAATGACGATAATCCCTCTGCCGCTCCTATAGCTGGAAGAGCTATCCAGTTCCTCCCTCAGATACCCCAAATGGCTTTGATTAATTTTCTATCCATAGTTTCTTTTTTTGATTCCTGTAGGATCAAAATATCAGGATTTTCCCTTTGAGGGGTTTCCTTGACAAGGCGTCTCTTCAATTTCCCTCCTAGACCCCTAACGTTCCAACTCAATATCTTCATTATGGATTTGTCAATTTTGGGGTCCTGATGTAAGGGTTTTCTAGGGTTGATGGTAGTGGTGCAATGGGACTGAGTTTAATAGGGCTTTGTTCTCTCTCGGGTGATTGCTTATCAGTTATCACCTTTCTATGTACTCTTTTATTATAATAAAATTTTATCTTTACCTACAAAAAAATACTGTTTGTATTCTCCTCCATGACAAAACAGAAAGATAAAGTTTGTCATCCACTTCAAATGATGTCATGCTGTGGAAGATAGACCTTGAACACAAGGGTGTCCATATTGAACTTACCTGCTACCAACCCAATCACTATTAACAGCTATTCATTGTACAGGTTGAGGTGGACTGCATTAATCAAATTTTATAGTTGTGTGGGATCCACCGATTATTTATTTTATAAAATGTTCTTAATATATATATGCAATTTCATAAAACAAGGTCATGTGGGACCACCAATGTTTCAGATTTAAATAGAATTAAAAGTTTTGCTTGTTAAATTGAACAAAAATAAAATTTTCATTTCTTCTAGACTTCTAGTGTTTTTTTCTCTCCTATTTCTTGTTAAAATCAAATTCTGTTTCTGTCAAGAGTGGTTGGTCATTGCAGAATGTGGCAGTAAACCTAGAATTTTCCCATTTACCTTAACAACTATGGTTATCAGTGGTATCTGAAGTATGGTTAGTATGGTTGCTAGTGGTAAATACAAGAGTAACAAAAAATATTAGGAGCTTTTCTAATTTAAAGCATATGCTCTAGTTCTGACATAGTTCTTAAGGCACACGGGCAATTCTAGGTGATAGTGGAGCACCTACTAACCGAGTCAACTAGGTTAGTAGGTTAGTTCCTTAGTTTTATATACCAATTAGCATGCATAGAAATTGAAAAATAGCAACTCTCTCTTCTAATCTTAAAACTTTGAAAATGATCATATCTAAAAGATAATAGTTTTTTAAATCTATTAATTTCAATATTTTCAAAAATAACACTATTGTATAATAAATATTGAATATAGAAAATTCATGTCAAATTAGCAACTAAAAAATGCTTTAATTTTGTACTAATAAAACTTCAAGATAGGGTAACAAAAAGAGAAAAGAACAAGGGGTGGAGCCTCTATTCTATTTTATGTAAAAGAGAGTAGTTGTAGAAACAAAAAGAAGAAAATCTCTTATTATACTCTTTTCTTCATAGCTTTCTTGTGCTGATTAAATTAACTTTTATGTTGAAAAGTTGATTCCATTTATTTTACCTCCAAGCTATTTGTAACTTCTTTTTTTTTTTTTTTTCAAGTGATGTTAAATATATCTTTGTGTTGATATTTTCTGGTATACCTGTACTGTTGCTTCCACCATGGCAGGGCTACGTGAATGGTTTGCTCAAACAGATGAAAGACATCCAATTCCGAGGATCCCGGTCATGGTAAATATGACCTCAGATTCTGTTTCCTCAAAGAAGGTTCAGAAAAGCCAGGTGTCTTCTGTTCCACCTGTCCCATCATTGGATCATATAAATGCTGCTAGCAGGAACTCTGTGATGATGGATGAAGACTCGGATGAAGATGAAGAATATCAAATAGCCGGGGAACAAGAGGTTTGTATTGTGCCTATGCTCTCAGAAACTCTGGTGTTTTCTGTCTAAATATGAATTTGTCCACACTTTTCAGGTTGAATCAGATGGGCGAGCGAGTGAAGTTAAACGGATAGGTTGGTGATGATACATCGGGTTCATCCTATTTTCATTTGTAATTTGATGCTTCACCTTTCAAATGATCAATTATAGTGAACTTCTAGTGTGATATTTCTTTGAAACATTGAAATCACAGATGAAGAACCAGCAGAGCAAATTGATTTGTCCTTATTTTCTGGTAATCTACGATGGGATGACCGTGATAGTAGTCGTGATTGTTGGAAAATACCTGGTGCCAACCTTTTTAGTGTCCGCAGCAAGACATTTTGTTTCAACAAAACAAAGGTTATCCTTATGCTTTCTTTGTTACACTTGCATTTGTGCATCTGAGTTCTATTCCTTATTTTATGACTGTCAAGCTTGGGTTGGCTTCCCTATTTTCAATATGCATTTGCAGATTCCTGCAGGGAAGTATCTGATGGAACTTGTTGCAGTTGATTGGTTCAAGGACACAAAAAGGATGGATCATGTTGCAAGGCGTAAGGGCTGTGCAGTGCAGGTATATTGAATAACTTCTTTCCTATTGTTTAAATAGCATCTTTGCAGTAATTTTAGACGTTTTTGTTAAGGGTGCAACCTGAGCCCTGATTGACCCAGCCCACAATTTTACATGGGTTGGGCTTGAATTTTTGGTTGTTAAGTTTGCATGGGCCCAAAAGTTTGGGTTATTATATTTTTCAGGCTGGGCTCAGGCCTAACCCTTAGGTAGCCTGAATCTGGCCTGACCTTATCCCAACCCGAGTCCGGCTCGATTATGTACGTGCATATATGCATATATAGGTGAATATTTGCATGCATACATGCATACATACATGTTTTTTTGGGTAAATCAAACGTATATGCATGCATGCATTGCATGCATGCATATATCAATTAGTGTGGGCTGATTGACCAACCTCAACCCAACCCTGGCCTGAGCCCAACCTAATTGTATCAAATTTTTGTGCAGGTTGGGCACTTGGGCCCAGGTTTGAAAGTTTGGGCTTCACCTCAGGTTTGGTCCAGGTTTGACCATGGTCCAATCCTTAGGGTTGGGCCTGAACTGTCAAACCTGGGTCCAATTCTTAGGGTTGGGCCTGGGTTGAGGTCAAATCCGGACCCAACCCGTCCAACTTGCACCCCTAGTCTTTGTTTTAGTCTATGCTGCACATGTTGTGATGAGTGGGTAAATGGATGTTAAAATCTACCACTAGGTGGGTCAAGAAGTTTGTTTTAAGACCAAGTTGGTCCCAACCAAGTTGAGTGAAGTTGAGAGATTAAGAAGAGATATTGAGGGGGACAAGAAGTTTGAGGTGAGAGGGGATAGAAGGAAAGGGTTGAAATAGAAGTTGGAGGGGTTAGGGCTGCTCTTCAAAATTAAAATGAGAATCCTAAGTTGGAATGTGAGGGGGCTGGGTAGTGCCAGGAAGAGAGCAACAGTTAAAGAGGTGATTAAGAAGTTTAACCCGGATGTGGTATTAATTCAGGAATCCAAAAGAATGGAATTCGATTGCAGATGGGCAAGAAGTGTGTGGAGTTCTAGGGGGATAAAGTGGGCGGCTGCTCCTTCGTGGGGATCCTCAAGTGGGGTTATAACTTTGTGGAAGGAAGAGGTACTAATAGGAGTGGAGGAGCTAATAGGTGATCATTCTGTTTCTCTGAAGTTCAGACAGGTGGAAGATGGGTTTGAATGGGTACTAACAAATGTGTATGGCCCCAATGACTATAGGCAGAGGAAGAAATTATGGGAAGAATTGAGTGATATTAGGGGCCTCTGGGAAGGACCATGGTGTGTGGGAAGGGACTTTAATGTAGTGCGGTTCACAGAGGAAACCAACAACCCTAGACAGAGAGTGACAACAAGTACGAGGAAATTCAACTAATTCGTGGATACTTTGGAGTTGAAAGAACTTCCACTCCTAAATAATAACTTTACATGGTCTAACCTTGAATCAAGGCCAATATGCTCTAAGTTGGATAGATTTTTGTTCTCAATAGATTGGGAGGAACATTGGGGTAATTTAACATCTAGAGCACTCCCAAGGCTTACATCAGATCATTGGCCTATAGTGATATGCAAGGAGGAACTGAGAGGTGATGGACCTACCCCATTCAGGTTTGAGAATATGTGGTTGACCCATCTGGGGTTCATTGAGAAAATCAGAGAGTGGTGGGAGCAGTTTAATCCAGTAGTAGACTGGGAGGGAATGAAATTCCACAAGAAACTTCAGTTCCTAAAATCACAAATAAAGGAATGGAATAAGTTGGAGTTCGGAAGAATAGAGGAAAGAAAACAAGTATTGCTAAAGCAGATTGAGGAATTGGATATGAAGGAAGAAAGGGGATCCTTTGGAGAGGAAGACAGGAAGTTGAGATGGGATCTGAGGAGGAAGATGGAGGATATTCTTGTTAAAGAGGAAATAAGTTGGAGGCAGAAGTCCAGGTGTAAGTTGCTAAAGGAGGGATATAGAAACACTAGATTCTTCCTTTCAGTGGCAAATGGTAGGAGAAAAAGAATTTCATATCAAAATTGGAAGTAGAAGGACCAGTCTTATCCCACCCGGTAGAAATTGCTGAGGCCTTTGTAAATCATTTTAAATCCACTTTTAGAAGACCTTTAAATAAGAGGGTGTGGTTGGAGGGTTTGGAATGGCCAACTTTGAGTGCAGAGAACATAGAGTGGTTAGAAAAGAGCTTTGATCTAGAGGAGATAAAGGAAGTTGTATTCTCAATGGATAGGACAAAAGCTTCGGGCCTAGATGGTTTCACAATGGCTTTTTATTAGGATTGTTGGTTGTTTGTGGAGAAGGATCTTGGGTCAGTCTTTGATGAGTTTCACAAAAGGGGAATAATTAATCCGGGGTTGAACTCAACTTTCATTGCCTTATCCCCAAAGAAGAAAAATGCTTCACAACCAAGGGATTTTAGACCTATCAGTTTGGTGAATAGCTTATATAAAATAATTGCAAAAGTCTTGTCTCTCAGGATAAAGAAGATCCTTCCCCTCATTATTGCACCCAAGCAGGGTCCTTTCGTGGAGGGAAGACAGATCACAGATAAAATCCTCAGTGCTAATGAGAGCGTGGAGAGATTTAGGAAATCTTAGAAGAAGGAAGTGGTCTACAAATTGGATCTGGAGAAGGCTTATGATTTAGTTGATTGGTCTTTCTTATTGGAGGTGTTGAGAGGTTTTGGTTTTGAGACAAGTGGTGTAAATGGATATGGGGTTGTGTTAGGACTTGTCACTATTCTATCTTGGTGAATGGAGTTGTGGTTGACTTCTTTCCTACCTTGAGAGGTATAAGACAAGGAGACCCACTCTCCCCTTTCCTGTTCACCCTAATTGCTGATGTACTTGGGAAATTATAGGGCTGACTCGAGGAATTTAATAAAAGGTTGGCGTGTAGGAAGGGAGGAAGTTCCACTGACACATCTGCAATTTGCAGATGACACAATCCTGTTCTGTGAAGGTGGGGACATAGATTGGATCCGGAATTTGAAATTGGCAATTCAACTTTTTGAGCAGATGTCTAACCTTAAGGCGAACTTTGATAAGAGTTGTGTAGTGGGAGTGAATATGGAGGAGAGGGAATTAAGTGAATATGCAGGTGTACTAGGGTGTGCAATGTCGGATTGGCCTTTGAAGTACTTGGACCTCCCCCTAGGAGATAATTCTAAGAACGAAAGCTTCTAGAACCTGGTAGTGGAGAGATTTGAGAAAAGGCTTGCATCCTAGAAGAAAAATTATCTCTCCTTAGGGGGGAGAATCACCTTGATTAGATCTACCCTAGCTAACCTTCCGGTCTACTTTCTGTCAGTGTTTAAGATCCCCACTAAGGTTTCCAATCTTTTGGAAAAATTAATGAAGAACTTTCTTTTGGAGCCTGGAGAGGAAAAGAAAGACCTAGGGTGAGTTGGGAGGTGGTAACTAGAGGTAAAAAGCTAGGAGGCCTTGGGATAACATTAAGAAAAGGAATATGGCCTTGCTGGGGAAATGGTTGTGGAGATTTACAATGGAAAAAGATAAGTTGTGGGCTAAGATTGTGGCTAGCATACATGGGCCGGAAGACAACGGTTGGGATCCGGGAATCGCTACAAGGGCTACAACTACTCCTTGGAAATCCATTCATGCTTTGCTTCCATCTTTCTCCCCCTGGGTCAGGTATGGTCTTAGCTTTGGTAATCGAATAAAATTTTGGGAACAGACTTGGGTAGGGGATTCACCTCTGAAGGACCAGTTCCCCTCCTTGTATGCTTTGTCAGACTTGAAAAATGAACCTATTTCTTCTTTCTTAGATCCTTTAGATTCCACCTCTGGTTTTGGTTGGAACCTAGGCCTGAAAAGGGCAATTAGGGATACAGACTTGGACAAGCATCTTATCTTTGTTATCCATCCTTGAGAATGTCTTTCTGGATCCTAATAAGGAGGATACTAGATTCTGGACTCCTTCCACCTTAGGCACTTTCTCTTGTGCTTCGTTTCTTGAAACTCTAACTCAGCCTCCTGTCACATTAGGGGTGTCCTTTCCGGTTAAAGAGATTTGGAGCAAGCCCATTCCTCCTCGGGTTGGTAGTTTTTGTTGGGAAATTTTCCTGGAAAGATTTAACACATTTGATTTACTTCGAAAAAAGAGACCCAATTCTTGCTTACTTCCTAATTGGTGTACTCTTTGTAAAGCTGATGGGGAAACTGGTTACCACCTTATGGTTTCTTGTAAGGTTGCTAAAACTGTTTGGGAGTGAGCTCTTTCCCTCCTTGGGTGTTCTTGGAATCCTCCTGAGAGTATCCAGAGGCTGTTCTCTCCTATGTTTTTCAGTTGGCCTAAGAAGAGAGGGAAGATTATGTGGAGGAGCATTAGGGCAGCTGTATGTTGGTCCCTTTGGGAAGAAACAAATTTACGAATCTTCTCAGACATGGACAGATCCCTGGAAAACTTATTTGATCAAATCAGAGCAGTTTTCATACTTTCCTGTGGCTGACTTATTAAGAAATTGGAAATAGATAGCTACTTCTGCTATGTGTAAGAGGTCTCCTAGTCCCTCATGGTCCCCCTCCACCCTCTGGATGTATAAAACTGAATTTTGATGGCAGTAGTTTGGGGAATCCAGGACCTTCTGGGATTGGGGGAGTGTTCAGGAATGAGGAGGGGGTTATTATTGCTTTGTTCTCCGGCCCCATTGGGGAAGGAGACTCTCTCAGGGCTGAGATCCTTGCAGCTCTGGAAGGAATTCAAAGAGCAAGGGAACTAAATATCAGACACTTGGTCTTGGAAGGTGACTCGAAGGTGGTGATTAGCTGGCTGAAGGAAGAGGACAGTGGCTTGTGGAGATATAACAATGAAAAGAAAAAATTCTGTTGGTTGGGCAGAGACATTGAGATACTCTATAGCTGGGTGAAGAGGTCTGCCAACTCATTTGCAGATGGGCTGGCCAAGCAGGGGGTGAATAAGGAGGCTATATTCTGGGCTAATTTTTTACTTTCTTTGTATTCTGTTGTGGGGGAGTTAAGTCTTTTTACCTCCCCTATTGTATCTAAATCTTCACAAATATTTGCATCATTAATAAAGTTTTACTGTTATTGATCAAAAAAAGAAAAAGATGGGACATTTCTTAGGTCAAATGCTGATCCAATTATGCAATCTTCTGGACCAACAAGGGAAAAATAATGGCACAAAGTTCCCCATCCGTTGGGATTCTATTAGGTGAAGTAAAATGTTAGAGAATACAACTTCAATAATCAAATACATACTATTCTGATGAGGCTCGAACTCAAAAACTGATAACAAGATACAAATTGGAGCTACTTTGAGGGAGGCCCAAGCCTCCTGAAATTGAAAATCACACGCACACACACACACAGAGATAGATAGATAGAGAGAGAGAGAGAGAGAGAGAGAGAGAGAGAGAGAGAGAGGAAGAAATCTCTGTTTTCTCTTCTGTTATCCAGATCTCGATCATGCTACTTATAGCCTCTCGATACATCAGATGGAGTCATGCTCATTGCGTGCTTCGGTTAAGGCATGAACTGTGCCTGGATGATGTGGCTTTCTAACATACGTGTACCTGATAGGAGGTTTTCTAAACTGAGTTGGGTGTGAGGTGTTTAGGCCCTGAATTGGCTGGGCATGGATCTGGCCTGGACGAATATGAGCTGGAACTGGACCTTCATGCTGGGCTTATCATATTCACACAATTGGGTAGGCAATTCAGACCTCTTTCTCGATTAGCCCAGTTCAGTACTTGGGTATGAAGGATTTTGCATACTAATAAAAACACAACAGTTTGACTTAGTTCAATCTTAGTGTGATTGTAATGCAGACAGTGGATGAAACAAACAAAAGATAACCAATGAAGGAACAACAGCCACAAATCAATGGGCTTTAACAATTGATTAGAAGTTTTAAAGACTTCAACTGTAGCGATTGATAGAATATAGTTGGTGACCACAGTATCTTGTTAGGCACTTGGTAACATGAAAACTGATGGATAATTTCATTTTTTGTTAGATTCTTTGACATGCTTGAGCTGAAACTTTTATTCTTTTAAGCAAGGTTTGCAGTATTAATGAGATTTTGTTGTAATTTCCCCATTTTTCAAGGTGGTGATACGAAATTTAACAAGATTTTTTTTGTAATATCTCTGATATTTTGATGATATTTCAGATTTCATTAATAGACTATGTACCTTAGGTTTAAAATTCTAGACTATTATTAGAAACATTCTGATTTTTCATTAATATCATCACATTTTTTTAAAATCTTTTCCTAAAAGAACAAATAAGGCTTTGGTGATTGGATGATTGGCTTACCATTTTGATATGATTCAAATAATAATTCAATATGATTCAAAAGTGCGAACAACCTTAGAGACCAATAAAAAGGAAGAAAAATAAAAGAAATATCATTTGTAATCAATCTTTGTTGTTAGAAAGTGGAGAAGAATAGAGAAGTTGGAAAGAATCGGGCTAACAGTAGTCATTTCAAGCTGTGTCAACCCAAGTGCCACCCACTTTTATTAGAATTATAAGAGCTTTGTAAACTTACATTTGTGACCCAAATTGAAGTAATAAAAGAAAAGAATGGAATTACAAAAGTGCCCCTTGTCGACCATGGTATAAAAGAGAAGAATAAACAAAATATAACTTCTAACACTCCCCCTCAAGTTGGCATTAATGTCATAAAGCTCCAACTTGCTACATATGATTTATCCAAGTACGGATTGAGCCTTTGGTGAAGAGATTGGCTAGCTAATTTTATGACCTCACATACGGTGTAACAATTTCTCCACTTGTGACGTTCTCCCTTACAAAGTGGCAATCTACCTCTATATGCTTCGTCTTTTCATGAAACACTGGATTAGAAGAAATATGGATTGCATGAGGCATGCTAGAGGCATATGCCTCATGCGCCTCATGTATGCCTTGTACAAAAGGACAAAGAAAAAAAAAGAAAGAGAAAGTAAAGAAAGTGAAAAGAAAAAGAAGGGGAAATAAAGTTTGGGCTGGAGTCAACATCGCCAAATCACCCCAACACCTCATGCCTCCAGGTAGTGGAACACTTCCCATCACGCCTCCGTGTTTTAAAACATTGTTTCCAAGTAACCTAATTTCCTCCAAGAAATGTGCAATAGCCAGTTGTAGACATTTTGTTAATGATTGATCTTGTGCAAGTTGCATCCGTATACGCTTCCAAAGATAATTCTCCCCTTTCTTAAACAACCCTTGACCTGGAGCAACTTCCTAATGGTTTGTCCTTGGTCTCTTCATAAATTGGCTTAATAACCCCACATTAAAGTAATGTATGGTCTAGTAATGATGAGATGAGTTTTCCTACTAGTCTCCTGTATCTCCCAGGTCATCTTAGAGCTCTCCCTCACTATCAGATATCTTGACATTCAGATCAATAGGAGAGTGTACCAGTTTTGCTCCTAGTAATCTTGTCTTTTCTAACAAATCAAGCACATATAAATAGATACATGCATATGTTTATATAATATTTATATATACAAATATAATGGAATGTTACATTCAGGTTGGGTTCGGTTATCGAAGGCTTTAATCCTAACCAAGTGTGAAGTTATGTCTGATTCTTAGTTTTCAACCCTTACCCCAGTCTGAACTTCAACCAAACCCAACTCTATCCAACTTTTTTGGGTTTAGTTAAGGCTAACCCTGCCCAAGTTGCACTGCTAGTTATATTGGGTGGCTTCTGGGCCTGTGCACCTCCCTGCTCTTGATTTCCAGGATACACCATCATATATCATGTTCCATGATCTTAACCTCATTTGGTCATTAATAAAACAGTCACTGATCAATAAAAAATGAAGTACAAAAGTTTTAATAGATGAATTTCTAAGGTTTTTTCTTATTCATTAGCTTTTGTACCCAGAATGACCTTTTCTTCATCAATTATCTGAGTCCAAACTGCCCCACCTATAAATTGTGAGGTATAGTGAACATTTATGTGAAGTACAAAGAATTAAATACATCTTGACCTATGTACTGATATGGAAGAAAACAAAAAGTACATAAGTTGTGGTTGTGCCTAGACTTATAAATCTCAATTGGTTGATTGTGTAGGTTGCCTCAGAAAAGGGATTTTTCTCACTGGCTATTAATCTGCAGGTAAGGTCTCATTTATATTTATTTATAATGTCATTTTATGCATCTTCTTAGAATGGGAGAGACAGTAACACAGTATCATTACAGGTGCCAGGGTCAACCCATTACAGTATGGTGTTTTATTTTGTAACAAAACAATTGGTGCCTGGATCACTTTTGCAACGTTTTGTTGATGGTGATGATGAGTTCCGCAACAGCCGGCTGAAGCTCATTCCGTCAGTTGCCAAGGTCTGTTTCTTCTACTGTGCACTTCTCAATTTCCAAGACTGCACGACACAGTCCCTTTTGATTTGTAACAAAATCTTTTATTAAGAATCAGAGGAAGTAATTAAGTGGTAAAGAACAGTATAGAAATAGTACAAAATGAGGAAGCTTCATTTAAGACTAACCCAATGATTGGTCCTTCAAATATTTGATCTCCCCACATTTTAAGGAATAGCAAATCTCCAACAAATTTTACTATTCACCACTGATCCAGTGTTTTAAAAACCAACCCAGAGGCTGAACCATTTTTTCCTCTGGATCGTGGGTCAGCCATTTGACCATCCGGGTTGGATGGGTTAGACCGTGGTGTCATCAATTTAAATGAATATATATAAATATAAATATAATATGTATAGACATATATAGGATAAATAATATATAATTACATTCTACATGTAATATATGTATATATATGGTTTATTTTAGGTCTAATTTATGTCTTTTATTTCAGTTTTTAATTTTTTTATAAATAACAAAAAGCTAAAAATCGGGATTTGAGGCCAAAAAGTGTCTTGGAAAAAATGGTAGGGCAGTTTAGATCTTTATCAACAAATTGACCAACTGAAATAAGGTTAGTAGTAAGTTTGGGAACAAAGAAGGTTTTGGTAAGGGAGAGTGAAGACGAGGGTGAGAGCTTCAAACACAAGTCATTACTCTCAATGATATTCAATTTTTCACCATTGGCACTAACAATATGCTTATGATGGGTCTTCGAAGATTTATTTGAAAGTTCGGGGTAGGCTCCAGTCATATGATTGGTAGCCCCTGAATCAATTATCCAAACATGTGAGGAAGAGGAACAATATCCAGAGAACTCGCCAGATAAGATAATAGCAGAAAATGCAGATGAGATAGTACAGGATACCAGTTCTCATATTTCTTCCCTGTTCATGGGAGCAGAAGGTTCACCTTTGATGTTGGGTGCACTAGGTGTGTTAATCATCTGTCCTTCAGATACCTGATAAGTTCGTGGCTGATTCTTCTTCATACTACCTTTGGAGGGACGAACAGGGCAATCTAGAATGATATGACCATGTTGGTTACAGTATGTGCAAACATTCTTCTTCCTGTTGTGTGAAGCAACATGTCCAAAACCTTTACATTGATAACATCAAGTTTTAGACATATCCTTTCCACCAGGTTTCTTACTCCCTTGTGCAATAAAAACTGTTTCAACCTCAGGTTCAAGTTGCTTCCCTTCCAGATTTGCAGCAGCCATAAGTCTAGTCTCCTATCACAGCAACTCTCCCATCACAGAATCTAAATTTGGTAATGTACTCCTACTCAGAATATTGGACCGAATGATCCCGTATTCAGGTCTCAGTCTCATGAGGAAATGATTCACCTTCCTCCTCTCAAAGTGCTTCTATAGATACTTAACACACTCTACTGAATCAGATGGCTCAATGTGAAATAATTCATATTCTGCCCACAAGTCAAGAAAGTGTGCATAATAATCCTGTATCTTTTTGTCTCCTTGGCAATAGGTAAATATTTTAGATTCAATTTGGTACTGTCTTGACATATTGGACTGATGATAGGCCTTCTTGAAATAAAAATACATTTCATAGGCTGTTCGCATTCTCCTCATAGGAATAGCAATGTGAGAAACAACAGAGTTGAGAATCCAAGAAACAATTTTTCCATTGTGAAAAGGCCTTAGTGTTTGATTCATCAGGTTTATTAACAGCCCCATTTAAGTATCCTTTGAGTCCTTTTCCTTCAACAAAGAAGTCAAAATGAAACTTCCACATGCTGTAGTTAGTTCCATCGAACTTCACTGGAATAGTGTCCACCTTTTCGGCCATTCCAATCAAGAAAAATAATCTACAAGAGAAGTAGCAGCCCTGGTAACTAATTTCAAGGTTTCTTAATCTCTACACTTGATCCAGAGATTAACCAACTGCTGAAATTAATGTCCCAGTAATCAACCAAGAGAATCCCTCAGAAGAGACACCCTTGACAGCAAGGCCAAAGCAAACAATATTCACCTCAGTTATGCAATCCACAGAGATATGCCAAGCTGTGAAGGAATTAAAATCCTTCGAAGAAAATGCCAAAATGGATCCAAGCCAGCAGAGTTTCAGAACTGTCGAACTGGAGAGAGAAAATACTCTCCAGAACTGAATCCGAAATACAACCGAGTGGTTTATTGAGTGAGAGTATCCTAGGCCCTAGGGCAACACTAAAACTAGGGTTCTCAGAAACAAAGGATATCCGATTGAGCAGATAGGTCAGATTCACCAACCTGATATGCAGATTTCCAGAAACTGCCATCCAAGAGAGGAGAGATCAGAACTCCCCAAATACTTGTCCAATCACGATGAGATTTTCTAAGTAGGTAAACCAGATCTCGACAACACACCAGTTAAAGTTTCACTTCGAACAGATGCTTCCCCAAGGAGTTCTATGAAGATTTCCCTTGCTGAAATCGCAGAACAAAGTAAACAGGATTAGGGTTGACTGAAACAGCCCTATCTTCAGTTGATGAGTCCAGAAACCAGCAAGGTTTGAGAGGTTAATGAGTGAACATGGAGCAGACAGTCTATGGAGCAACCTGCTCTAATACCATGTCACACAACCAGTTTGAACAAGAGAGCACAACCAGTTTAGGGTGAAAACAGAAACTGTTGACCCCACCCTAGAGAGTCAGAATATATATATAAAATATGGTATTTACAGAAAGGCCCTTGTGGGGCAAAGAAGAGAAAATAAGAAAGAAAGAATACATGATAGTGTACAACAAGGACTATAGAAATAAGGTACAACATCTGGATTCTTCACACATTCAAGTCACCATTCAAAAATTCTTTCTTAACATCAAGCTGGAACAATGGCCAAGAATAACTAAATAGAAGAGAGTAGAATCTGAACTGAATTCAACTCTGCAATTGATGCAAAAGTCTCCATGTAGTCAATCCTATACATTTATGTATTAGCCTTTAGCCACCAATCATGCCTTGTACGGTTCTACCTTTCAATCAACCCGTCAACCATGTATTTGATGGAATCCCCACTTATATCCACCATCTCCTTTTCTTTAGCCAAATTAACAATCTCCCATGTTTTAAGCCCTTAATATTAGTGCACCCATCTCATCTGACATAGCTACTCTCCACTCAGGTCTAGATATGCTTCTGATACATATCTAGGAACAAACTTAGAAGACAATGAGAACAAGGTGGTTGGGAACTCTACACTTCCTGGTCTGTTACACCCAAGTATCTATAAAAACCTTGGGGGTTCAAATTGTGTCTCTGCCATTTGCTTCACATAGGGGAATGTGTCAGTCATTAGGAGATGAAGTTCATGTGGGCAATGGCACGTACATGACCTGTCAAGAAGGTTTCTGCCAGATGACATTTTGGGTTGCCCAGAGTGGAATTCTAAATGTCTCATATATCTAGGAATATCCTTAGTAAAGCCAAACTTGTTAGTAAAGATTCTTCTCTTTCTTTCTTTTCTTATTTCAAGTTCCCTAAGAAAATGACAATAGAACCATGTTCCACAAGATTGTATAGTCCAACTGTTTGTGGACAATCTAGAAAACAAATCTTAAGCTGTTCCATCTATTCAAATGATAAAAAAAAAGATGTTCAATCTATTCATCCATTTAGGGAATCTCCCATTAGGGAAGTTGCATGAATACCTACGTACATATCTATGTATTTTCTGGACAGGATCATCTATTTATCCTCCTAGTTGTCTTACTTTATTGGCTTTGTCTTGTGTAATTGTGTTCCATATTTTTTCCTGATTCTAGGTGTAAAATGATGCAGGGCTCATGGATTGTGCGCCAGAGTGTTGGAAGGACCCCTTGTTTATTGGGCAAGGCAGTTGATTGTAACTACATTCGTGGTCCTAAGTACTTGGAAGTAAGTACTACCTTTTTATCTTTAAAGATACTTGGCTTGTAGTATATGTAAAATGTTATTGCTTACAGAAATTGTCACCTTGCAGATAGATGTTGATATTGGTTCTTCTACTGTTGCTAACGGAGTATTGGGGCTTGTTTGTGGTGTAATTACAACATTGGTGGTTGACATGGCTTTTCTTGTGCAGGTGAGTATTAAGGGATGATCTGGCTGTAAAAATATAAAAAAAATGGTGTATATAAGAAGTGGACAAAGTAGGTTTCGCCACTAAATCTTGCTCACATGAATTGTTCTGTTGAACCACCCAACAAATTCCCTTAGACAAAGCAGGAACAAGATATTGACTGAAGAAACCAAGGTCTTGCTTTTAACAAACAAGGAGTACTAGAAAAATGAATCAGGAACTGCCAAAGATATTCATGAACTCACCATTTATGTTGCATGACCACAAATGTTCATTCCAAGAGAACGATTGCTGCACAATTATCATCCTCTCGACAATAGAAATAAAAACAAGATCAAAATTGTTCAAAAATATGAAAAAAAAATCAGAGGTTGTTACTTGCTTGACCAATCAATTATTATCTTGCAAAGACTTGACTTTTCTACTTACATGATAACCTATAGGATACTTGATTAAATTAAAAATTCTGAAATTCAAATGCCATATCCAATCAGTGATTTAGTCATAATAACTTCCTCAAACAGATGGCAAATCACAAGATCTTGGACTCATTGGATGGGAAAATGTATACTCTTGTTGTCATGCCATAGCTTTGACACCTGGAAGTATAGCCACGTTTTAGAATGCCTCTTAAAGCAGTTCAAGTTAATATTAATTACTGATGGGTGCTTACTAAGCATGAGGACAATATGGAATCAACCACCCCATATAGTTAATACACAGATGTTGAAAACAGATTAGTAATACCAACTGCACTATTGAGTGTTCAACACTACAGAATTCCTGGGGTTTTCATGGGTTTTTTCTCTTTTTTGTTGGTTCTTGCAATGGCCCAGATTCTCTTGTGTGATACTCAGTCCCTCTTCCACGAGTGCACAAGGTTATCAAGAAAAGAAAAAGGGTTATAATGTTTTTGACAAGGATAGAACAGAAAACTACCAATGCCACATTATTCTGGTCAACCTGCTTTGTTCAAAGGGATTACTGTGCATTCAAATGCCACGTCTTTCTCAACCATTGCATTGAATACCCCAATTGTCTTACTTTGGAATACTAGGGCTCTGTAATTATTTCTTATTGCAACATTTTCCATGATCTATCTTGAACTGAGAAGACGCTGCTGTTTCTTTACTGTTGTAGGCAAATACTGTAGATGAGTTGCCAGAGCGGCTTCTTGGTGCTGTTCGTGTAGCACATGTTAAACTGTCATCTGCCAAAGTACCAGTACTAGATTCCAGTCCGGGACCCAATTGACCTGATTGTGCAGCATTTTTTTTATTCTACTTATTTCACAATAGATCTCTCAAGTAACTGATCTAAACTACAGATTTGATTAGATATAGAAGTGCCAATCCAGTACATATCTGATCCACCCACTTCTCATGTACTATAATGTAAGATCACAGATTCACAATGTCTATTTGAATTCTCTCAGCATACACTGAGAAATCACAGAAAGCATTCATTCTTTTTCCTGCAATTGATTCTTTTCTTTTAACAGACAGTTATTCTTCTTTTCTGTTGACTCGCTAAGCGGTTTTAAGAAAAGGTTAATAGTGTTTCTAGCGTTCCACTTTGCAAAGCAAATGGCCAGCGATACAACTAGAGGAAAAGTAACCTAACCAGTATTATGGTTTATGATGCATCTCTTAGAGGGAAATAGCTTTACATCGTCTATGTTGTCTTCGTTATCCACTAGTATTTCTTCTAATGGACTAAGAACTTAATTTAAAAACCAGAGGTCACAGACTCAGTGTCATATAACTAGACACGTTTTCATTTCTACTTTTATGAATAAAATGAACTTGTTTCATACCATACATGCATTGAATCTTATCAAAGCATGATGAAGGCACAGAGAAGCCTTTTAGTCCCTGTTTACTCTTTGGTAAATTTTTCTGGAAACACTTATCCGGGTAAGTGCATAATGTGCATTTACTCATGTTCTTTTATTTCTTAGGTAAATAAGATGATGACCATTTTAGATATAAAAAACTATTATTAAAAAGGGCATTTTTGTCTCATTCAAGTGTTAAAAATTTTAACTCTGTGAGAACTGAGAAAGTTATTTACCCACTTAGGAGATGTGTATCACTTACTCAGTAAAATAAATTTTCCTTGGTGCCCACATAAATTTGAAAACTGAACATGAGATTCTTGGTCAATGGGAACCAAAATCCCACATAAATCAAATGGTCAGGCTGCACGACAATGTATTTAATCTCCTCCCTGAACACAACTTCGAGGCTAGAAGAGATAGGAAAAGACCAAAAAAGACATGCCTAAAAGTAATAAGAAATGGTATGTCTATAATTTAATGATAGATATGGCCCTGGATACTTACCTTCTTTTGATGCATTTCATTAAAGTTAAATTTGGATAATGTTAACTTGTATCTTCACTTTTTACTTGCACACATACAATAGCACGTGTTCTTATACACACCTAGGAAAAATCCATGATGCCAAAAAGACACATTTATGATACTGGTTGATTGATAAAGACATGGTATCAAATGAGCTTTGACCAATCAAAACACCTCGTAAATTCTTATGAATACCACCTGATTAGTCAACTCTTTTATGATACTGGTTTATTGATTATAGGTTTTTCAATTATCATGGCGTCATTCCAACCCATTTTTCAGATATCATGTCTTTCTAGTTATTTATATAACTAGAAAGACATGGTACCAGAAGATCTTTGACCAATCAAAATCCACCGACTAATTTTTGTAGATATCACCTGATTGGTTAACACGTTTATGACAGCAGTTGGTTGGTCATAAATTTTTCAGATGTCATATATTTCCAGTTATATACTTTTTAAATTTTTTTTTCTTTTTCTTTTCCCAGGTTTCCCTAACCAAAACTATACAGCATGCCACTTTTCTTTAGAATGGTCATTGACTCATTGTCAAATGGTTAGAAGAGATGCATTATTTTTTCTTCAATGTGGAAGGCTGGAAGCCACTGGATGATACATCCCAATCCCCCTAGTAGACGACCATTCTTTTTTGTCTATAACCGTCTGCAAACAATTCTTTTTTGCAGATTTCCAATATTTAAGTTTTCCATTACCTAGGGTGTTAATATACCACATTCTCAAAACTTTTTAATACTTAATGAGAGACATGAATAATATAGCACATTAATACAATATTTAGTAATACAAATTTTTTGGGTTTCACACTACAAGTAAATTGGGTTTGGGTATCAGTTACCCTAATGTTAAAACCCAAACAACAGAGCTTTAATTTAAAATTCCAAGCCCATCCCAAATCCTACGGCCACAGGTTTTGATAAATGGGTCCTATTATGTTAAGGACAAAAAGAGTATTTGAAAATTACCACAAAATTATCGTTCCTAATTATCGATTTATCACTCACTCGGTGTAAATTAAAGTTGGTAGCACATGCTGAAAAGAGTTCATAAGAATGGAAATAACCAGTATTTTTGAACCATCATTGACTCAGATGGTTGGATTGTTTGAGCCAGAAATCGTTCAGGTAACTAGTTCCGTTTCACCCTTAACTCATTCTTAGGCCAAAACCCGTTGATTTGGTCAAAGAACCGCTGGCCCAGGCAGTCGAACCATCAACCAGTTCGACCAAGACAGCTGTTTGCATTTAAATGCAGATTGAGAGATGGGGAGAGACAAACCATATTGCAGAGAGAGAGAGAGAGAGAGAGAGAGAGAGAGAGATTGGAGCTGAGATCTCAAATCGGAGAGAAATCTCAGCTCTCAAATCTCAAATCTGAGATCTCAGTTCTCATATCTGAGATCACAGGGAGATCTGAATGGTTGCTAATGCGCTTTCTGTTGCTGTTGCCACCGCCATCGCCATCTCCATCACTGGTGAACGTCAAATGATCCTCCTTTTTCCCTCTTCCTCCTTCTTCCCTCTTTCTCTCTTTCCCTCCTTTCCTTTATTCATTTCTTTCCTTTCTTTCCTTTCCTTTTTTTTCCCTTTTCCCCTTCCTTTTTTTCTTGTGAATTTGGCATCAATTCACTGTTAGGATTCATCCCCCCTGTACGGTGGGACTAAAAAATTCTAACCTGGACTGATCAATCATTCTCCCTTTCTTTCTTTCTTTTTTCTTTCTCAGCTAACAACCACATGTCTCTTTTTTGTAAGACTAAGAGTAATAAAACCCTAATATGCCAATCTTATGAAACCGTCCGAATCATTCAACCTGGGCAATCAAAACGTTGACCTGAAAAGCAATGGCCATAGTTGTCAGTTTCCATGTCAGTTTTTAAAACTTAGGAAATAACCAATTGGACATTTTTGACCAGTTGGAATTTCCTATCCATTAATCTTATCCACATGACATAGCCACACATAGGAAACATCTCCTCTACCTGTACGTTATTATGCATGGGGAGATGTTCCGATGCTGCACAGCTGTAGTGTTTTGTGGGTAGGTATGAATAGAGCTCTTGTGGGTAGAAGATCCCGATTTACTTTTGACGTGTTGCCATACTATATGGATTCCAATGTTCAAAAACAATTTGGATCTGGAATGCTCTTAGATTCCCATATCAACTGATCCAACCGTCCAATCTGATCCGGTTTTTAAAATAATGATCAAAACAAAAAAAGTTTCCTCCATCAAACGGGAATATAAATATTTAACAAGTACATTGAAATATAAATGGATTCGACTATGATATAGAAAAGATATAATATCGGAAAAACAACCGACTAATAAATTGGAATCATAAACGTGATAGTGAATCAGGTGTTAATTATCAAAATTCATGAGTGGGTTTTGATCGGTCAAAGCTCTTTCCATATCATATATTTCCTGTATCATAAATTTTCCCATATATTCTAAAAGGGAATTTTGGAATATAAATATTTAACAAGTACATTGAAAGTAAACTGCCGGAGCCCAAAGTTTTTGCAATAAATGAAAGTTTGGAGGGCTAACTATCAATATCCCCAAAGTTTAAGGTGGTATTCTATAATTTATTTATTGATTCATCCACTTTTTTTAGTCTTTTTTTTTATGCCTTCAACAGATTTTTTAGTCTCATTGCTTTTTTAGTCGTTTTCTTAAGTCTTATGGCTTTTAGTCTTGGATTATATGATTATATGGGAACCATGGCAGGGTGCTAGGTTGTTATGACTTATGAGTTGTGGAATTTGGGCAAATTTATTCATCGTAACATTGATATTGTGAAATGGGTATCTAGAAAACCATAGAAAAATGGTCTTGTTAGGGTGACTTATGACATAGGTGGGTTCATCATTGGTTTTCAAACTTTAGCAGTGCTACATAATCTTGTTTAAGAGATCTATTAATATTGCTTTAAACGTCATCCATTTTTATTTACAAATGGCTTTTTCATCAAAATCTAGAGTCGAAAATGACCCCTTTTATTCTTGGGATAAGTGGATTGCAATCCACCTCAGAAATTTGAATTGCAGCCCCCTCCTAGTCTATTAGTACCCTCCCTCTCCCCCGCCCTATAAACCACATCCTGCCCGTAAATTTGGCATCAATCCATGGGCAGGATTCAGCCCACCCCTAGAAATCTTAGCTCCACCCTAAGAGTAGACCGAAGTATAAAAATTCCTTTATTCTTTAGGGTTGAAATTGACCCTTTTGCAAAGTCCAAGAGTTACAAAAGCCAAAAACTCATTATTTTAAATAACAAACCCAAAATACCAACCCAAGACAACCCGTCAACCTAGATACCATCATCTTCCACACTTGATACATTGCAAACTGGAATATTAGTTTTCCATGTAAAAAAAAAACTTACTTCTCTTCCTAGTACTTGAAGAGACACAACCTCCTGTCCTTGACCTCCTATCCTCTCCATTCTATGCTTTGAGTTTCACAAACAATGAATCATCCTTTATTCATTAGGCTGCGTTTGGAAACGATGCAAATAAGTGTGAATGCAAATTATAGAGTGTAAAACGGTTCATATAAATTGCAAAATTGGGTTAGTTTTGCACTGACAAATTTACCCTCTTACCAAACAGACTTTTAGCTGAAATGGATGCAAACAAGAAGTCTAGTAAAGCATATGCTTTTTTGTTTTTTATCAAAATCCCACTTTAATGCAAATTTACTTCTTTTTTATTGTACTTTTACATCTTATTTTCAATGTAAATATGCATTGATTTGTCATTTGTCAATATATAAATATAATGTTGCCAAACATAGGCAAAAGTGAACGAGATTGCAAATTTACCCTGAACCAGGATTTACACTCCATTTGCATCGTCCCCAAATGCAGCCTTACTCTCATATCTATGGTGGAACATGATACGTTCCATGTACATCATCAGTTGCTTGGCATACCTAAAAACTAAAATGAAAGAAAAATCGAGAAAATGTTTTTGACACACCGAGTAGATTTTTTGGTGGTTATTAATTAGGAACCAAGGTGGAACCCCTATTTTTTGGTCCAAAACGGAGAGAGAGAATTGTACCTTCCCATCCCTGTTTTGTCTTCCAGAGATGAGGACAATTAGAATATTACCCTTGTTTTGTCATTCAAAACTGAGAAGGAAGCAATCCACCCCTATTTTGTCGTCCAAAAGTGAGAGATGGTGATATCCAAAATTGAAAGAAAAGGAAGAGGAGAAGCTCTAGGAATTTTTTTAGGTGGTTTTCTACCATATCACGATTTGATTTCAACTATATTACTTGGGGGTTGAGGAAGGAAGAGACTAGAGAGGGCCATGCTAAATTGGTAATTTGAAAGACTTAATAAAGGAATGAAGGAGAGATACTAGAAAGTAGGAATGGCAATGGGGCGGGGATCATATTCCCCATCCCCGATCCCGATTTTGGAATAAATCCCCGTCGGGGATAAAAGTTGTCCTCCATCTCCAATCCCTGACGGGAATGGGTTCCTATGGGGACCCAGATCCCCAAAATTTTGTAGTTAATAATATTTTATATATATATAAATAAATAAAAGATTTAAAATATAAATAATATTTTAAATATATTTTGATATATTTAAATAATATAAATAATATCATATAACATTATTTTGAAAATCAGACCAGATTGGACAATTGAACCGTTGGACCCGGGAAACGACCATACTTTTGGGTCTGATTTTCAAGTGGACTATTTTTTCTGAAAAAAAACCATTGAATTAGTCGTAAAACTGCTAAACCGTTTGACCCGGGCAATGGTTCATGGCTTAATAAAATATTTGTTATTTAATTTTTTTAAGAGAGCATGTATAGAGAGGGGATCAAGAGATGGGGGAGGGATTGAAATTAGATCTTAGATCTGAAATCACTACTGAGAGATCTAGAGAGAGAGAGAGAGACTGAGAGATCTATGAGATCTAAGTTGCCATTGCTTTGTTAACATCACCGCTGTCGCCGCTGCTTTGGTACTGTCGTTGCTCCGTTACTGTCACCGGTGAACCGCCTCCTCCTCCTCCTTCTTTCCTTCCTTTCTTCTTTCTTTTCTTTCCTTTCCCAACCGACAACAATTTCTCTCTTTTCTCATAAAATGAGTAATGTGTGTATATACATACATACATACATACATACATACATACATACATACATACATACATGCATCATCCTCTTACCCTAATAGGTCAAATAAATCAACCCGCCCAAACCGATCAACCCAGATGGTCGAACCACTGACCCGAAAACTAGCGGTCAAATCAGTTTTTAAAACCTTGATATATAATAATATATAGTTAATATATTTAATTGGGGTTAGGGCGGGGATCTCATTCCCCATCCCCATCCCCAACCCCATCGGCTTGGGGAAGTTGGGTACCCGTCGGGGATAGGAAAATTGCTATTCCTACTAGAAAGGAGAGAAAGGAGAGGCCACATGGCCAGTTTTGTTTTAATATATAGTAATAGATAGACAATGGGGATTTTCAGGGCATAGGGGGCCATGGCTCCCCTTTGCCACCCTCGTCTAACACTTTGCCCTTATTCAAAATATATCTGATTTTGTAAATTTCTAATTGTTTTTTATTTTTTTAAATCCATATAAATAAAGCATGATCTATTTTTTTTAAAATTAAATAAGAAATCCAAATCAAATTTATCATATATGTAGTAAATCTCATACAAAATATTAAATGGTGCAGGGCCCATTTTTCAGATAAAGTAGGGTATTAATTACAAATAAAACCCAATTTAATCTCTTAAATCAAATAAAAAATCTATTTGTCAAAAAAGAAAAAAAATTACCATAAATTTATAATATAGATAATGGGTATCAAATGAAACTAGGTCAGATAAAAAACGAAATAATTCAGATTCACAACCCCATAAGTAATACAGAAATCAGGTCATTATCTAGGTTATGTTTGGTATCATTGCTACTTCTAGTTTTAGTACCATTGTTTTTTAAGGAAACATCAAATTTGGTGTTTCTACTGCAAATGCCAACACCTGATCCAAAACTTATACTTTTTTAGTGGAAGTAATTATCTGGTGTGATATGACAAAACAATTTCTCAAAAATTTGTATTGACAAGATAAAATGTTACTAAGTAGAAGTGGCAATGGTATTAAACACAACCCTAGTTTATTGTTGAAAACATAGGTAGGTCTCATTATAAGGTTGATAATTCCATACTGTGAAGTGAACACGATGGTTGTTTGGTGGGCTATGGAACCAATTGTTGTTGAACTTGAAGATGCAGAGATGGACGGCTGATACTTGGGCTCTCCAAACCTGCAAATAAACAAGAGAGAACAACGACCAGTACACAATAGATCTGAGACACTAACCCTCTCTTGCAAAAAGACAAAAAGGAACTGCCAAATTTGGTTGGGGCTGAATATGATTGGAGGTTTCTTAACCTCTCAAAATATTTGATTTTTCATGTATGTGCTATCATTATGAGATAGCTACATATATATATAGGTCTCAACCCAACAATCCCTTCCTTGTTTTGAGGTGGGAACTTAACAAACTTGAATGTTGGGGGGAAGACCTCACCAGAATGAGACAAGTGCCTCATTGACCAAGGATCTAATCACTTGGTCATCCAACCTAGACCAAGTAAAATGGATATCCATTGACCTTAATAAGAGTTGGAACCAGGATCCAAAGCAATCAATAATATTGGTATCTCTATGCATAAAAGATTGAGCTTTTTGCATAAAAATTAATAAAGTTACAACAACTATTGACAAAATCAAATACCTTTTGAAAAGATTTGCAAAAACAGTGAGCCATACAAAAGCTTATTATTTTTTACCAAATTGCTCCTTATTAAAATCCCGCCCATTAAACTTTGCTTTCATTCTTTCATTGTCTCAGTCTTTCGGATCTATCTCTCTTTCTTTGTATCTCCCTCTTCTCACTTTGTTAGGGCATTCGTTTATTTCTCTATCTTTTTTTTTATATATTTTTATTGTATGTTGGAATGAAGTTAAAGGCTTCTATATTTGTAGAAAACATGGCTCAAGCTCCTTACAATGGGAAGATAGGATTTGTGTAGCCGACCACAAATATCTCCCACAAAAATGCCCTCTACATTTCCTAGAGAGTAAAAGCCCTAGAAGTTCATCATTTTCTCATAACTCTACGTGTTGTTGTAGTCATGGATACTGCTAAAATGGTGAAGGATCTTTTGCCTCGTGAGTTCATGAAGGCATACACTACTCATCTCAAACAATCGGGGAAAATGGAACTTCCTCACTCACTAGACTGATATTGTGAAACACCACCCGGCCTGTGTAATGCCAGATGGTTTCTAAATATGTAAAACACTAGCCGTTCTCCATTATATCAGATGGTTTATACACTTGTGAGAATCATACAAAATCTTGTGGTTTATTAGGTTCAAGGTGCATTTGATGGTATAACTACAATTAGACCATCTAGGGGAATATATGTTTGCAACTATAAATGATATTCCAAAATTGTAAGTAATCATCCGGTCTTTTCAATGTCAAATGATTTTTAAGTTTGTAGTACATTATCCGATCTTCCCCATACCAGATGGTCTATGCACCTATGAGAATCATATATAACCATGTGGTTTGTTTGGTTTTAAAGGAATTTGAGTGTGTTAGACCACTTGTGTAATTAACGATTTTAACTATAATTGATGGCTCAAAATTGTAAGCAACCATCCGGCTTGTGTAATGTCAAATGGTTCTAAGTCTGTAAAACACCACCCGGTCCCCACTATACTGGATGGTCTGTACAGTTGTGAGAATCATATAAAACCTTGTGGTCTATTGAATTTTAGATGAATTTGAGAGTGTAAATACTATTTTGTCACCTGAGTGATAGATATTTGCAACTGCAATTGATGATTCAAAACTGCAAACAACCGTCCAATTTTTGTAATATCGGATGCTTGCCAAGCCTATAAAACACCATTCGGTCTGTTGGTTGTACCTAATTTTTTTCCCTTTGAAGAACTATCTGTTGTACCAAGTTGTTAAACAGGTGCCTGATTTTTTTCCCATGCAATAATCCACAAGTGAAGTGATTTCTTGTACCAAAGTTTTAGCAACTTGTTTGACCTGTATTGACGCCATTTTTAAGATTTCTACAAGAATTTATGCCTAAGAGTAGAATCCAACAAGGGTGGATTTTACCAATGAATTCATGTCAAATGGGACCTCTGTCAATACAAGATGGTGTGGCATTTATATTCCATTATGAATTTAGAAACAATGAACGCACAAATAGGAAAAGAGAACGTCTTAATTTCAAAGAAAACAGTCCTTTAAGCATAAGAGGCGAGCTAAGGACCAATAGAGGCATGGAAAAATGGCACAAACTCCCCTTTTGCTTTCGTTGCTTTCTTCTTTTTGATTGAGATGTCAACAGAGAGGTGAAGTTGAGAGAGAGAGAGAGAGAATGGCGGGCTTTTAAACTAGGGGCAATTCGGTTCCTATAAAGTAAAGACTTTCTTTCTTAACGCTTCTCTTGCAATTTATTTTGAAACATATCTAATTTTGCCAATTCAAGAAACTTTGTTAATTTTTATTCAAAAAGCCCTAAAAGATTTTCAAATAAACTTTTTTTTATAGAAATAAATAATTAAGAAAAGAAAAGAAGTAAATGATTAAATAGAGATAACCATGAAATAATAATCTTCCGTCAACAGGTGGCTTGGCAATTGAATATATTCCAAAATGTTTGAGATCAAACGAGGGCATATTGCCACTCTACCATCAATCATGACGTTCCAGCCATCTAGCTCAGATAATCCGAATTCCTCTGGACTGGGTATCGGTATCTCCAGAAGAGAACCATGGAAAAATAGCCTCGTCGTTCTATGGTCGTCGATGAAGAAGCTTCCGAGGAATGCCGGTGGTTGATGTCAATATCCAAGGACACTTGAGCAATGATCGTGCTCTATCGCTGCCGCTGTAAGGCATCGGGGTGGCCTCCCGTAGTCCCGTAACGGCGGCGAGGACAATGAAAACAAGAAGCCGACAGTGAAGAGCCGATTATGTTCTTGAATCAAAGTTGGATTTTCTGGTTGTCCATGGTGTTCTTTGCACAACTCGTTGCTCACCATTTACACAGTTGGAGTTGGATGTCTCACGTTCAGGGTATTTCTGTCATTATAAATCAGTTTAAAATAATGCAAAGCGTCCCGTCGGTTGGCCAATTAACCGTTCCACTTCCACACTCGACACAACTACCTCTCTCTCTCTCTCTGAAATTTTCAGTTTTGTGTGATAACCCACACCCACTTGAGGCGACATGACTGCACAGAGAGAATCTTCGCCATGTCCACGATCTATCAAGGAAACACCTTCTGTGCCCGCTAATACACAAAACCCGGGACAAGGTGAGGATTTTTGTTATTAAATTATGCCCCAAATTACCAAGTATTGAAAGATTGAAGCAATGAATTGGTTCCATGTTCTTCGTTAGCACGATCTTATTGGGGCCATGGTTGAGAATGCCATTGCCTCTGATGTCATATAATAACAGAAATAAAGAAGATAAATTTGGTTTAAAAGTTGTTTGACGATCTGGTGAACGTTCTGTATTCTATTTATATATTTCTCTGTGCATTGTGCAATCTGTTTCCGGCTTTTGCAACAATATGATTTTGTCTGTGGAGTTGAGATTGGGGTTAACCAGAGAGAGTGAAAATGATTTGAAGTGGGTACCCATTTGCTCATTGAGCTGAGGATTAGGGGGCTCACAAACAAAATATATGATCAAGACTTGTTTTCTGTATTGGAGTAATTTTATTTTCTTCTTCTTACTCAGTTTCAATAATTTGTTGTAGGCCGTGGATCAAGAGAGATTGAACTTCGGGATGTGCAGTCAAATCTGCACTCTTTGAAGAAACTATATGGACTTCTCCTAGTTGAAGGAAACGATGATCAAAAGGCATCCTCCACAAATGTAAGTTTGTAAACATATTACAGGTCTATTTTTTTATTTTTTTTTCCTTTCTTGCTAGCTACATATCTAGCCAAGCAAATAGAATTGGAAATGGGTTTAGCCGTTTAGGTCAGAAAATAATCAAACTGTCCTTAAGCAAGCATCTGGTTAGCCAAGTTTCTAGGCAAATTTTGTGGGTTAGTCAAGACCATGTGGATTCTGCTGGTAGTAATCAAATTAAACTTGCACATCTAAAACGAGTATTTTCTATGTAAACAGCTGGATGAGAAAGCAAGACTTCTATTGAAGAAACTACTGGATGGTGCTGCTGAACAAGTTTTGCAATCCCATTCCAAGGTAAATTTCCATGGAATTCATCACTCCCATTTTCAAACCAACTGAACGGGCTCCAACCTGCATGAAGCAGAGTCCCATTGTCATCCATTAAACCTAGAAAGCTTCAACCTTCATGCTGGCCCAAGGCTTGACCATTCTTGCTTGATGACAGTATCATCTAATTTTGATATGTTGCTGCAACAGATAATGGCACAGCAGTCAGTTGCAGTAAAGCCTGAAAGATCTCAAGGCCAGCTAAAGCTACAATCTGTCATGGGTACACCAGAAACCTCTCCCATGTGTATCCGGAACAAAGATCTGAATTGTCATCCAGCAACATTGCAAGTTGATCAGTCAGAGTTCAAGCAGACACTTCTATCAACCATTCCAGGACTGCCAGTACTCAAATTCAGTGCCACCACAGCAGAAAACAGATCCAAACAATACCAGGGTTGCGAGAAAAGAAGGCTAAAGAGGCTGGATTCGACCAAGGATAAGAAGGTTTTAGATGAAGCCATTGAGAAAATGGACAAACCCCGAGATGAGCATCTCCATCTTCACAATTTTGATCATCATAGTCAGGGAGACAGAGGGCCTGTTAAGGACTTGGAATCAAAACAGAAGACAAGTAAATGTGAGAAGCCAAGGATGAAAAGAGTTCGTGAAATTCAGCGTAATCTAAGCACTGTTAGCTCAATACTTGATCCCATGGGCTCTCCCGCAATGTGGGTCAGATCAGAGTCTCAGTATAATCATTCAGACAAGAATGGGAAGAAAGATGAGAAGAATATTTCCCTACCAGATGAAGTAGCCATTGCAATACAGCGATTAGAAGCTTGTATCCTAGGTGATCAGGAGTTGACTCGGAATGTAACCCACTGTCATCAGTCCTGTAGGACAATCAATTCAATCAATGATGCAGATATTTTGGACCAGTTAGTAGAGAAGAAAGATGGGGCCACTCAAACAAGTGGCCCTATTGAACAAGATCTTGTGATGAATCAGACTACCAAATCTGTTCTAGATGGAAATTATCTGCCGAGTCTGAGGATGAGTCATAAGCGTCTGAAGCACAAGGATGCCACTCTGCATACTGGTCAGATGAGTCAGTCTTGCAACCCAGTGGCAGAGAAAATTGAAGTGCTGAATCAGTTAACAAGTAAGAAGGATGGGAAAGCCAAGCAAAATACTCTAACAGATCAGCTGTTAGTGAATCAGGAAAGCAATCAGGTTCCAGCATGTAATGATTTCCAGAGTCGCAGATTGAGCCAAATGGGAGGGAAGAACAAGGAAACCGCCCTACCAGATCAGTTACTAAGTCAGACTCCCAAGATTGCTCTCAAGATAAATGACTCACTGAGCCAGGTGACGGGTCAGAAGGATAGGAGAAACATGGTAGTGACTATGACCAATGCAAGTGAGTCCAGAAAGCTTGATCCACAGAGAAATGAGTTATCTAGTCAAATAATATTGAGTCAGAAAGATCAGAAAGTGTGCCAGAGCTCCAAACCCATTCAAGAGAAACATCTCTTGCCAAGTCAGAAGGTTGGGTTTCCCGCTCACGGTAAAATTAAAGACCGGCCGACAAATAAGACGATGAAGATTACCACGTCCAAGCCATTAAAGCCATCTCATCATTTTGTAGGCCCCACTCTTATCCTAGAAGACCTGGTGGATCCTCATCCCAAGAAAGACCAAAGAAGTGAGAAAATTGAGAGAAGGTCCTCTAAGCTGAATCAGAAGATGATGGACAGATCTAGATCAGGTAGCAAAAAGGATAAGCCACATGAGGTTATCAGTCGTCCAACTATGCGAGATCATCAAAATCAAATGGCAATAAGCCCCAGCCCCAGTAAAGCTAAAGATCCACTGGATAGACCAAGAATGAGGAGCCACAAGATTTCTCAGATGGCCCCACAAAGAATGAACCTGCCACGGCAACACGAGGCCACATCAGACTCTTTCTCCAGCTGGACGAGCCAGCAGCAAAGTAGCACCACTACTGGCGAAAGGGAAGATGATCCACCACCACAACAACGGATTCCAATGCAACACACAGCAAGGTCGCCCTCATGGCATGTCGGTCCCACATCAAGGATGAGAAGGAATCTGAGCCGGGAAAAAGGCATCCAGGAGAACTCTCCTCCTCCTTGTCACATGCGGAGACGGTATATCACAGCTGAGAGCTCATCATCATGTTCAGATAGCCCCCCTGATAGAAAGATCGGACGGCTGAGGAGATTGAAAAACAAACTTGCAATCATCTTCCATCACCATCATCACCATCACCATCACCACCATAACAAGCATGACAATGATGGTGATGAATTCGTTAAAGGCCATAGGTCATTACAAAAGCACCATGGTTCTCTTTGGAAACACTTGGGAAAAATCTTACGCCATTCTAGCAAAGCAGAAGATCACGGGAAACTGATGGCTGAGGTATGTGGAGAACATGCAGCTGAGAATTTCACAAGATCTAAAGCCAGGAACATGCCACGTAAGGCCCAACAAGGGCACCTCCATGCACTTGTAGAGGGACTGTTGAGGCACATTTGGCACCGAAAGAAATCCAAGCCATCAATGACTAATATCAAACGGTTAGGAGAAGCCTATAATGGTAAAGGGGATGTGAAGAAGTTACACTGGTGGCAGAACTTTCACAAACGTGGAGGATTGAAGCTTGCCAATAAAATAAAGCCACGTATCAGACTAGGGTTTAGAGCCAAAAAACCTCAATTGCGAGATGCTCACATGAGATAAGGACTGGCATTATTGTACAAGTATGGTAGAACTTGTTTCTAAATGTTGATATGATACACGGTACTTCAGCCCTGCAGTGACCAGTGATCTTCTTTAACACTATTTTGAAACTTCAAATTTATGTATCATCCAAAAACAACGATGGAAATCATTTCTCACTTGGACTCGTAATAAAGGAGTTCTTACAATTAAGTTTTTGTTTGGTACTGTTGCTATTATTCAATAGTCCTGCTTTCTAGTCATTGACTATTATTATCAATTTCAATTTTAACTTATCATATAGCTTATGCAGTTTTCCTTTCTTATGGTGTTTGTGCTTTCTAGTCATTGACTAGTATATTTGAAGGTTGGTTGTGATCTAAGATGATTTTAAAACTGAAAATAGGACCAAATGGATGATCTCCAGTAAAACTGGAGTTTTTTCTTAGAAATTTGAAGCTCAGGAATGGTGGGGTAAAAGTTCTAGTGTGTAAAGAATTACAATGCATCAAGGGGTATACGATAAGTGTCAAATAATGATTAAATGTTGAAATTGCCCTTTGACCGTTATTTGATTATTATTAACAGCCGAACAAAAGAGAAGAGAAGAGAGAAAAGAAGATAGAGATTTGGAGTCAACAAATATGACTGGTGGCGCCGGTTTATATTAATATATATAGGGAGACCATAATTAGAAGGAAAAGGAAAAGGACTATTATGCCCCTACTTAAGTTACAACATAAAAAACAAAAGAAAAAATTGCTTTAACTAGTCCAAACGGACCCTAACTCCGTAGAATACAAACATAAGAAATAAAGTTAACACTCCAACACTCCCCCTCAAGTTGGGACATGGATGTCAATCATGCCCAATTTGTCACACAAATTATTATGCTGCACATGATGAACGCCCTTGGTGAAAATGTCTGTCTGCAAGTTGTTCATCTGAACTGACATAAGGAGTGCACACTTCTCCACTCACAAGTTTTTCTCTAATAAAATGCTTGTCCACTAAAATATGTTTTGTTTTATCATGGAGGATTGGATTAGCAACAATATTGATAACAGCTTTGTTGTCACAGTAGAGTAACATAGGTTTATCAACTGCAAAACCCAACTCTCCTAACAAGTTTTTTATCCACATAATTTCAGCAACTCCATGAGACATGGCTCTGTATTCTTCCTCAGCACTGGATCTAGCCACCACACTTTGCTTTTTACTTTTCCAAGTGACTAGGTTTCCTCCCACAAAGGTACAATACCCACTGGTAGATTTTCTGTCATTGATTGCCCCTACCCAATTAACATCTGTATACACCTCCACTTTCAAATGCCCATGTTTCTAGAAAAACAAACCAGCTCCTGTGTACTTCTTGAGGTATCTAAGGATTTTTTCTGTAGCTTCAAAGTGAGTTGTCTTAGGGTTATGCATGAACTGACTAAGGACACCCACTATGTAGGCAATATTAGGTCTAATCATAGAAAAATATAGAACTTCTTCACATCTTTCAAACACTCCCCCTGATTGTCTCCTAGCTGATGGTTGGGTTCAATGGGTGAATCAATTGGTTTCACTCCCAATTTGCCTGTATCCTCTAATAGATCTAGTACATATTTCCTTTAGGAAATAAAGATGCCATTTTTTGAACGGGTAACTTCAATTCCAAGGAAATAACATAAGGGGCCTAGATCTTTCACCTCAAATTGAGTGGCTAGAAATTTCTTCAGCATCTGTATTTCACTCTTCCAGTCTCTAGTGATAACTATGTCATCAACATACACAATTAAAGCTGCAATTTTCCCTTCACCTTTCTTCACAAACAAAGTATGATCTGACTGTCATTGTTTGAATCATATCTATTGTACTACTAAATGAAACCTACTAAATCAGGCCCGAGGTAATTGCTTCAACCCATATAACGATTTTTTCAACTTGCACACCTTCTTCTCACTACCTTTGGCATAGAAACCTGGAGGTTGAGTCATGTAAACCTCCTCCTCTAGGTCACCTTTCAAGAATGCATTCTTGATATCCAACTGATGAAGTTCCCAATAAAGGTTAGTTGCGAGTAAGAGAAGGATTCTTATCGAATTCATCTTGGCTACTGGAGCAAAGGTCTCTGCATAGTCTACTCCATACACTTGTGTAAACCCTTTGGCCACCAATCTAGCTTTGTACCTTTCTACTGAACCATCAATTCTATGCTTTACTATGAATACCCACTTTCAACCCACTGGTCTTTCCCTTCAGGAAGATCTACTAACTCCCAGGTGTCATTTTTGCATAAGGCATTAATTTATTCCTTCATTGCATCTGTCCATTCAGGTTTTGATAAAACTTCTGTCACATTTTTAGGAACATAGACATTGTCAATAGAGGAAATGAATGCATGGTATGAAGGTGAAATATGATCATAGGACACAAATTGAGAGATAAGATGATTAATAGTACAAGATCTAGAACCCTTTCTCTTAGCAATAGGAACATCAAGAATATTAACAACAGAATGATCAATGTTAAGATGTTCAGGCATATCAATGGGAACAAGTGTATCTGGATGATGAGGAGGATCTACCTCTAGAGAGTCCGATGATATTGGTTGCATAATTTTAGGTTCCATGGCTCTTGAACTCTGTTAGCTCTTATGGTGGCAAAAAAAGACATGAAATGGAGAAGGGTCAAGAAGAGGAGCTAGTTGAACCTGAGTGTGTTTCTCCTCAACTCTACTCTCCCCCTAAGGAGAAATGAAGAAGAAATGTTGACTCTCAAAGAATGATATATCCATGGAGACATAGTACTTGCGTGGAGCATGATCATAGCAACGATAACCCTTTTGAGATAACGGATAACCTAGAAAAATACAAGGAGTGGCATGGGGGTCGAGTTTACCATGAGTAGGAGACAAGTCAGGAATGAAGCAACGACACCCAAAGACATGCATTAAAATGGGGAACAACGAGGCTGTAGGAAACCAAAATTTATGTGGGGCCTTATACTCTAGTAACCAAGGTGGCATACGATTGATGATATATGTAACACACATAACAACATCCATCCAAAAACATTTTGGAACATTCATATGAAGTAATAAACCACGATCTACTTCAAGTAGATGATGATTTTTCCTTTGAGCAATACCATTTTGTTGAGGTGTCCTAGCACAAGAGCTTCGATGAAGGGATCCATACAAAGCAAAGAACTCCGTAAAATCACTATGGAAGTACTCTTTTGCATTGTCCAACTGAAAAATGTGAATTTCAATTTGAAGTTGAGTGAAAACCATTCGTTGAAAGTCTTTCACAATCTTTGGCACTTCATCTCTAGATCTCATAGGATAAACCCAAGTATATCTAGAGTAGCCATCAGTCAAAGTAATGAAATATTTATATCCAGTCTCAGTAGGTAGAGAAATAGGACTCCAAACATCAGAATAGACAATATGAAAAGGAAATTTAGATCTTTTATTTCTTAAAGAAAAGAAATTTCTACAATGTTTGCTTAGTTGACACATCTGACACTGTAGTTTACTAATTGACAAAGACTTAAACAACTCAGGAAACATAAGTTTTAAAGACTCGAACGAAAGGTGACCAATGTTAGACAGTTATGCCCTTAGCTCTAATCAGATTGATGTATCTTTTGACATTTATTGTAAATGAATAAAAGTACATAATTGATTCATGTCATCGTGGTGTGTTTCTGTGTAATACTCTTAAACTGGACACTTGTAAGACTCATGTTAGTTTAGAATCTTCACAGTCGTTGGATAGATCTGGGGAGATTTATCCTGCCATGGCTGACACTGATGTGTCACCAAGTTGGTTAGGGTGGCTTGTCTCAGCTGCCAGGGTGAGACCTGAGGTACATGCAATGTGGGTTTTCTTGAAACCCTGAATCAGAACAAATTCCAGTATTTCCCTAGACCTTGGAGACAAATGGGCAAAACTGGAATGTTACACCTGACCCTTAGACTCGATTATGGTACTGCACTAGGTGTTGGATTGGGTTGTCTTTGATATGCTAATCAGTGAGATCCTTAGAGAGGGTCAAAACCTAGGTATGTTGGGACAGTCCGAGAATTCATCTCAGTGGGTGATCATAGTGACAGGATTAACCCCTTTGTCGGACAAAGTGAATGATCGGGTAATGCACTCTCTCTGATGGAAACCTAAACTGTCAGCAGTTGATTTCAACCGCTGAAATTTGTTTTTGCAAAATATATTTACATAGAGATATACTTATATATTATGGTTTCAAAATGTTTACAAAATGTTTTAATTCCTGGGATCCATGTGAGTAGAGAGTGCAACATTGTTCCTTGCAGCCGAGGGAGAGATCCTCTCTTGTCGGACAGTGTTTGATCATTATAGGCTGGGAGGTTAAGTGTAAGACCATTGAGGGTAATGCCTGATGGGCTAATCTTGCATCTACCCACAGTCCTAGGGTTTTCATAAGGTGGCTGGACCCAAGGACAATTTAGTGTAAATGTTAGGCCCATTAAGAAACCATGGTGATGGACTCAGGGGTTCATTGTCTCCCACAGTGAATTCGGCCAAGCCTTGTAACAAAGGTTGGGTTGAACCCATGTGGCTGATGTGTAAATCAATGTTTAGGTCTCACGCCATACAAAGAGAGCCAACTGGACAGCAGGTTAAGAGGTTAAGTGAGCACATAAGATTAATGGTCCTAAAGCCTAATTCGAATTGGGGTTAAATTAGTTAATTAAAAGGACGCAAGATAGGATTTATAATCTAATTAGGATTAGCCGAAGGATAAGATAAGTCTTATCCATTCAAGAATCCATATCCAAATATCATATTTGGATTAAGGAACTCTCTCCTAATTAGATTAGGAGGCTGATCCTGAGAAGGCTATAAATAAAGGAGTCAAATTCCTCAGTTACACAACACAACAACTTGCAGAATTCTCTCATATTCTTGTCATCCCTACCTAGTTAGATCTATTCTTGAGGAATTGATCAAGAAAGGTTGTTGATATTGTTTCTTGGTTGAAGAAACAATTTGAAGTCATGCTCCCCAACCCCTGTTCAATTCTTGCTGAAGGATCCTGGTTCTTGCTGAAGAGCCATCCTTTTGATCCTGCTCCATTACACACTGCATCATTTTCTGTGGAAGCGGGTTTTGGTATTCTCCTTGGGCGTGAACACCTTCATTGGGAGTTACTGCTACTTCATATCAGGTATATCCCTCTCCTCATCTTTTGGTTCAAGATCTGGTCCAGTTTTGGATTCAAGAACGATCCTTGAAAATGCAATTTTCTAAAATAGGGAATGTGATTCCCATATGAGAGAGAGAAATTTTTGAAATTTCACCCAACCTTCCTGTAGGGTTCGGCCATCCATATGATGGATCTCTCATCCCTTCAAGCAAGAAGATTATGCCACAATTAGGCATGACTCTCACTATAAGAACTTAAGGACTTTATAACCACAAGACCGGCTTTATCAACACGTAGAGTTCATCCGCCATGCTTCCTCTACCAATTGTCTCCCTCAATGTCAAATCCTGAAACACACACGAAGGAAAGGTCACTGAACATTTCAAGGAATGAGTAATACTACTAATGGAAAGTAAATTGATAGGTAATTTAGGAGCATGCAACACATTAGAGAGGGTAAGACCAAGAGGAAGGGAGATTGTTCCTTGGTCGACTATGGTGGAAAAAGCCCCATCAGCCAGTTTCACCTTATCTCTCTCAGAGAGGAGATTCCTGAAATAAATTTGACTTACTAGTCATGTGATTTGAGAATCTGGAGTCAATTATCTAAGGGGAATCAGATGTATAAGATGACACATGGAAAGCAGTGGTACTGTTACCTAGTGTAGACGCAAAGGATGTAGGAGTAGGGCCAGGATTCATCTAGTGAAGTGTCCTACCATATAATTCTAAGTGGTCATGAAAGGAGTTGATGATCTCTTCCTTGGGGTCAGAACTAGAGCGTCACTCTTGGGGTATCATGGAACTAGTCTTTTGAGATGCCACATTTGTTGAGTTATATTTCTTCTAACTCTACTAGGTTGGCTTGTTACTTGGATCAGACTTCTTACTCAATTCTTGAGCTCATTTAGGCTTGCCATGAAAATCCCAACATGTGTCTTTGTTGTGCCTGGGCTTTTGACAATGAGTGCACCGAAGTTTGTCTTTGTCATCCACTTTCTTCTATGAATCACCATTTTTAAAAGAACTCCAACATTTGAACTTGTACCCCCTCGGACAGCTAGTGCAATCAGTTCCCCTTCTGTACAATTCATCACACTTCTACTCTCTTTAGACTAAATTAGGGCATAAATTTCTTGAACTGAAGGTAGATTCTTACTTCCTAAGATTTGTACTCTCATCGATTCATATGTAGGACTCAGCCCTGAAAGAAAAGCAAACACCCATTGCTGGGAAACAAGTGATTTGTAGGCCTTTGCATCATCATCACACTTCCAGTTCACATTTTGATAATGATCCAGTTCCTTCCAAATTGATGTCAGATCTGAATAGTACACCGAGAGACTCCTCTCCCCCTGCTTGCAAGTGGAGGATTCAGCTTGTAATTGATATATCTTTGCATAGTGTCTCTATTCTGACTAGGTAGATTTTGCTTGTTCTCATATTTCACAAGTTGTTTCAGGCCACATAAAAGTTTTCCTTACTTGTGGCAGCATGGAAACCAAGAGCCATGACATCACCATACTATTTTCTTGGTCTCATCTATCATGTTCAGCACTACCAATCTTTGGTTCATTGACTTTATCATTAATATACCCAATTTTTCCTCTAGCATTAATATAAAGTTTAATTCCCCTAGACCATAAAAGATAATTTAGTCCATCAAAGGGGATTACAGCCATGGAGAAACTCAAATCCATCCCCCCACTCATTCCATTTTGACATCCTGAAATTCTTAAAGTTGCAGAATTCTCAGAGGACATTATTCAAACACCTTTCAAACCTTACACACACCTTATGATCCCTCATATCACCAAAACAACAGTCTTAGAAACACACCAAGGATGAATACCACATGCACACACTGGAGTCTGGACAAAATCTTACCACAAACCAGCTTAGATTGTCCAAAAATGGCAAGATTTTAGGGTGATCTCAGAGCTGAACTGACCTAGCAGTCACACTCCACCATCTTCCAGACCACCCAAACACATCGACTGCTAGGAGGGGTCATAAATCAGTATAGTTACACCACCAGGGGTAAAAAATCAGGTCATCCACGACCTACATATCTGAATTCTCAGATATGGGATCACACGATCCATAAAAAAAAAGTTTCAAACCTCACAGCTTCTCAGAAGACATTCAACAGTCTGGATTCATATGGTTTCTTCTTGGTACACGACCAAGATAAAAAAAATACTAAAAAAATATGTACCAGTCGTAGGTCTGTACTTTTGATCTCAGTTGAAGAAGGTAGCAGGTTGAAACTTGATCGATTTTCTCATAGGCCTAGCAAAACCGCTCTGTTACCATATTAATAGTCGAATAGAGGAGAAGAGGGGAAGGAGAAGAGAAGAGGAAGAGAGGAGATAAGAGAGAAAACAAGAGAGAGATTTGGAGTCAACAAACATGATTGGCGGCTCCGGTTATATTAATATATATAGGGCGACCATAATTAGAAGGGAAAGAACCCTTACGCCCCTACTCAAGTTGCAACATAAAAAATAAAAGAAAAAACTTTTTTAACTAGTCCAAATGGACCCTAAATCAGCAGAATACAAACATAAGAAATAAAACTAACATTCCAACAATTATATTTATTTATTGGATTTTTATCAATGAAATATATTAAAAAGGACACGAATAATTATAGAAAAGGGCTGAAAACAAAAATAGAAAAGCAAGCAGTTTAATTGTAATTGGTCTCTTCTTTATAGGGAGTGATGTATTTATTGTAGCTACTTTTAGGAGAGTGGTAACAAGGGGATGCAGTTAGCAACAGGTTGGTGGATCTGCTCATGGTTTGGAATATCAACTAGATTTTGCACAATCCCTATGAAATCTCCCTATTGTGCTTGGGGTGATATGAAATATTCCTAGAATCTTTTTTTCCTCATATCTATGATATATTGCTAATGTATCAGCGATATTTTGAATTTCATTCATGAATTAAAAACATAAGATCTGAAATTTTAGAATATCATCAATTCTTTCTAATATTTCATTAAAATAGTAAAAAACAATTAGCATATCATCAAGGGACATGAACTTGAAATTCAATGGGTAGAAAGATTGGCCAATTGCTTGGTTGATGGTTTGTCAAAGCAAGGGGTTAACAGGCATCAATTGTTTTGGGCACAAATGTAAAAGTTAAAATTAGTTTTGGGATGAGAGAGGTGAGGCTATGCTCACTTTGTTTTCCTTGATTGTAACCACAACCACTGGTTGTATATGCTTTCATCTTTGAATGAAAGCAATCTTTTTTCGTTGATGATCAAAAGTCAAATTTTTGGAAATCTTCTTTTTTTCCTATAAGAAGATGACTGCCCTATTATTTTCAATGTGATTTATTTACTAAGTCACTATAATTCAAAAAAGAAAAACAAAAATATGAACAACTAGAAAGAGGATTTCAATCTAATAAAAACATGTAGTATGAAAAAGACACATCAAAATATAAAGTGAATATACAAAAGAGAAGATTGCCAAAAATAAAAATAAAACGGAGACCGGAAGAGATACCTATTTTAGTATATTGGTCTTCTCTTGTTTGACATATAAAGTTGTTTTCTATTGTGTTTTGAGTCTTAAGTTTGAAATTATACTGGTAATAATCCATTAAGTTTCACCAACGAATTCCATATTTTTAGTAATTTCCCCTAATTTCTTTATGTAATCGAAATATCTCAGTGAAGTTAGCAAAGTATTCTTGAAAATATCCCATTCTGCATGATAAACATCTATAGATATCAAAATTGCAAACCATGGTTATCTTGAACCCAATACAATTGAGAGGGAGGATGATGATGTTTATGGGGAGTTCCATCATCTTCTTAAATGAGGTTCAATCGAGCCATGTGATGGAGGCCCATCTCACCATATGGGCGGCAGTTCATAGGATTAGGGAGTTTGCAGGATAAGGAATTCAAGAATTCAAGATCCATAAATAATTCAAGAATTCAAGATAAATCAAGAATTCAAGAATCCAAGATAATTCAAGAATTGAAGATACATCCATATCTAAGACTCAAGGAAGTTCAAGATCCAAGGCAATTCCAAGAAGACAGGATAACTCATGCGTCCAGGGAGATCGGACGGTGGAGATCAATCCCAAGAGTGTTTGATCCTATCAAGACAAAGATCAAGATCAAGAAGAGTTCGATCCTAGCAGATTAGAGATCTATCACAATTTTTCTTTCCTAGTTATTCTACAATTTCCAAATGTATTATAAATATTATTATTTTCCAAGCTAATAGACACTTCAATTTTTCGCCACCTTTTCTCTCTCCTCTAGAGATTTACGTTTAGCTTCGCTAGAAGCTGGTGTTCGCCCGATGCTTGCATAGCCAGCCCGGTTCAGTGCTTCCACGCTGCGTCAAGTGGTATAAGAGCAGGGAGTTCGCCCAGTCAGATGACCAACCAAGACGGTAGCAGTCGCAACCCACCCCGTGACGGAGATCATGGGTTCCCAGCTGTTTGGAGAGCAATTGAAGAGCAGCGCACGGCCACACGTAACATCGAACAATAGTTGGCAGAGATGGATGAACAATTGCGAGCCTTGTTACGGGAGGTTGTTCCACGGAACCGTGAAAATCCACAACCAATCGAAGGAGACGACCACGACAGACCACCCGTCAACACTGCATCCCGGCACCCAGTTTTCGATGATGACAGTGACGACGAGTTAGAGTTCGGTGCTGCTCCAGTTATTCCCGGCAATGGCAAAAACGGTAGGAATTGGCGCAACCCAGGTAATTTCAATCCTCGCCAGAATAATGATGAATTTAAACTCAAAGTAGACATTCCTACTTTTAGTGGGGATCTTGGCATAGAGGGACTTCTAGATTGGATCACAGAAGTCGATCATTTCTTCGAGTACATGGAGATACCAGAAGAACGAAGGGTAAAATTGGTAGCTTTCCGGTTAAAGGGAGGCACATCTGTTTGGTGGGAACGCATGAGAGAGACCCGGATCAGAGAAGGAAGGGGTCCTGTTCGAACCTGGAGGCGCATGAAATAGCTTATAAGAGGTAGATTTTTACCCCCAGATTATGAACAATATATGTTTGAATCATATCAACGGTGTGTGCAGGGTTCCCAGAGTGTTAATGAATATACATCTGCATTTTTAAGATTAGCTTAAAGAAATCAATTATCTGAAAATGATAACCAGCAGGCAGCCCGTTATCTGAGCGGTTTGAGGCCAGCTATCAGAGATAAAATTGATGTCCAAATGGTTCTTAGTGTGCAGGAAGCAAGGAACCTAGCCTTGAAAGCTGAATTAATGTTCCAAGAAAAGGCCCGTAGTGATAATTATCGCCGGTACAGCGGGAGCGACAACAAACCGGCAACTGTCGATAGGAACAAATCAGCCCCGGTAGTACAACCTTCTCACCCGGCAAGTACAGCTAACGCCAGTAAGGCCATCACGGGGGGAAATACTCGAGGTAACCCTTCCAACCCTCCTAAACCCAGTAATCCCTATGCAAAACCTGCTCCTTTTAAATGCTTTAAATGTAATGAGGTTGGGCATAGATCCAGTGACTGTCCCAGAAGGAAGGTAGTTAATATGATAGAGAGGGAGGAGGTGGAAGATGTTGAGGAGGAAGTATATTGTCGACCTGATGGGGAAGATGAAAAAGGTCCATACGAACATGAAGAATATACATGTGTTGTGAGAAAATTAATGTTGTCCCAAAGAAATAAAGATATCTCACAAAGGCACAGATTGTTTCATACCAGATGTACTGTTAAGGGTAAATTATTTGATTTAATTATTGATAGTGGCAGTCAAGAAAATATCATTTGCAGGGATGTAATACAAAAGTTACAACTACTTCCTGAAAAACATCCAAACCCATACACAATTGGATGGATCAAGGAAGGAGGCGGCGTACGGGTGGAGGAATGCTGCAAGGTACCATTTTCTATTGGTAAGTATAATCATGAAGTATATTGTAATATTGTAGACATGGATGCTTGCCATATTTTGTTAGGTAGGCCTTGGCAATTTGATACAGATGCAAGACACATGCAAGACACTTTGTTACCCATGGCTGAAAAGAATGTTCCAAAGGTCCCAAAAACAAATGAGAAAAATTTCCTTACTATTACTCATCATCATGCTGAATTTGTAAAAGAATGTAAGGATATCCACAAGGTACATTTGTTGGTAGTAAAGGGAGAAGATATGAATGATACCCTGGATGGGAATAAAATTCCAGTGGAAGTGCAGGGACTACTTGATGAGTTCCATGATGTAGTTCTAGAGGAGTTACCAAATGAACTCCCACCCATGAGAGATATACAACATTATATTGATTTTGTTCCAAGAGCTAGTCTACCTAACCTCCCACATTACAGGATAAATCCTAAAGAGAATGAAATTTTATAGGAAAAGGTAGAAGAATTGTTGAAAAATGGACACATTCAAGTCAGTATGAGTCATTGTGCAGTACCAACATTACTAATACCAAAGAAGGATGGAAGTTGGAGGATGTGTGTCGATAGCAGGGCCATTAATAAAATTACTATTGGCTACAAATTCCCCATTCCTAGGCTGGATGACATGCTAGATCAGCTTAATGGAGCTGTGGTTTTCTCAAAAATTGATCTCAGGAGTGGCTACCATCAGATCAGAATCCGCCCTGGAGATGAGTGGAAGAAGCCTTCAAGACTAGAGATGGCCTGTTCGAATGGTTAGTCATGCCCTTTGGACTAACCAACACACCCAGCACATTCATGAGGCTGATGAACCAGGTACTGCGTCCCTTTACTGGTAAATTTGTTGTGGTATATTTTGATGATATTTTAATTTACAGCAAATCTATCACTGAGCACATTGGACATATTAGGGAGGTCCTAAATGCATTAAGGGAGAATAAATTATATGCTAATTTGAAGAAATGCACTTTTATGAGTGATAATTTGTTATTTCTGGGATTCATTGTGGGCAAGGATGGAATTAAAGTAGATGAAGAAAATGTGAAAGCCATTAGGGAGTGGCCGACCCCACCAAAAGTCAGAGATGTAAGATGCTTCCATGGGTTAGCAACTTTCTACAGGCGATTTATTAAACATTTTAACAGTATTGTAGCTCCCATCACTGAATGTTTGAAAAAGGGAAAATTTCAATGGGGRGAAGARCAAGAGCAAAGTTTTGCTCTCATAAAAGAAAAGTTATGTACTGCTCCTGTCCTTGCTTTAACAGATTTTGATAAATTATTTAAAGTTGAATGTGACGCCAGTGGAGTTGGCATAGGGGTTGTATTGTCCCAAGAAAAGAGACCCATTGCTTTCTTCAGTGAAAAATTATGTGAATCCAAGAGAAAGTGGTCCACTTATGACAAAGAGTTCTATGTTGTAGTGAGAGCCTTGAAAACATGGGAACACTATTTAATTGCAAAAGAATTTGTTCTTTACACTGACCACCAGGCTCTAAAGTATCTCAGTGGGCAAAAACAATTAAGAAGTGATTTGCATGCCAGATGGTCTGCTTTCCTTGACAAATTCCCTTACAAAATTGTGTATAAGGCTGAATAGCAAAATAAAGTGGCTGATGCCCTTAGTAGACGTGTAGCCCTCATCAAGACCCTCAGTATTGAGATTGTGGGTTTTGAGTGCCTAAAGGACCTATACGCCCAAGATGAGGACTTCCAACAGGTATGGGAGAAGTGTGTGAATTGACAGCCAGCAGATGATTTTTACATTTATGATGGGTTCCTTATGAAGGGGGAACAGTTGTGCATCCCTTGCACCTCCCTCTACGGAAAGATCATTAGGGATCTGCATGGGGGTGGATTAGCAGGACACCTGGGAAGGGACAAAACAATTGAAATAGTTAAGGGGTGATACTACTGGCCGAAATTAAAAAGGGATGTGACCACTATTGTGAGTAGATGTTATATTTTTCAGACAGCTAAGGGACAAATCCAAAATACTGGTCTCTACATATCTCTACCCGTTCCTACTGCTATTTGGGAAGACTTGTCCATGGATTTTGTGCTAAGCTTGCCAAAAATCCAAAGAAATATGGACTCCGTCTTCGTAGTGGTTGATAGGTTCTCTAAGATGGCTCACTTCCTTCCATGCAAGAAAACAGCAGATGCATCAGCGACAACCAAATTATTTTTCAGGGAGATTGTTCGTTTACATGGGGTACCCAAGACTATCACATCGGATCGAGACACAAGGTTCTTAAGTCACTTCTAGATGACCCTATGGAGGTTATTTGACTCATCACTAAATTTCAGCAGCATAGCCCATCCGCAAACAAACGGACAAACAGAATTGGTGAACCGGACCCTTGGTAATTTAATTCGTAGTATCTGTCGGGAGAGACCGAAACAGTGGGATTTCGCCATAGCACAGGCCGAGTTCGCATATAATAATGCAGTCCACAGCTCTACAGATAGGTCTCCCTTCTCCATTATCTACATGAAGGTTCCTAATCATGCACTGGACTTAGTAAAACTACCCAGAATGCCCGGTGTCAGCACCTCCGCTGAACAGATGGCAAACCAGATCCAATCCGTCCAAGAAGCTGTGAAGCATAGACTGGAACAAACCAACACCAAGTACAAGTTGGCAGCAGACAGACATCGTCGGCACCAAGTATTTGACGTCGGTGATGAAGTTATGGTATTCTTAAGGAAAGGATTCCCGTAGGAAAGTACAACAAGCTACAGCCTCGGAAGTATGGTCCATACAAAATCATGAAGAAAATCAATGACAATGCCTATGTCGTGGACCTACCAGATCATATGGGTATCTCCAAAACATTCAATGTTGTTGACCTTCATCGCTACCGACCAGAGATGACACTTGCATATCCTAGTCACGACTCGGGGTCGAGTTCTTTACAAGTGGGGGAGAATGATGGAGGCCCATCTCACCATATGGGCGGCAGTTCATAGGATTAGGGAGCTTGTAGGATAAGGATAATTCAAGATTATCTCATAATTCAAGAATTCAAGATCCATAAATAATTCAAGAGTTCAAGATAAATCAAGAATTCAAGAATCCAAGATAATTCAAGAATTCAAGATACATCCAGATCCAAGACTCAAGGAAGTTCAAGATCCAAGGCAATTCCAAGAAGATAGGATAACTCATGCGTCCAGGGAGATCGGACGGTGGAGATCAAGCCCAAGAGTGTTCGATCCTATCAAGACAAAGATCAAGATCAAGAAGAGTTTGATCCTAGCAGATTAGAGATCTATCACAATTTTTCTTTCCTAGTTATTCTACAATTTCTAGATGTATTATAAATATTGTTATTTTCCAAGCTAATAAACACTTCAATTTTTCGCCACCTTTTCTCTCTCCTCTAGAGATTTACGTTTAGCTTCGCTAGAAGCTGGTGTTCGCCCGGTGCTTGCATAGCCAGCCTGGTTCAGTGCTTCCACGCTGCGTCACCATGTAACAAAAGTGGTCGAATAAAAAGGAGATTGAGTGAGGAGGCGTGAGAAGCACTAAGAGAAGAGGTAATGTTTAGGGCAAGGGATTGAAGAGGTGGCTGGGAGATGGTCAAGTGTGGGTGTTTAGTAAGTTGAATTCTTTTGTTGGTGCTTTGTTGGGGATTTCTTGGTGTTTGCTTCTATTTGTTGGTGGCTTGGGTGGTCTTGTTTGAAGCTTGATGTTATGGACACACCGACCCGCAGCGCACTGCGGCACAGTCATAGGCAGCAGCACGCACAGCAGCAGGCACCACCCAGCAGAGCTGCACAGCAGCACGTGCCGCCCAACAGTGCACAGCACGCACCGCCTGGCAGCATGCAACACGCACCGCCCGGCAGCACCGCACAGCAGCACGCACCGCCCGACAGCGCGCAGCACGCACCGCACGGCAGCAGCACGC
>NW_010729240.1:159773-180147 GCF_000365185.1 Nelumbo nucifera | reverse complement strand
AATTCCCTTCTGTAATCTCCTATTTAAGGAGCTACGAGTTGAAATAAAGCATTCAGTTTTCCAGTCAAGAAAAGAGTAAGGAGAGTTCGGGTGGTCTCTTGGACAAATCAGCCATTCGAAGAGTTCGGGTGGTCTCTTAGACAAATCACCCATTCAGTTTCCACAATAGGGTCTGCACCAAGGGAAGGCGCAAGGGAAAGCAGGGCTTTCTCCCCGTGGACCGACCCGTGATGAGATCCTACATGCGGGACCATAACACTTGAGGTGTTCTGCTTTTGCATCTAAATTTTTCTGTAAGGCATTTACATGCTGGTTATATTTTTTCTTTTCTTTCTATTATGCCTCTCTCCACTTTCTTTCCATTTTTTCTATTCTCTCCAATTTTATGAGTTCTTTGTCCATATGCCTCTTGTATAACACTTTTTGCTACTTTTGATATATTTTATTTTTAGACTGGACCCTTCCACATGCGCGTGCACACACACACACACAAATCAGTTCAAGAAGTTAACTTCTTTTACAAGTGAACTTGTCCTTTCATCTTGATCTTGTTTGAAATGCTGGATGATCTCAACCTAGAGGTTGAAAAACAAGAAAAAATTAAGTAGCTCTTAACCTTTGAACCCAAGATCTCCATGTGTAGTTATTTTTATTTTTTTCTAACTAATCCATACCTTTTTATTGAAGATGTACATGTTTCATATGATTAGCCATTTCTCAATCTCCTCTAATGGGATCCATGTTGTAAACCCTTTAGTCTTAGCAAACTGTTTTCAGAGTGAGGCCTATAAGGAGTATTTGTAATCTTAAGAGACTCCTATGGAGGGTGTGAGGTCCTATTAGGGTTCATCACTGTCCAAGCCTTATCCCAACTATATGGTGTGAGATCTTATTAGGGTTACTATCTCTTTTGGTTGGGGTTTAGCAAAGAGATAGTAATCTATTGGACTTCAAAATGGAATCTCCAATAATTCATTATTATCAGCAATCAATATTAGAAAGACTTACTAGAATTACAAATAGGCCAAATAAGAAATGTTGTGTACCCTGTATATGCCCACACACAAGTTGGGAGTTTTGCTCGTGTAATTGTGTCTTAAATGCCTCATAAAGGGAAATAAAGTTTATCTGTAAAGCCAAGTATATATGTACAAAGAGTTAGCTTTAAATATTGGTTGTCTTGGAAGGAATGCAGAAAGCTAAGGACATGCAAATTCGTAAGTTGGCAATTGAAGGTGATTCAAAGCTTGTTATGGTGCATATTTTTCTATATTAGCTTTAGATACTAGATTCCTTTTGTTGTTTAATTCCTGAGCTGTCCATGATTCTTTCTTGTTATTTTGCAGTTGTTCTATTTCATTTGCAAGAGCATGAGAACTGTGGTCCACAGTCAATATTATTTGTCCGGGCTCATATCGTGAGTATACTTTTTATTTCTTTCTCATTTATGCTCAGGATTCATGAGCATAAGAATTGCATGGTGGCATGCTAAAACTTACTTCAGATTTGACTTGGTATGCTTTTGAGCTGAGTTGACTTGGTCGAGTTCCAAGTTGGCTCGTTTAGTTCTAAAACTATGATTGATGCAGGTGGTGGATTAATTGTTTCCCCTCTAAAATCTCGAAATGGGAGACTGCGAGCAAAGATGCAGCATCATATGCAAATTGATCTAAAAGGGTGAGGAGTAGGGTATTTTCCATCTTTTTAGCAGCATTGTTTGCTCCGAATGCAGAGTGGTGTGGCTGGTATATTCCAACAATTAATATGTTCTTTTCAGTTTGGAAAGTTAATGGAGATACGCACGTAATCATGTGTTAATGTTTTGAAACTTCTTCCATCTTCTTTATGTAATTGTTATACTCTGCTATTACTTTCACAATAATATTTTTTCCTAAGACAAACTGATATGTATGTTGGTACTAATGAGAAAAGCTGATCGATCAAAAAACAAAGTAATGATAAAAGCTAGAGGCATAGATCTATAACTATACACTAAATAGCACCACCCCTCACATACCTGATCTAGCTAAGCCTGTAAGCCATTTTGCAGCTGAGCTTAATACTCTAGGAGTCCAAGAAATTTAGACATACATTAAACAAATGCCTCTAATCTTACCAAGAAAGTGGGCAATCCTCCATAATCCATTACCAATCCTTCCAATAACTCCATCTGGTGGCATTTCCAAATCCCCTTAATGCAATTGCAAGGATGACATAGACTCAATGCAACCCTTGTACCTATGAGAAGAGCCATGACTTCTGCATTGGTGGAGGCTCGGTGGTCTCTTGGAACTTTTTTGCATAGATGTGGTTGGGGTTTGGGTTTTTCCTTCTTTCATCTATCTAGTATTCCATTCTCTCTTTGGCTTTTATTATTCTGTAAGGATTTAGTATGCTTTGTATACATACTTGTGTACCCTTTTTATCTTTAATATGTATTGACCAAAAATAGGAACATGTTTGAGTTTTATTTCAAATAACAAGGATATGCTATGCCTTAATAAAAGGCACAATTTAAGAACAAACCCATGGTTTATTCTAGAGTCATGTTCAAAAAAACTATTCATGATTTTAAATGTCTAAATGCGGTTTTAAATATTTAAATTCCTATGCCACAAACTGGATTGTGGCGAATCGTAAACTTCATGTATATCGAAGATTGAGATTAAAATTCACAAGTGATGATTGGGTAGTTGAATTGAGCAAGAAAGATATCTTTGAAGTTCGCACATGTACAAAGGAAAGTTAAGTTCCTAGTAAGCAACCTGAATACTAGGATTAGCCAAATCATATGGAGATATGAGAAGACTGGTTGTTGCCTCTCAAAAATCCGAAAAAAAAAAAAAAGCAGAAGCTAAAGTTTTCTGATGCTTGATGCAGTCTGGCTTCATTCAACTCGGCAATGAAGTATTTTTTGGTTTCTTGTAAATTTTGGAACTTGATTAGCGGCATCAATTTTTGTAAAGGATTCTCTCTCTATTTTGATTCAAGCATCTTCGGGTCATTGTATCACTTGACCATGAGCAGTCTTCTGGTCAATCTGCCAGGAAAGAAACTCAAGGATGTTTTTAAGTAAAGGCTGTCAAGAAGAGGAAGTGTGGCAAAAAATAGTTGGGAAACTGCTTTCCTAGTCATCTGCACATCTATCAAGAAACAGTGTTCCCCTTAGTCCCCTCTTTCTTTTTGAAATTCTTTTTGTAATGACAAATGGGATAGTGGGTTTCCTTTTTTTTTCTTTTTTAATGAATCAATACTTTACCTCTTCTCAAAAAAAAAAATCTTCTTTGCTACTTGTTTGGTAGCGGTAAATCCCTTTTTTTTTCCAGCACAATGGAGCTTTCTAGTAGTGAATCCAAGCAAAATATGGATTTTAGGTCCATCTTGAGTGGTGTTGTGGAGCATTTGAATACCTAAATAATCACTATAAGGTTAAATGGAAATGATTATTTGGAATGGACACAATCTCTTTGCATGGACATTGAGGGTCATGGTATGTTTGACTTTATTATTAGATTCTATAAGGAACATAACTCAAAAAACTTCAAGCCTGCTTGGTGGATGCAAGAAAATCTCATGATACCTGTTGTGGTTGGTATGTTCCATGCAACCACATTTTAATAGAAATTATTTATGGATGAAAAATTCCAAAGAAATTTAAGATGGTGTCTTTGAAACCTACTCCAAGCACTAAACGTTGTATGTGCCAACCAATTTCATACTGAGCTGAATGATTTTAAACAGAGGGAGAATCATCATTGCTTTTCTTTTCTCAAGTCACTTTGGTAACAAATTAATCACCTTGAAATTGTGGAATGGGAAAGTTCTAAGGATGTTGAGACACAACAAACTCTAATGGATTGCACTGTGGCTTCACTCACAAAATCTAGGTGTTGATTCTCAGAATTTTTGCAATCAGAAGTTGCTGCCCAAAATCTTTGGCTTCTTTTGTCAACATCTAGACTTTAAAAGGCCTAAGCAAGAAAGGGAAATTTTTATGGTCCAGGTGTCGTGTTATGGGCGATCTGGCAAGAAAGAAATTCAAGAATATTTCAAAACAAAAGTTATCAAGAAGATGAAGTGTGGCAGGAGATCGTGGGGAAGCTCCTTTCCTAGTCATCGACTCAGTTTAAAGTTAACAGTTCTTTTTATAGATCTCTGTTTAATTTTGGAAGTCTGTTTGTATCTCCCAATGGATTTGTGATTTAAGTCTATTCTTGTAACTCCTTTGTACAGCCTCTGGTTGTACTTTTTTTTCTTCTATTGAATGAATTGATACTTTCTTCTCAAAAAGAAAAAAAAAAGTGTAGGAGATGTGATGTCACAGCCTCTTATTGTCAATTATTTTTCACTTGTTACTACTAAGCTAGTGAAGCTACAAGAAAGGGCATGCAGTTGTGACAACTGCACCTTTTGAGGCAGCACATGCATGTCCACCTATTCTTGGACCACTAGGTCTTCCGTCCATTGAGACATTGTTGGCTATTCGAGCTAAGGTGGGATGATAACAAGTATTTAATTCAATTAGAGAAAAGTGTTGCTACAAGTACAAATGCTCCAGTTGCTACTTCCAACATCTTTCTCTCCAAGATGTACTATTTTTGCTCACTTAGGTATTGATGCTATTGTGGATCTTTCTACAATCTTAGGTAATTCTATTAGTTTTCCTTGGATAATTTATTTTTGTGTTCCTGGTGTGTTTGATCATATGAAAGGGTTTCTTCGTTATTCCATTTGTATCAATTGTTCTTTGGTAGGGATAGGTGTCAATTGAGGATGGGTCTCTTACCGTCAATGTGCAACTTGGAGGGATTGGACAGAGAGTTAGGGGTGTTTTCTAGGATCCAGTTGTTGTGCAACTTTTTCCCAAGTACTATGTTTCCTAGGATCCAGTTTCTAGGGGTGTTAATGGACTGGTTTTGGATTAGGCCCCGTCCAAACCAAAATCAATTTGGAGAGATTGGACAGACCAATAAGACATTGAATTGGACCAGTCTAGACTTAATGATCCAAGGTATTTATTGGATTGAGTTCCTAGGATCCAAGGTATTTATTGGATCCAATTTCGCCATTGAGTTCGACTGTCAAATAATGTGAAATATTAGGAATAGAACTGATGTTAATTCGTAGGGAAGAATTATAGGAAGAGGTTGAGCTCGAGCTCATTATCTCATAAACAATGGGAGTGTTGTAAGCCATGGTTCTGATAACAAGTTAAAGCTAGAAAGACAAAGATTAAAAGAATGGGTCGAATTTCACTATATTGAATAACTTATACATGGCTGAATATTTATACACAAATAATAAATAATAAATTAGAAACAATTACAAAAATATAAACAAAGAAATATGGAAAGGTCTTCAGTAAGAAACTTGCTAAGAAGAGAGTTTCCTTTTTGCTCTGATTGATCTCTCTTTGGTAAGCATCCTCTGTGTAGTAGCTGGTCCTTCTTTGGCAGGAAGACTAGAGTCTTCTTTGATAGGAGATCTAGGGCTCTCTTCGGTAAGAGTGCTAACTAGAGCTCTCTTTGGTAAGAGGAGAAGAGCTAGGGATGGCTGACCTAGCCAGCTCCTCATTAACACCAATAAAAATTAGGAGATGGGGGTTTTTTCTTATTCTTTCATTCTAAGCTTTCTGCAAGGAACTGAACAAATCTGAAATGAACCAAGGGAAATCTACATGCCTGAGCAATAAGTACCACCGATGGAAGCATGAAGCAAAAAATGTTGTGCTTAATTAATACTTGTTCGAATGGTGAGGCCCGTTATGGCTACCATAGACAAAACCTTGTGTGTCAATGTATCTTCAAAATCAGTGGTCCCTTCGAAAACCCTAGTTGTGTGTGCCTACAACCCAACCTCCCTTGTCTTCTAGTGAACACATTCACAGATGTTGAAATTTAGTAGCAACCCTTCGATTGAATGCACTTACAGAGAAAAGATGAATCTACAAGTCCGAATGTGTGATAAAGCTTTCAAGGGCTACCAATCCCATGGAGACTTCTTGTGCTTCTACAATGAGTCCTTGTTCTTGTAAAACAAGTCTTCCATGAGGAACCTAGGTTTTGGCTTTATGTCAGGGACATGGGTTTTTCCAATAGATTTGGGTCTACCATAGGAGTTCGAAATTATACCCTTTGAAGAGTTTTTGTAGAGATAAAGGGCCATGCTCCCCACGTCAAGTTCTTGTTACCGGGATCCCCACCATTTTTCTTCCCAAATTTAACTTCTGACATCATAAACAATTTTCAAACCTTGAACAATAATCGGCAATGGAAAAGTGTTCAACAATAATTGATTTATACTCACTGAAACTCCCAATTTTTTTAGTTGATTCAGATATATTACCTCCCCTTTCATAATTTCCACATCCTAAACATGAATAAAGGGAGCAGAATAAAAAAAAAATAGAGAGATCCTCAGTCGAAAGTCAAAGCCATACAATAATATTTCCAGTGTGATTTATCTGGTCTTTCCCTGTCAGTGGCATTAAATATTCTCAAGAAGAAAGCCTTTAAAACTTTATCTCATGTTTTTATTTGATTTAAATTTAATGTAAAGTTTAATATATTAAAAATAAGATGAAAGGGTGTTTTGAAATGTCTATTATAGTCACTTGCGCATGGAAGTTTTTCCCATACTGCAGTGCTGATATGGCACCCTCTCATTTGATGTACAGGTAGACCTACAGGATCAATGTTTAGGAGACCCAAACTCACATAAATAGCCATGCATACGAGAAAGTAAATATGAAGACAGAAAAGCTACGAGATCCAGACCCCAAATCTAGAACTCCACTGTATATGTTTATAAGTGCAATGATTAATTATAGATTTCAGGTAAATTTCTTGCTACTCGCATTTTGTTAGTCACTCCCCTTTGAAATGTTTTCACTCAATGATCAGTGAAAGTGGAATGAGAGAAATGGATCTTTGTATCACCCTAATCCCTATTAGAGATGGAAATTTGATCCATCTCAATGGGGCTCATTCTTGCCCTAAACTAGTTGGGGCGGATTTTTTGACTTTTGATTGGGGTTTTAGGTAGGTTTTATGGAAATCCAAAACTTTGGGGACCAGGGACAGGGTGAGAATGGTATTTGTCCAGCCTGCCTCAGCCCTAACCTTGAACCCACTCCAACTATCTATCTATCTATCTATCTATTTACATAATATAATATAGTTCTAGGTATGTTTCAAAAAATTAAAAAAAAAATTGCAAGTAGGAACAACTAGGGTAGGGTGGAGCAAATTAGGAGATCCCTGTTTCTTGTGGGGACGGGATGGGTTTGGGGTTTCTAGCCCTGCTGAGGTTCGAGGCAAGGTATTTGAGTTTGGGTTAGGGATGGGGCATGCAATACCCAGCCCCACCCCACCCCATTGCCATTCCTAATTAAGCTACCGAACCTTCTTTAATTCAAATATATAAATAATATTTTGATATATCTTATTAACTAAAGGCAAAATCTATGGTGCATGAATTGTATTGTGATGTAGAAAATATGAACTAGTGATAAAACATCACCATTAACTTTTTTAACATTGTTAGAGTATTGATCGTAAAATTATCAAAGTATGGCCTAGAAATTGAAACAATTATCCAACATATTAGTAGAAGAATCTATGGGTCCATTTGGTTCACAGTTGAAATTGAAATTAGAATGGTCTATTCCCCTCACTTGTTTGGTTGGGACTAGAATCAGAATATTCTGATTAATCAAAATCAGAATTGGCTAGAATGGATTCTCATTCTTAGAGGAGGGGAGGGAATGCCCATTCCTTATTCAAATGAAGGAATACTATTCTACCAAAAATGGGAATAGAATTCCAATTCTGCCCAACCAAACAATTGCAATTAGAATGAATCATTCTAATTTCCACTTTCGGATGCCTATTCCTACAAATCAAATGGAACCTATATATCTTATGACTTTGCCTGAAGTAATAATTAAAGTGTGGTAGTATAAAGGCTACTCTAGCCCTTCTTTAGTCATAAAACATTAATGAAATCACAAATGGGAAAAAGGAGTTTGTGAATTATAAAAAAATTACATTTATTATTGAATTATAAAAAGTATATGTTAAAAATAAAAGGGCTACCCAGCTCCCCTATTGGTAGGGGTGAGCAAATGGGTAGGTTCTACCCATAACCGAATGGAACCAACCTTGAACCGACCTTGAACTGGCCTTGAATTGACCCTACCCGATCTGTTAAGGGTAGGGTTTGGTTTCAAAATCTCGGAACTGACCCCACCTAAACCGACCCGATGAACCCACCTTGGTGGAACCAGCCTTGGAACTGAACTTCCCTTTAAATAAACCCCAAAATAAGTTTAAGGAATTAAAGATTTGAACCTAAGCACTCATGGTTACAAAAGCCATGGTCTCACTTGGCCATCAAGTTACTTATGTGATTTGATCATTTGTTTTCATTTTAATATTTGTATATGTATAATAAATAACATAAAAGGTAATATTTACAAAATTTAAATCATAATGACAAATTTTCAACAATATATTAATATATTATGATAATCTACATATTAAATTACTCAATTTAATCAATAAAGATACTATAAGTTTTAAAATATATATTATCATTATTGAAAATCAAGTTTTTAAAGGGTATGTTTCATTTTTTTATTGAATGGGGAGAGTAAAGAAAGAATAGGTTCCATGGGAGAGTGCCATGTCTTCATATTGATGTGTGGGACACTTATCAAAGAAAATATTGATATGTTGGAACAATATCATGGCCTACTTTGGTCTTTGGGTGGGTACCATTACTTTTTAAATCTTTGTAGATAATTCTTTTTTCTATTTTACTTGGCTAGTTATCAAGATGAAGTTTCTTAGTTCATCATTTTCATCAAATGGTGTTAAACCAATTCAATACCAAAATAAAAATCTCTAGTTCTGATAATGCCAAAGAATATTTTAAGAAAACGCTTTCATCTTATGATTATAGAGTTGTTTGTTAATGTTATTGTGCCTATAACTCCCCAACATAATGGAGTGGTTGAAAGAAAGAATTGTAATACATTATTGAGGTGGCAGGAAGTATTATGTTTTTTGATTAGTAACAGTCATGATTTCATTAACTGTATGAATAAATATACAAGTTGTAGTTTACAAAAGAAAATAGATCAGTTTGCACCATCAACCCCAATCATTACATTCATCAGATTTCCCCTACTGGCAAAGACCTGACTCCTCTTAACAAATACTTGTATGTCCAAGTTCCGAAGGCATTGTTTCATAAGCATCCCACTACCACTTTTGAATCTCCCTCCACAGTGGTGTTCCTATAATTTAGGTCTCTTCCCATTCTTGACCCATGTGAGACTTCCATCAATTCAGCCTTCATTGAGCCTTTGTGTCCAATGGGTCCTGAGTAGAGTGCCATTACAGTTCCATTTCCACCATAACGTCTAAACAGCGTTCCTAAGACTGACCTCCCCAGATTTCCTAAGTTGCAGCCATCAAAGTTCATTTTCAGGTTTGGTAAATCAGGTGGTTTCCAAGATGTGCATGGTTTAACTCTTGCCTTCGAAGAATTTGCTATGGTTTGCCAGTTCCTAGCAGTGTCATCAGATACAAAGGCAAAGATTGTTAACAATTTTACCCAATATATCAATATATATATATATATATTATTAGCAACCCAATATATCAATATAGCCGTAATTGTTTCAATTAAAGCCTCTTCTGCTTGGCTTTTGCCCTCAAAGATCCTACTATTCTGTTCTCCCCATATTGTCCACAGAACTGCAGCTCTCAAGCACCTCCATATTGTTTTTCCCCTTTCTTGGATGATGAGAAAAAAGATTTCTTAAATAGGCTCTTTGGATCTGATTGGGATTCCACCTATAGCCAAAAGGAGAGAAAAGTAAACCTAAATATCATAGACAAAAATGACAGGAGATTGGTAATGTTGGGAATATTTTTATACAGCCAACTATCCCATCAACAAGATGCTTTCTCATATTCAAGGTTTTAAAACTCCTTTTTAGTTTTCTTTACCCTAATGGCATTTCTTTCTTTACATCTTTGAAGGGGATAGTGCAAGTTAAGAGACAAGTGTTTTCTCATTGTCTCTAATTATTACTCTCTTTTTCTTTGGGTGTTCCCATTGAAAAGTGAAAACTAGTCTCTGCCCCTTCTAGTTGATTGTATAAGACTATCTAGGTATTTCTCATCCTATTGATTGTATAGGACTATCCAGGTATTTCTCATCCTATATCTTGTCCTAGGAATTTGTCATGTCCTACTCCCTGTGATCTTGGTCTTCTCATTACATTGTGTCCCTGTGATCTTAATTTTCTCATTACATTGCATAAAGGTAATTGTAATTAGGGTAAATTACACAAACCCCCAAGTACTATGGGGTTCGTGACAAAGACCCCTCTAAACTTTTACATTGCAACAAATACCCCCTCTACCATTAAGTGTGGTGATGAAAGGCCTCAAATTACCAAAATATCCCACTAAACTTTGTCTATTTTCTTTTTCTTACCATTCTCTCTTTAAATCTAACTGACCTAAGAATACCTTTAATCGTCAATGGAAAAGGAGAAATTCGGACTATCTCACCAGTGATCGTCACCAGAAAGGAAAGATTCTCCGGCAGCTCGAGCTCTTATACATTATACTAGAACCTGCTTATTTTTGTTGCTGAAAGAAAACAAGTTGCACATGGCTCCATGGAGGAAACACAAGTATATGCAAACTAGGTTTGGCAACTGCAGAAGAACAACGCCTGCCCCACTATTTTCGGTGGGATATTCTGACTGGCCAACAAGGCCAAAAGCTTCTATGCTAACATTCGATTTGTTAGAGAAGTTGCCCAGCTTGCATTGTATAGTAGATGAAGTTGTGCAATTCCAAAAACAGCTTTGTCCACGCTCTTTGCTTGCATCACTCGAAAATATACAGTGTTAATAACCCTATAAATTTTAGAGAGAATAAATATACATACTTGAAATTGAATGAATAAATATACGCTCTTTGCTTGCATCGATCCCTCAGAAATATACAGCTCGTTTCATTTGTGAAGGCACATTCTGAACTTGAGTTGAAAGAGGCAATGGAAGTTGAAATGGATGGGAATCTGGGGTTGTTAAGAAGAGCAAACTTGTTATCTCCTTGGAAAGATATCTACCTTGACGACTTTCTTATTTGTGTTTGTTATGACTCATCTATAGATTTAGAGTTACATTTTTGAAAGGCCTTTATTGAAGACTCTACTTTGAAATCCACATTCCACAGATTGTATGTTGTCCTCATAAATTGTCCAATTTCGGCATTTCCTATGGCTCAGTTTGGAAAGAATACAAATACAAATATGTAGAGTGCAAAATGTAATATTTTGTATTATTTTGTATGTATTTGCACTATACATATTTGTGTTTGTACTCCTTCCAAACTGAGCCTATCTTACTTTATTGTCCTTAGCAAGAATGTCATGAAGCCAGGGGGATTATTGCTGATTTTTTTGTTGTTTGATTGGTAATATTTGGAATTATTTTATAATAATAAATGTTGTTGTGGTTATAAATCTTCCAAATCTTTTGGTGGAGGTTCTCTTGGTTGGGCAAGATGAGTGGCTCGGATCTACTACCCACGAGGCATTACAGGATGTGGGAACAATTTGTGGGTAGTAGATCCGAAGTACAAGACTCAAGAGGACAGGTTGTGGGTAGACCTATTCATGGGCCGGGTAGCCCGACGGCCCGGCCACACCCCGGCCGGGCTTGGTCATATAATTAGGCCCGCGGGCCTGACCTTGGGCTTAACACAGTAAGCCCGACTGTGTTTCAGGCCGGGCTCGGGATTTGTCAAAAAAGCCCGGGCCGAGCCCGGCCCGACCCGATTCAGTATTATATATTTTATAAAATATATAATATGTATTTTATATATTATATAAAATATATAATATGTATTTTATATATTATATAAAATATATAAATAATATAATATTTATTAAAATATATATTTATAATTTAATATATATATATATATATATTTTATTCTTTTCTTTATAATTTCAATCTATCTCTCTCTTTATTCAGCTGTTTCAACATTAATAATAATAATAATAAAGGCTTTTTATGAGGGTCGGGCTCGGGCCCAAATTGTAGGCCCGATGGTCAGGCTAGGCTCGGGCTCGGGCCTTAAAAAAATTTGTTAATACACAGTAAAAGCCCGGCCCGATGGTCAGGCTAGTTGTGGGCTACTGACTCTAAAGATTTGTTTTCTTCTAACCATAGATGTATATGAAATTCATAGGTATTGGAGATACACCACCTCTACGTGTATTATCTCTATCTCCTAGCTCGGCTAGATATCTATCCTTAGGAATCTATCCTTAGGATAACAATTATCCTTTGATCCTTACAATAATTGTTATCCTAATGAGATGTACTCTTCTAGTTGTTATCTCTGTAAACTCTATCAAAGATGGAGTTCCATTTGTTGTAAACCTCTTCTCATTATAAATAAGATCAAGGTCGATGCTCTTCTGGTCATGCCCAATTATTCTTTGAGATCTTCGACTTTATCTTGGTATCAGAGCCTTCTTCGATTCCCATGGCTTCTAGCGGCTTCAGCTCTGAGACTGAACACTCAACAGGTGCCTCCGCCACCAACAACACATCAGGTTCGAATTCAACCCAGTCTGATGGAATACACTATCTTCCCATTAAGCTTATCAATGATAATTACATGCTCTGGAAAGCCTAACTGTTGTTGATCCTCTACACTAACCGGTTGATGGGGTACATAGACGGATCAATTGTTGCACCAGTGCAGTATATACCAGATCCGATCGATGGCAATTGGATGACTCTCAATCTAGCATATTCAGATTGGTTTGAAAGAGAACAACTAGTACTATCTTGGATTATTGCATCTCTCACAGGGAACGTGTTTGCACAAGTAGTAGGACATCGGTCGTCTCGCGATGTTTCGAATGCCCTCGCTAAGTCCTTCGCCAATTATTCATGCTCCATATTGCTTCAGTACAGAAGACAACTTCAGAGTCTCAAGAAAGGAGGTATGATTATTTCTAAATATGTTTGGAAAGCTAGGTCTATAGTTGATAGCCTTTCTACTGTCATTAAACCCATTAACACGAGTGGTTTAACTCTCTACATACTTGCTGGATTAGGAGCTGAATATGAATTTGTTGTGACTGCTATTACTAATAGGTCCAATATAGAGGACCTTGATGTTGATGATTTTTTAGGCATTCTTCTTGGCCATGAGAGCTGGTTAGAACAGAATGCTACTCTTGTCGACTCCACACCCCCTGCAGCTAATATTGCTAATTTTAAGAACAAAAATTAGAACAACTATCAATACACTGCTCCCGGGAACAATCGTGCCAGAGGCAGGGGCGTGATTCTTTAGACAACCGCACAAATAATGGAAGTAGAGGGTGCGGCAATCAAATTGTTTGTCAACTATGCAATAAACTGGGACATGGAGTTGTGAAATGTCATCGGCGTTATGATCTGAATTACAAGAACAAAGAGACAGAACCAGCCACCTACAACAGTAGCACTGCTCCCTCTTAACCATTCGACCCAGCTTGGTATCCAAATAGTGGTGCCACGCATCATATGACACCTGACGTCGATAACCTACAAGTACGGTCTGAGTATAGAGGAACCGATCAAGTTAAAGTGGGGAACGGTTCAAGTTTGGCAATTAAGAATATTGGTTCTTCAGTTACTAGAATTGCTACTCATCAGTTTGCTTTAAAGAATATTTTTCATGTGCCAGAATTACCTAAAAATTTGTTATCTGTTCACAAGTTTGCTCATGATAACAATTTATTTTTTGAGGCAAGTAGTGTCTCAGTTCGGATTACCATATGAAGGTCAACTTAATTTCAGCCCTAATTTAGTATGTGGGTCGTGTCAAATAACTAAGAGTCAAAGATTATATATCCCCCCTTCTTCTATAGTTATTTCCAGTCTGTTAGATTTGGTTTTTTCATATGTATGGGAACCAGCCCCAATTTTATCCAATGCAGAGTTTCGTTATTATGTAATTTTCATTGATGCTTATAGCAAATTTTCTTGGTTGTTTCCGTTGCAACGGAAGTCAGATGTCCTTAATGTATTTTTGTCTTTTAAACGTCATGTTGAAATTTTATTTAATACCAAAATCAATGCCTTGCAATCAATTGGAGTGGAGAATATCGGAAGCTCTTTACTTACTTAGACTCCATCAGCATCATTCACCAGCTTGCATGTCCTCACACACATAAACAAAACATAAGTGTTGAATGGAAACATCGCTACATCATCAAAGCAACTTTGTCTCTACTGGCCTCCTCGTCTCTTCCCTTTTCCTTTTGAGCAGATGCCACTCTTACAATTGTATACTTAATTAATCAGCTTTCGACCAGCACTCTCCGGCACAAATCTCCCTATGAAGTTTTGTTCAGTTCTCCTCCAAATTATCGGTTTCTTAAAATTTTTGGCTGTACTTGCTACCCATTGCTTCAACCATACAATCGGCACAAGTTTGACTATTGCTCTCAACAGTATATCTTCCTTGGCTACAACTACAAACACCAGGGTTATCAGTGTTTGCACCTCACAATTGGGCGAGAATATATCTCACGACATGTTATCTTTGATGAACATCATTTTCCTGGGCTTCCTGCGGTTTCTTCATCAGATCCGGTTCAGCCAACCGGTATTTATTTACAAACCCCCATAACGTCTCCCACTGCTCCCAAGCACCTGCATCCCCAGTTCCCTCATCTTTACCACAAAATGATTCTACTACTAGTTCCGTACCTCCTATAGTCCTAGCGATTCCTCAGCTTCTCCAACTAGTTCCACCTCCCATGATGTTGGACCATGTGGAACCTGTCCTCTTCAGGACATTCTTGATAATACGGCTCTTATCGTACCTCAGCATTCTATAGTTTCTCGCCAACACACTATGGTTACTCAGTCCATGCACGACTCTCTCCCTTCTCATTCTCATCTCACTACCAAGTATCTGTCACCACAATCATTATTGGCTCAATCACAGGATGATACTACAGAACCATCCAGCTATTCCAAAGTAGTAAAATCTGCTCATTGGCATGAGGCTATGACAAAGGAATTCAATGCTCTTGTCACCAACGGTACTTGGAGTCTTATCCCATACTCTTCTCACATGCACATGGTAAGAACCAAATGGGTCTATAAGGTAAAATGGAAGGCCGATGGAACCATTGACAAGTACAAGGCCCGTTTGGTTGCACAGGGTTTCAATCAAATCCCCGAGGTCAACTTTATTGCTACTTTCAACCCAGATGTGAAACCAGTAACCATCCGCACTACCCTTTCTCTTGCGGTCTCCCAATAGTGGTGTATTCATCAAATTGATTTTGACAATGCCTTTCTTAACGGGGAACTTCATGAGGATATATATGTAAAACAACCTAAGGGTTTTAAAGACCCCTCCAAACCAACTAATGTCTGCAAGTTACACAAAGCCCTATACGGGATTTTCCAAGCACCTCGGGCCTGGTACACTCGTCTCACTTGCCAACTAATCCATATGGGTTTTTGGGCTTCTACAACTGATACCTCCTTATTTGTGTACTTCTCCAAAACTGTCACTCTTTATCTGCTCATATATGTGGACGATGTTCTACTTATGGGGAACTCCAAGAATACCACCCACTACTGCATTATGGAGCTCTCTTGTCATTTCTCTCTCAAAGATCTGGGACCTGCCACCTTCGTTCTCAATATTGAGTTCATTCGACATCCTCATGGGGTACTTCTCAGTCAGCGACAGTACATCACCGATCTTCTTCAACGTGCTCACATGGAATCTGCTAAACCCATCTTGTCTCCTATGGCAATTCACCCTAAGCTCTCTCAATACAGTGGTCGTCCTCTTGATGATCCTACAGAGTATAGAAGCATTGTCGGTGCCCTCCAGTATGTGGCCATTACTCATTCAGACATCTCCTTTGTCGTAAGCAAAGCCTCCCAGTTTCTTCAATCTCCAATTGACGAACACTGGACAACAGTGAAACGGATCTTACGTTACCTCAAACACATTGTTATGCTTGGTCTGAACTTATCTCGGGATTCTTCCTCTTCTCTCTCCCTTCATGCATATTATGATACTGATTGGACCGGTTGTCCAGATGATCGAAGATCTACAGGGGGGTTTGGTGTCTATCTAGGTCCCAACTTAGTTGATTGGAGTTCCCGCAAACAAGCTAAAGTTGCTCACTCTAGCATAGAGTCTGAATTTCGTGCTTGTGCCATCACAGCTACTGAAGTTCTTTGGATTACATCTCTCCTTCGAGATCTTGGTGTCACTCTTTCCAAGGCTCCTATTACTTGGTGTGGTAACATTGGTGCTACCTATCTTGCTGCCAACCCCATCTTTTGTGCTCGCACTCGACATGTCGAGGTTGACTTTCACTTTCTTTGGGATCTTGTTTTTGCACGTAGGTTGAGTGTTCGGTTTATCTCCTCCAACAATCAGATTGTTGACATTCTCACCAAACCTCTCGCTAGTAATCAATTATGTTTCTTAAGAGACAAACTCCATGTTCTTGATGAGCATGGAGCTTGAGGTGGTGTATTGGAGATACACCACCTCCATGTGTATTATCTCTATCTCCTAGCTCAGCCAGATATCTATCCTTAGGAATCTATCCTTAGGATAACAATTACCCTTTAATCCTTAGGATAATTGTTATCCTAATGAGATGTACTCTCCTAATTGTTATCTTTGTAAAACTCTATTAAAGATGGAGTTCCATTTGTTGTAAACCTCTTCTCATTATAAATAAGATCAATGCCGATGCTCTTCTAATCATGCCCAATTATTCTTTGAGGTCTTCGACTCTATATATAGGGAAAATGTGTGCAAAGTTTTTGTTTGCAGGAAATCTCCATCATGGGTTTAAAGCCAAATAACCTGAAATACAAGATGCTCCAATGAAATAAAAACCAACTTTGTTGTATGGTAGAACTTGTTCTGAATGTTGATATGCTTTATCCCTGCCGTGACCAATGTGATCTTTTAAGGCTATTTTGAAAACAACAATATGAATCTTCTCACTTGGGTTCATAAAGAGTACGTTGTATTTGAAATCATTGTTGTTTCTATCTGAAAGAGGCAAAATCTACAAGTAGCCTCACATTACTATAAGCAACCTCAAATAACAGTTTGTATGTCTAGTGATGGCAATGGGGCAGATTCGGGGAGGGCTTTGTAAATTCTAGTCCCTACCCATTTCTTTAAATCTCTAAACATGTACCCACTCCAAAACTCGTAGCAAGTTGGATTTTGAGAATCCAAACCCACCCTGCATATGAAAGTGCAAAACCCTCCCCGACCATACCCTCCCACATTTAAGTATAGGGGTGGATTGGATTTAAAACCTACATCTAATTTTCTATTATTTATTGTCATATATAAGCGATAAATAAGCAAAACAACACAAATAAACATCAAGATTTCTAATTATTTGATTAAGACATATAAAAAATACATAAACTATCAATTATCATTCACATAAATTTCAAAATATTATTAAATTCAAAATCCATCATTTATGTATTGATGAAATGTATTAGTATCAAAGATGGCCTAAATCAGTTTTTTTAGAAAGAAAAGGGTAAAAAATCGGAATGGACAATACACTACCTTCCTTTCGTCATAATCCCACTATTGCCTGCCTATCCAGAGTTTCAGATTTCATTATTTCAGACACGAATAATACATGATCATATTCCATAATAATATGCACGTGGAAGAGGATAGGGTTGTCATTTCATTTATCCCCACAAGTTTTGTTGATGAAGTCCCTGCAAGCATCCAAAAAAGCCAGAGAGCTGGCCGGGAAGCCATGATCAAATGTGGCTCGAAGCGAAGCTGCCCGTTTTCTGGTCTCCTCATCAGCCAATAACCTCTTGATCCCACGCAAGATTTCGTCCTTCTTAACCGGCTCGGTCCGGCTCTCGGTTTGGACCATCAACCCGACCTTCAGATGGCTCACCACCAACTTTGCATTATAGATCTGATCACCGCGTATCGGCCATGCTAGCAACGGCACTCCTCGCCCCATTGCTTCCACTGTTGAGTTCCAGCCACAATGCGAGATGAATCCAGCCGTTGATGTGTGGCTCAGGATAAGAAGCTGTGGTGCCCACCCACGTATTATCAATCCCCTCCCTCCTACTCGGCTGGCTAAGGCATCTGGAAAGAAACTTTCACCTCCGTGTAGGTGTAGATGAGATTGGCCGGGTGGACCGGGAGGGCCTGCGGCTGGACCGGGTGGACCTGGAGGGCCTCCAGGTGGACCGGGTCGGCCTGAATTTGATTGGACAACCCAAATGAAAGGCTGCTTCGATTCGTCTAAGGCGTCGGCCAGCTGAGAGAGCTCCTCCGCGGAGGGACACACTTCAGAACCAAAAGATACGTATATCACCGAGCGACGTGGCTTCGAATCTAACCATTCACTGACTTCATCCTCCGTAACGTTGGATTCGCGTTTAGTGCGGGTGTCGCGATCGTGAACAATTGCGTCAGCAGAACGCCAGTACTGTTCCGGCAAAAGCGGGCCCACTCCCCAGACCGGCTTCCCGACCTCCCTAGCAACGTAGTCGATAAACGGACGTTCTAGATCATCACACGTGTTGATCAACAACGCGATGGACCCTTCTGTCTCACCAACCCACGGTGGTTTATGGCCGGGTTTAGGTACTGGACCGGGAGGTGGAGGGGAGCCTCCGCCACCACCACCGCCGGGTGGAGGACGGTGAGCAGGAGGCGGCGGATCCTTGTGTGACATATCGGAGAACGTCAGGCGCATGTCTTCCGGTAAGCCAGGAAGCTCAAGAGTCTCCCCGGGAGCAAGATCCTTGGGCTGGAGCTTCCACAGGGCGTATTCCATGGCGGCGGAGCAAGCTCCGGAGGTGAAGAAACTAACGACGGGGATCTTGAATTTTCCGAAGGTATCACGGGTCCAGCTCATCATAACGTCAACTACTGCACAGATAGGCATCGAAGGGCCGTCGGATAGACGGGCGAGGAAATCAGATAAGGGTTGGGCCATGTGGTGGTCGGGGTGGTGGTGGTGGTGGTGTCGATCGGAATCCGGCAACGGCAAGGGAGAGGGGGCAACTGCAGGGAGTTCGGCAACTTGGATAAGAGAGTGGTGGCGAAGAGAGGCAGAGATGGAAGAGGAGAGAGAAGAGGTGACGATGAGGGTAATCTTGTAATTACGGGAAGAAAGGAGCTTGCAAAGCTCCGAGAAGGGGAATAGGTGGCCTTGTCCATGGAAGGGAACCAACAAAATGTGTGCTGACATTTTTTGCTTCTTTCTCTCTGCCGATCAACTCGATGATATCACTTGCCACGCTGAAGGCCCGAAGCTGGTTATATACTTGAAGTAACAAGAGAGAGAGAGAGAAAGAGAGAGAGAAAGCTTAGGAGTTAAGAAAAAGTGGGGAAGACTAACAGAGAGGATTGACGATTTGTTTGAGTTTTGACTGTTAGATTATTGTTTTACTCGTCGGAGGAGGAAGTGAAGATGAAGCTCGAGACTTCTTGGGGTGTCATGTCAATCATATTTGGCTTTTGGTCCGAACATCACCGACCACGACCGACATAACTTCATCCTTTGTACGACTCCGGATATCTTTGCCCGCGAGAAATCTGTCCACGACTATCCACGATACACTATCCCACGAATTGGGAACATCTCTCCTTCCTATTATGCAGAGGAGATGTTCTGCATCTGTGGCTGTGATAAAGGTGGGCAGAGCTCTCGCGGGCTGTACCGCCCTCCCCTACGATATTTTGGGGATCAGCCTCGCAGCTTGAGGTTGCCCGGCTTATGTCGAGCGATGCCATGCCACTAGGCAGGTTGATTTATAGATTCAGTCTTGGGTTGATTTAAAAATTTGAAAAAGAAAATTTAAAAATTTTTATTTTATATGAATTTTGATGTATATAATTGTTTATTCTATTAATATATTATTTACTATATATTATATATATTATTTATATGAATATATATATATAATATATAACTATAAATATATATGGGTCAAGCCGCCGGTTGGGCTGGGCCAGCACACAAGCCGCCGGTAGTCATGCCAGCCCATGGACCTGAAACCCTTGGCCCAGCACGGCTCGCATGCCATCGTATTGGGCCGTGAGAGGCACGACCCGTCTTACACCTCTAGGGGTTAGGATTGTTAGACAGTTTTGTATGCCCTTAGCTTCAATCATTTTGATGTACTTTTGTTATTTAGTGGAAATAAATAAAGTGCATGTTTGATTCATGTTGTTTGGTTTAATTCTGTGTAAAACCCTAAAACTGGACATTT